>CM031948.1:5033408-5355908 GCA_018749465.1 Paracanthobrama guichenoti | reverse complement strand
CGGTAGCACTTTTAGCATAGCTTAGCATACATCATTGAATCGTATTAGACCATTAGCATCACGCTCAAAAACATGGGCGCAGCGGTGCAATGATATTACACAGCGCCTGAAAGTAGGCTAACTTCCGTCAACATAACCAACGTGACAACCTGCTTGCACAGAAAGCGTGCCTTGTAACCATGGAGACATTCGTGAGAGACGATTCAGAAGATATTTACTTTGGTGCAGATCCTGAACCGTATCTATTTGAACCGGAATAACAGTTGCACACAAGATGAGCTTTTGAAACGTGAAAGGCAAGAAAATGTGGCTGATCAGACTGGGGCAGAAGGGAGGAGGAGAGCCGATTCAAACTGGTGAGTCTGAGAAGAGTCAAGTTACACAAGCGTAGCAGTCATCTACATCACTCATAAATCACAATAACTGATCAAATATCGTATACGTTCTGTGCCGAGGCTTCGGAGCGTGCGCAGGGTTTTTCCTGCATTGGAATTATTTGACGGCTGCCAAACTTTTTTTTTTTGTCCCGCCAAAGCTTTATTTGATCAGTTATTTTGATTTATGAGTGATGTAGATGACTGCTGCGCTTGTGACAGGGCGCATGTTAACTGAGTGACAGAGAATGAGCAGAGCGCGCACACTCTCCATCTTCAAAATAAGCACTGTCTTTGTATAAAACACAGGTAACGTTAGCTAAAGACAACAGCAGTGCTTTTTCAATATGGTCGTTCATGCTAACTTAAAATAATAACGTTATACTTACAACCATGGGTGATGATACACTTCGTCCTGTCTGGCCATATCCTTTAGACGCCGTACCATGGTACAGGTAACACTGTCTGTCTTCCAAATACATTTACATTACTGCATTTGGCAGACGCTTTTATCCAGAGCGACTTACATTGCATTCAAGGTACTTTTTTTTTTTTTTTTTTTTTTACATTTTGTCAGTTCTTGCTTTCCCTGGGAATCGAACCCATGACCTTGGTGTTGCTAGCACCACGCTCTTATTGTTTGAGCTACAGGAAAGTATATGACTTCGCTTCAGAAGGCCTTTATTAACCCCCTATGGATTATTTATTTATTTATTTATTTATGAGTAGGTAAATATTTATTATGACGCTTTTATCCAAAGTGACTTACATTGCATTCAAGGTACACATTTTTACATAGTCATCTGGTCCAAAATGCTTTGAGCAAACATGCAATTTCTTGATTGAATCTAAGTTATGGTGTTTTGATATCTATGTTCAGAGCAGCCAACCATTGATTCTTTCGTTCTTTGTTTTTCGTTGGTATTCTGTGAAACATGATGATAGAATACACCTTCGACTTACTATCACAGCCCTTTACAACACACAGAACCATGGCTAATCACACAGGTAAATTCACTACCTAATTTGCTGGCTGCAACTCTGTATCATCTGTAACTACACAAACTTAGTGCCGGTCACATTGGAAGTTACCTATCTGAGGACTACTTTCATGCGCCATGCAATATCATTGCTGCTGCCATTATCGACAGCAAGGTTCTGTAATTACGCAGGAATGAGAGATAGTTCCTAGCCATACTGGTCTAGAAAATCACAACTTTTAATTTTCCGTTGGTCTTAGTACATGATGTAACTACAGAAGAGTCCAGTTTTAAATAGGAAAAATATTGAAAGTCTTTGGTCATGTTTTTGAGCGCGATGCTAATGGTCTAATCCGATTCAATGATGTATGCTAAGCTATGCTAAAAGTGCTACTGCCAGATACAGAGATCGGCTGAATGGATTCAAAAACGGTAAAACTCAAACCAATTTTCAAAAAAAGTGGAGTGTTCCTTTAAGGCTTGTTTAGTGCAAATCTACAGAGCCTCTGTACAAATCACAGTGGTACACAGAGTCTTAAGTAAAAAAAAGAGCCAGTTGACACAACAAAATTACATTCTTCACTCTTGTTATCATCATTAACATATTTAACATTCAATACACATGCATGAAGTGTAACACAAGAAAGCCATAGCCTTGAAAAAACGTGAGCAATGTGTTTAGTAGAATTGCTTGTATTCCTCTACAGATGGCTTGTCAGTATCGCAGTATTACAGTATTGCAGTTATCGTGACAGCCCTACATCAGACTAGTAAAGCTACTTACTGTGGGTTAATTAGCTTGCTAATTGGTAATGTGGGTCTCATGTCATGTAATGTGCATACAAGCAAGTCTTGCTTGGAATAATGTGGAAATGAATCACACCAGATGAACAAGCCAGGAAATCTCACACATGCAAGTCCTGTGACGGCACTTCTGCAGTGGAGCAAAGTCTCTGGCTATAATCCACCAGTTTTCATGCTCGCTAAATTCTGACAGACTCTTTTTCGAATTAGAAAATTAATGCTGTTTCATTCTCTTTATCCGCGAGTGTCTTCTCTGTAATCCTCATGCTGAGAAGGATTGCGTTCATGAGAATGACCCAAACCAGGGAATAATCTGGTTGTCTAAATTGGCAGTCATATCAAAGTGACAAATACATCAACAAATCCTGCCAAACAGTCCTCTGGGGCTGCGAGACAATTGTGTTTACTGACACTTGAGATATTGCATAACTTTTTCTCTGTTTTTCTAGGGCGTAACAATCACTGAATGCAACCCAGACACAAATGTAGGAAAGTGTAACCTGTATTTTTGTGTTATAAGAAAAATAATGAAACATTGTTTATTCTGGCTACATGTACTGGAATTTACTTAATTAAAATTAACTAAAGCAACACAACTGATGAACATTTTTATCACAAATCAATTTTAGTCTGTGTTAAAAAAAAAAAAAAATAGTCCACTTAAATATGTAATGCTGCATGGGAACTAAAAATCTACCAAGTTAATTCAAAACAAAAATTATTCAAGTAGCCCAAGCACAAATGTATTAAGTAATCTTTTGTCTGCACTATTTGATGCTACAAAAAACAAACAAAAAACAAAACAAAATAAGAGAGTACATGTTGAAATGAACTCTTACGGGTCTGCACAGTTTTGGGGCCCTTTAGAAGTTTTGACATGCTCTGTCATTTGTGCTTTTTTTTAGCTGCTTATAAACACATTAATGGCAAAAGTGTCATTACACTGTATATTCAGCACAAACTGGGCTACCATAATATGTGAGCAACATGTATGTACATGCTTGTATTTTTGAGAGAATAACGTTTATGCATGGCTTTTGAGAAAAAAATAAAAATGTAAGTCACTGAATTAAGACCACAAAAGGCACAGTAAATGTGTGTCCACAAGACTTTTGACTAATGAAAACTCTTCCCTAGAAGTTTTGCTTCAAACTGATGTCAAAATCACTGTGCCTATTCATTCACATAAAACAATATATTGATTTAAATTTTGTAAGACGAAAAGAGGCGTGAACAATCATGAATAATGTTGTGATTCACACTTGAGAGAACAAAAGAAACGCATAATGAACCGCATAATGAATGAGCCTTTGAGTCGGGTATGTGAGAGGGAGCTAAGCAACAGTACAAAAGAAATATATTTTTTGTAGTTTATTTAGAATATAGTCAACAGTATAAAGTGAGAGCCAAAGGCACAATGCCCTATGTGGACCAGTATCAGGTCACTATGATTCTCAAATCTGTGAGATAAAAATAAATACATAAATAAAAAACATCTGTGAGGATACTGATAGCATGATCAACTATTGTATTAATCTTAATATAATGTCCACTCTTAACACGATTGCTCTTTTTGCGAAAACATGATTGCTGATATTGCACAGCATGTGAACAAAATTTTGTATAGGCCTATTATATTTAAACTATATACAGTACCGGTCAAAAGATTGGACACATTACTATTTTTTATGTTTTTGAAAGAAGTCTCATGCTCATCAAGCCTGCATTTATTTGATAAAAAAAAAAAAATACAGAAAAAAAAAACATTGTGAAATATTATTACAATTTAAAATAATTGGTTTCTATTTAAATGGTACTATACTATATTTATAGCATCTGAGCAGAAATTTGCAAACAAAAGCTTTTTAGTGACACTAGGCTATTTTACAGTAAACACTTCATAATGTGTCCAAAACAGGCCAAATAAATCTAGTCTAAACAGTTACGTCTATGACATTTTATGTTGCAGCAGGATTCACATTAAACTGACTTTTTGCGGTTTAATATTCACAGACTCTAACAGAATAAACTTACCTCACAATCCTCCGTTGCTGTTTGAAATTTAACAGCTTTTCTTCTGAGGTAAATTATTCCAGGATTATTCCTCACCGTGTCTCAAAATGATCTAAAGTACATGCACTAAACTTGATGTGTTTATTCAAGTTGATGCAGGCGGGGATATACTCTCATGAATCGTGTGAGTATTAGACTTTCAAAAGAACACGCTCTCTGTGGGCGTGGCCACATTAGTTTATAACGAGACACTTGCAAATGTCTGACATATCTCTCTTTTCAAACAGATTACATAAACAGAGAATATTTGTTTTCGATTTGATTGACAGTATTTAAAACCTGATATTTCAAAGTTTTTTTTAGACAAATGTCTCATGTTTGTGACAAGTATTTACTAAGTTACAGTTCATTTTCTGAAGAGTATCAGATTGGACTTCAATGACAGAAAGGCTGCAGATCGTGCATCATGTTTGTTTTCTTTAATTTGCAAAAAGCACAACATTTTGTTTTTATTGTGAGTATACACAAATAAAAGTAGAAACTTAAAGGTGCCCTATAATGAGTTTAAACAATATTTTAAATTGTTCTCTGATATCTACATAGAAGGTATGTGGCTTATTTAAGGGCAAAAATTGTCCAGATACGGTTTTACAGGTCCATTTACAACCCTAGAAATTGTCCCAAGAATGAAATGGTCTGTTTGTGCCTTATTTGGAAGGGTAATGAATATTAATGTTGAGCTCTGCGCTGATTGGCTCATTTCAGTAGCTCACACAAGTGCAGTTATTCAGCAAACAGAATCGCAAACAGCACAAGCGGCTCGGTGAGTCGTGACAGAACACCGAACGACTGAATGACAAAGTAAAAAATAAGCAGAACATCTCAAATGGAAATTGCTGAAATGCAGCTTACTTGTTTATTGGTATTTTGATATGTTGTATGGTTGCCAGATTGCACATGTTTAAGTAAAACACCGGATAGAATATGTGTTCTTTTAACAGAAAAGCTCTGCTTGGGGATTTTAATTACTGAAATCCCCCCACCCCTGACAAAACCAAAGAGTACTTTTTGTAGTTTTTATTTTTTTAAACTACATTTTAGTCTCATCTTTTTTCATCAACGATATTGCATGTTTATATAGTCACAATCAGGGCTGGACTGGTAATCTGGCATACCGGGCATTTTCTCGGTGGGCCGACACACTTTGGGGCCGATACAAGGTTTTTTTTTGTTTGTTTTTTTTGCCACTGACTGGTGTGTCTTCTGAATTGAAAGGCCAAAGCAAGAGAGACACATGCCCTCCTCCATATTCATAGACTGTGTCCATTAGGCGCTGTTTATTTATTTATTTATTTTATTTGAAAACTGGGAAACTGCAGAAGGCGAATATCTGCACAGCACTGCCACCGACAAACCCACGCTGCGTTTCTGCTGCTCTATGAAGTGATGAACGGCACTTTGACTCTTTGACGAATGTTGTTTTATACGGTCGTGTGATATGGCAACATTACAGGTTCTGTGGTGAATCAGCTGAAAACAGCCGCGAGCATGTAAATACATGACGAGGTAAATTGGAAAATGGCAATACACACTACAAACTTGTCACTCTAGCACAACTACAATTTACCTTGCAGCTACTAACAGTGAAGAAATACGTATTTTGGCAGAAATGTATTTATTAAAAATGTTGCTATTATTACATTAAATATTGTGGAATATAAATCACTTTTCGTATTCGTATTGTCTACATGTGTTTACAATATTTTTGTTTTATTACAAATTCAAGTTTATTATTATTTATTTATTTTAGAAACCATATACCCATGGTAATGAGGAGCATGGTTCTCTTTCAGTCGGTCACGTTCGACGTACGTCTCCGTTCCCTCCTTCCGAGACGTTTTACCTGTGACTGATCTTACAGTTAAATGAAACTAGTCTACAGTTAAACTCAGTTAAAATGTCATTAGGGTAATTAAAGGATAATTCAACAAAACAGCTTTAAAACCTAGATCCCATGAATTAAGGACAAAGCTTTTTTCTCTTTAAATGTTTTATGAACTTTTTAATAGATCTAATGAAATTTAATTAAATGTGATTTCAATGAGAACCCCATGAAAGATAGATATCAGTGTCTTGCATAAATTAGGTGTTAACTCTTGAAAAAATATTGTTTTTAAAAGGGTAGTTCAACCCCAAAATGTGATCGTTTACTCACCCTAATGTCATTCCAAACCTGAATGAATTTCTTTCTGTGTAACATAAAAGAAAATCATTTGAGTCTTTTTTTGTCCATACAATATTCAGTGGTAGCCTATGGTTTGGTTGCCAACATTCTTCAAAATATCTTCTTTTGTGTTTCACGGAAGAGAGAAAGTCATACAGGTTTGGAATGACATGAGAGTGAGTAAATGATGATAGAATTTAAAAGCAGTAAATTTACTTTACGGCATCCTAGCTCAAAATCAGTGCTTTACTGTCAAGTGCATTTCTGTGTGACAAAAGTGCAATATTAAGTTTGTTATCTGCATTTGCAGTAAATTCGATAATATCCATCATTATTTGTCCCTGTCCTAGTTTTATTTATTTACTCCAATTTAAGGCCCTAACCCCAGCAAAAACATTCACAAGGAACTCATGGGTCGGATGGGCTGGGTTTGCCAGTGTCATCTCGCCTTGTCTTAGTCATGGAAAAAAAGGTTGTCAATTAACATTTTTCGTCATATTTTCGTTAACAAAATTGACACTAGTCAGAGCAAACTAACAACTTTGAATTCAATTGGTGCTGTATGCTGTTATAGATAAACATCAACCATGCCTGTTGACAGTTCTGTTCTGTGGGAAGGCTATGAAAAGTGCTCACATCCCCTGCACAGCCTGGAACATAACATTTATATCCATGATCTGTCGTTTTCACTATATTGTCCTCATCTTCACAGTACCTGCAGAACTTCTGTTGATTCGGTGCAGGTCTACATTAATACTGCCTGGCCTTGAGCATGGGCTGGTTATATGCAAATTTGGGGAGGCGTAAATATTAATGATCCCGACTGTTATGTTTTTCAGTGGTCTTTTTCAAGCACAAGATTTACATATGAAGGAGGACACAATGGTGTTTGAGCAACCTGATCTCACAGAATTCTGTGAAATGAACACGGCCCCTTAACTCAAAATCCATGGCAGTTTCACGGAATCGCTGAAAATTCCGTGATGGGTCCACGGAAGTGATGCCTATTGTAAGTCAATGACAGGCTGCATCCGTGGTCCACACACGGATTCCCTGCTCCAACACACATTTAATTCTTTGCATTTGTAAAAGTAGACATGATTTTATGAATATTTATAGCCTACTTTTTATATTTTGGAGCAACTAACTCCACTCCTACCCTAAACCTACCCACCTACCAACAATATAAAACACATAACAGGCAAATAAAAGTACAGTCACAGGTATTTATTGCAAAAACTGACCAAAAACAGTATAAAAGTATTAACTCATGTTGCATTCCAAGTCTTCTGAAGTCATACGATATCTTTATGTGAAGAACATAAATCATGCTGAAATGATGATCCCACCGCTCCATGAATGCACTCATTCATATCTCATTCAAATAATACACACGACTCTTTAGCATCACGTGATCGGTCACGAGACACACAAGAGCCAATGGCATTTTACAGTCAAAGCTGATGTAATGACGCAATGAGACGTACAACAGCCAATGCTGTCAAAGCTGACGTAACGTTTCTTCCGGCGGCAATTTTTGAAATGTATTGATCTTCGGTGGATGGACTTGATGTTCCTGATCACTTTTGGGGATTTTCTTCACACAAATCAATCGTTTGGCCTCGGAACACTTGGAATATTTATACTTTCTGAATAAATTGTGCCTGCAGTATCTGTATGTTATATCCTGTTTTTTATAATACACAAATGGGTAGGTTTAGGGAAGGGATTGAGTTATGTGTTCAAAACGTGTCTGAATAAAAAGAAAATAAATGTAAATAAAATTATGCTGGCTGAATCAAACTGACGAATAAGGTGTTGAACAGGGAATCCGTGTGTGGACCACGGATGTTGCCTGTCATTGACTTAGGATATAGGATAGGCATAGGAATCACTTCCGTGGACCCATCACAGAATTTTCTGCGATTCCATGAAACTACCACAGATTTTGAGTTAAGGGGCCGTGTTCATTTCATGGAATTCTGTGAGACCAGGTTGGTTTGAGGCTCATGGTATGTTAGTTCCATGTACAGAACTCTTATTATTCAACTATGCCAAGGTAAATACAGTTTTCCATTCTAGCGCACCTTTAACAGTTTATAATGATGTATAGCACTTGAATGACCTGTATGACCAAAATTGACAGAGTGTTTTGAATCTCTTTCGCAGGCGCCGGTGCATTTGCCAACCTCAGAGAGTAAAGTGCTGTTTTATGCATTTCTGAGTAAAGTAAAAAAGGGGTGGGATGGTTATATAATGACTGGTGTTTGTTGCTTAATTCAATAAAACATTAATGTCAGTGCAGAGACAAACTAAAAATGTATGTCTAAAATTAAAATAAATTAATTTAGTGTAAACACTTGCCTTAAATGTACTAAAACCAAAAAGTGTGAAAATCTATCAAAGTGCAAAAACTTGCAAAAGACAAATGGACCAAATTTTAGTTTTTCTTTCAGTGTGTAGCCCAAAATAATATTTTATTAACCTTTTTCAACCTAACACAATATTACAATAGCATCAGTTTTAGAAAATTCCTAGCATGTGTTAATTTAATGAAATTATTTATAATGATCATATAACATGAAGAGCTGTGCTCAATATGTCAGCGAACACATTCACTGTAATGATCTGGGAGGTTAGCTTGCAAAAAAAAAAAAAATTGTCAGAGAAATAATTTATTTATACTAGGATTTCTGGAAAATGAAAGCACAGGGAATGTCAAACACACAGACACAGACGGATCATGCCATTTCAACAGTGATCAGCTTCAAGAAATTTTAGCTTAACATACAGAATGTAAAAAAGCAGGCCCTCAGTGACATAAACAAAAGAGATCTTGTCTCTGCAAGATATAGGGTGACAGTGGGGTGAGTTCACATCTGTTCTGATATACCGCTCTGCTCCCCAGGGCCAGAGGCTGTGGCAGACAGACAGTGGCATGAATTCATAATGTTAATCAATGTGAAGGACGGCACACCCCACTGTGTCAGAGCAACAGATTCGCTTGATTTATGTCCATGCAGAGCACGGAGAGGAAGTGCCATTAGCCGACACACAATGCATTAAGATTTCCCTTGTCCTAATTGCATACTCTCTCTCACCCAGTACACACTGGGGTAATTACAGAGCTGCTGGTCATCCGGTGTGCTGTTTGTGCTCTGTCACACTTGTTCAGTCACATGACACTTGTTTTAGGATGAGCGATCTAAGCCTGGCCACCTCTGGCATCTGTGCTGGACAAAATAGCAATGCTTTCTTCATTCATGAAAGAAATCTTAGTGGAAGTATTATAGTAACCAGTTTAAGAGTAAGGGTCATCTTCTAAAATCTATCCAAGGATTCTGTGAAGTCTTGAATGTCATCACTTTTTAACGCAGAATAGACATAGACATAGAACCCTGATTGGTGTTTATATGCCACACTCATATTTTACACCCTAAAGAAAACATCTGTCACAACTTGCAAATCCTCTAGCAACTTTTAACTTTATGCCAGGTTGAGACTTCACAATATCAGCCTGATTTTGGCACGATCCATTTAATGTTGGGTGTTGTAGTGTTTCATAATGATTTGTAAATAACAATGGGCGTCTGGACGCAAGAATTGATTGTTTTATCATTTGATCATTTATGTGTCATAGTGAACAACAACCAATGCTGTTTGAGCAACATCCTGACAGAGAGACTAGCATGTTTAATTTTTTTTTTTTTTTTTCAGTCCAATAGGTCAGCAGGAGCACAGATGCTCTTCCGTACACAGCTTTCAAGGGCGTGTCCGAGTCCACTTTAGGGCGTGTCTGAGTCCACTTTAGCTAGTTTAATGACAGCTGGCGCCAGGTGCATGGTCCAAAAGGGTTGTATCTAGTCTCTTAATGAGTCATGACTCATGGCCATGGGAGTGTTTTGGGCGTAACATGCTATGAACCAATCAGAGTCACCTCTCCCATTCCCTTTAAAAGCCAGTTGCATTTGCACTATGGCGGATTCGCTATTTACATGCCGGAATTTGCAAGCGTAAAGACTGAACGCTTCTCCAAAGGGGAATCATTTTATTTTTAATAATTAAATAAGTTTGTGTGCTGCTGCACATCCCTGTGTGTGTAATAAGCAGAATGTACATGTGTTGTGCACCCGCCTATAGAAGCATATTACTAACACACCCTATAAATAACACAAAAAAATACTGCAGCATTGACCAGGTATTTGTTGGTCAATGGTGCAGTCGTTTTCAGTTGCTTCAAAATAGCAATGCGCCAACAATGCGCCTCAACACACCTCGTTTTTAGACCAGCACGCCCATGGGTGAACAGATGTGCATGAGTGCATTTGCTATTTAAACAATGTGGCACTGGACGTGAAAATGATAACTGCGTCGGGCTGAAACTAGCAATAAACACTTGCATTGCACCGGGTGCATGATAGGGCCCCATGTCTCTAATCTAGCAGATATCATATGAAGCAGAAAGTAAAGCAATATCTGATCTCATCTGTCACCTATGCAAGGACAGCTACAATAGTTGGTAATAAATAGCTATTTATGGTAAATATCTTTAATTCATTCCTCAATGGTAGGCAAGGCAGAAAGTTAATGTTGAACCCTGTATACAATGTGGCAAGTCATAAAAGGAAACAGGTAGACTGACTGTAATTTAATAATTACAATAAAAGCAGAAGTATAATTTAAATTCAACCACAACCTCAAGCCACAGTCCTCAAAGACACACAGAAATCTTCACAAACCTCCAAAACAAGGTTAAAACAACCACAGAGAGATGATGTGGTTAGCTAAAAAAAAAGATAAGAAAAAAAAGAAGGCATAATGCACAAGGAGTGAGCTAATTGCATATGTAGGATTTTGGAGTGCATACAGAGTTTGCCATGAAAACAATAGCTGATTTATTAATGTGGGTGCAGGAAAGTTGGCAACATGGAGGATTAATTTACAACATTACCCTTTAATTTCTATGATATCTGTAAACTCTTACTGACTGTCATACATAATTTCTTCTAGTGTAGTTTGTGTAGTTAGTGTAGGTGTGATGCTGTTCACACAATCCCTGGTGCAGTGATAATACAACAGCAGAATTTGCAGCACTGGCCTCACTGACAATTAGGAGGCATTTTTCTTCCCATTAATTCATGCTAATTCACATGTTCTTCACTTCCAGGCAGTGCAGAGGAAGATTATAAGCTCTGATAGTGGGGAAGAACCCCGCAGCATCCAGACTACACACTATAGGTGGCCCGTGAGCATCCCGAAGCTCGGGTTTCAGGCCCACTCATTCCCAGCCTGCATGCACAGGCCTGTCCTTAAAGCTCTCCTTATGTACACCACTGGAGGGAATGAGGGTCTATTGATGTCAGCTTACAGAGATACCACTCATCAGGGTGGTGAAGAGTCATGTCCGCCTCTTGTTTTATATTTCAAGTGAAAGGAATTGAAAAACACAGCTATATTTTTCTAAAGGGGCCACCTCTGGATGGTGAGTAAAGAGAAAGGCATTACAGTGAGGATGTGTGGTGTCATAACACAGAAAAGGTGGTGGTGGTGATTAACATTTTGCACTGGCAACACAATACAGCCCAGGTAGACAGACCCATAAAAAGTGGAAAGATACAAAGCTCCCCTATCAGCACTGCCCTTGAGCAAGACACTTAATCAAGATTGCTCCAGGGGGACTGAAGCAGCACGGTGTGCACTGTAAGTTGCTTTAGATAAAAGTTAAATGACAAGAAACCAAAAAAAAAAAAAAAAAAGGCCACCTGGAACGCATGTCCCATACTTTAGCATTAGGCATTACTAGATACAGAACTCTCTGAAAAACTGAGCATTTTTACTTGATGTAAAATAGTCTGTTTAGAAATCTGATTGGATAATACAGATTCTAAGTCAGTGTTAAACATGGTTACACTGTGTGGTGGCAGAAATATACTGCTATTCAAAATTGTAAATGTTTTTTTGAAAGAAGTAATTTATGTTCACCAAGGCTACATCTGCTTGATTGAAATACAGTACTATTGTGAAATATTATTATAACTGTTTGGTGCCGGTGATACTATTTGAATATATTTTATATATTCCTGTGATCAAAGCTTATTTTAATGTAGACATCTTAGTTTAGATTATGATGCTTCTAGTCACTTACATCCAAAGAGGTATTTCACGGTTTTGCAACTTCATGAATTTACAGAACTTCGATTATGTGAGGTAGAAAATGTGTGCAAAATTGGCTATTTTACAGCTTGTTGAGGAGAGGTGTGCACTTTCTTTTATAAGTGACCAGACTTATCATTTTCATCTGGCAGATGACAAAAGGGTAAAAAAAAAAAAGATCTCTCAGACTGAAAGGAGGACCCATAATAGACCAAAATATCACAAAGACTTGAGGGTGAACTCTTTTGACCACACAGACCACCTTTGCAAACTTCTCTCTCTCTCTCTCTCTCTCTCTCTCTCTCTCTCTCTCTCTCTCTCTCTCTCTCTCTCTCTCTCTCTCTCTCTCTCTCTCTCTCTCTCTCTCTCTCTCTCTCTCTGTTTTTTTTAAAATGCGCTTCACATCACAACATTGTATCTACACAAGGCAAGCGCCAAGCACGCTGCAGGAGGCGATACCAGACTATTTAAACATTAATTTAAAACTATTCAGTGCTGCATGCTTTCTGAGCGTTTTCTCTGTGTGCATACATATAGGCCTACAGTAAAGCCGCCTCACAAACAGATTGCGAGTAACAAAACGTTCTTTTTCATGGATTATAGCGCTTTAACGGTCAAAAACACAAAATCATGTCAAAATTCCGGTCTTGGTGAATATCCTCGTGATATGGAATGAGGCAATATTGTTTATATCGACATACAGTTTAATGTAAGCGCATCTGAAAAATAGCAATGCAGAGTGAGCTGCTGCGGGGAAAGTGCATCATCCAATTTGTCCTAAACATGAGCCATGCTTTATGTTAAGGGCTTTAAAATAACTGGCAAGGTATTAGGTTTAAAGCAGCTTGAGCTCCCGATGCTCTGGCAGATACATGTGCTGACCAACAGATAGATAGCCTGCTTGCGCTGTTTAATGTGTTTGAGATGTAGGCCTACTGCTTTTCTCAGTGCGTAACTTACATTTCACAGGTATATTCTCCATCTGTAAATGTTAGAAATTCATGTCAATATTTCAGTTTTCCATAAGGAGTGAATCTGCGCTAACCTTCACAGATTTCATGCGCGCCAAACAGACAGAGCGCAATAATTCTGACTAAAATATATGTATTGACTAAAATATTTGTTATTGGACAATAAATGTGCCATATTTTTTCACAAGTTTATTGTAAAGGGGTAATCAAATGTAGGTTAATTAGTCTGCTTTTGTTTATATTTATTTTCATTTTTAGTTTAGTGAATTTAAAAATAAAATCCTTATTTTTGTTTTTAGATTGTAATCTAAAACTTGTAATTGATGTTACAATGTTAGAACGTAATGTGATTTTGACCCCCTTTTTTTGCATTGTTACGTTCACTATATTTGTTTTCATGGCCTTCAATATGTTTGTAGAACAGCATTGGGCAGAATGTCCAAGAATTTTTTTTCATAAATACAGAGATATATGCTGTATATCGTCATTTAACCATAAAATACAGAGATATGATTTTTGCTTATATTGCCCAGCCTTCTCCAGTGTTATTTTACATTTGATTACTGTATTTGGTTTCTGTAGTATTTCTGTGCCTGAATACTAGTGTTAGACCTACCCAAAACCTTTGTCTCTTAATCTCTCTTTAATTAATTTGTATCTTTATTCTGTTGCATTTATGTGTGCTACTTTTTTTAATTTAACTCAGAGACTGACATCAAGCTTCTGTTTGTGTAAATTATTGAGCAACAAAATTGCCCCATTGTAAAAACACAAATACAATGAGTGTGCAAACATTTAGGTGAGATAACTGTAATTCTTTTTAAATGTCTAAAAATTGTTCACCCCCAACTCCCCAAAAAAAAAAAAAAAAAAAAAAAAAAATCCTTCATAAGAATCACCTAATTCCCCCTCATTTTCCAAAACGAAATTCAGGCCTTGGTTAGTATGATTTATGAGCTGTTTTCCTTATGGGGACCAAAAAAATTCCCCATAAGGGCAATATAAGGTATACATGAACACACACACACACACACACACACGCCTGTCAGAATCTCTAAACGCATGTTCTGCAACTCAATCAGACCCCCATTTCATTATTTGCTATTCACATAACAATGTCAGAGTTTACATAGACTCGCACACCTGTCTAGGCTGAAAGGTCGACAGGGTTTTTGATCCTGTAATGTTGACACAGTTGGGGCTGTCAGCAGGTCCGTCTA
This sequence comes from Paracanthobrama guichenoti, assembly GCA_018749465.1. Taxonomy (NCBI): domain Eukaryota; kingdom Metazoa; phylum Chordata; class Actinopteri; order Cypriniformes; family Gobionidae; genus Paracanthobrama; species Paracanthobrama guichenoti. Next base: position 5,341,169 of record CM031948.1, on the reverse strand, counting down.
GCTTGATTGCCACCAGAGCAAGACTGAGAGAGAGACGAAGTTAATGCATGATTATTTTTACTGAATATCTCAATTAAACATAACATTTTGTATCTGTTAAAGATCTCAGTGCGGTTAAGCTAATAACTAAAAAAGGACCTCTCCTTTATATGGAGATTAATGGATTTCATGCAGCATTTGTTCTGAATAACTCAATTCACCTGTGCTATGTGGGCGTTTTAAGGTTTTTCAATGTGTACTGTCTCAATCAAGTTTATTTCCAGATGAACATGTTTGTGGGCTACAGACACTGTGAAAGGATGAGACAGTTTTGTTTATAAATACAGGTCACTATTCAAGCAACTGATTTTCTGTTGATCTCAGTGAGCAGTTTGATTTCATAATCATACTAAAACAAAATGATCCTCCAGCTAGTTCTGGTGGTTCGACCAAACAATAAAGCCCATACAAAGAGATCTGCATGCTGGAAATGTCTTACAACATACTTCTTCCCTCTTTGGTTGTCATTACGTATTAAAATAAGATCCATTTTGAATGCTTTTAAAAAGAAACACAAACACATCTGAGCTGTAGTCCCATAGGAAAGAAATACCACAAATGAGATCTCAGTTGTTTCTCTTAGGCAACAAAGATATTTAATGGGGAGCAAATGGAGACTTGCTTATGTGGTCCCGCAAATAAAACCCCAATAACCTCATGAGTCTCAAAGTAAAATGAGTCTCAAAAGGCTGCAATTAAAAGTCAGAGATCTCAATATGACCTCAAGCATTTATCCCCCAATTTTACCAAGGACAAATGATCTGAGCTACACTGTCCACATTGTGTGTTTCTCATATGGAAGTTAATGCTTACATGAAATGAGAGCTATGAAAGAGCAACCAATAACACTTTCCTGTGCGCCAGAACAACTCAACATAAAATATTCACTCTCATTTGCCATGAACTACTGTAGCTTGTAATGTGAATAATCTGAGAGTCATATTCTCCCAGCTAATTCAACTCTCATCCCCAGGACAGCAGCAGGGAATCTCTGCTTTAGAGTCAAGACACGGTGCACAAACCCACAGACAATTAACCAGGCCACTTCAATCTCTTCTATTGTCTTTCAAGGGCTGCCCTCAATTATATACACAGAGAAAACTGTGATTATTTTCTCTGTGGTGAGATAAAGTTTCTTCTTTGTGGATGGTCTGGGCTTTATTACGTGCTGCAAACTGCAAGGATTTGTTCAGAGTTGACCGGGGTGAGATTTCAATCGCGCAGGAACAGGAAACACATATTTTCCTCATTTCCATTCACCATTTACAGCTCAGATAAATGGAATTACACATTCAATATGCATCTTTCCAATGATATAATATGTATCAGGCCCAGGCAATTATAGATAATCTTTAAACTGTAATTTGTATGGATTACTTCATCCATCATACACACTGAGCAAGTCATTAAAATGCATTTGATCTCATGTATTGTCTAATCTTTGCTGTGTGTGGCCTCATAAACACTGACCTTGGGCTGTCAAGGACTGTGCTGCAAGTCAGTGGCTCGGGTGGTGTTTTTTGACTTTGTGGTTGTCATTTTAGCATTTGATTTAATCTAATACCAGTAACCCCATACCTGCTGTGCCATTAACATGACCAATGCCTCAAATTGTGCAGCCAATATTTCTAAGCGACTAGATTTATAATGTTCAGCTAGCAAACAGTATATTGAAGTGACCAGAATAACTAAGACTTTTTGCCAGCAAGCAACTACTCAGAAAACCCTAGCAACTGGTTATTGACTTTTATGAGTGTTTCATTGGCCAATGCTGATATTTAGAGGGGGCCTAATGAGCTATGTAATGCATATATTACATACTGTATATATTATATATTACGTACTCATAATTTATTCATGTGACGCAAAGCTGAATTTTCAGCATCATTACTCCAGTCTTTAGTGTCACATGATCCTTCAGAAATCAGTCTAATATGCTGATTTGCTCAGGAAATATATATTTCTGATTATTATCAATGTTAAAAACAGTTGTGCTGATTTCTGTGGAAACTGTGATACATTTTTCAGGATTCTTTTATTAATAGAAAGTTTAACGAAAAGATATAGAAACCTTTTGCCACATTATAAATGTATTCACTTTTGATCTTTTGAATAAAAGTGTTAATTTCTTTTAAACCACAAACTTTTAAACAGAACTGTAAGTTAATACAGTTTACCATTTACAATTACTGCAAATGAGAGCAAATACACCGGAATTAAATGAATGCTTATTTTACACAAGTTACTCAACTTTATGAAAGCCACCCACAACAACCTAAAATCACAGTGGTGAGTTTTGCAACTTATTTGCAATTCTTTTTTTTTTTTTTTTACATTTTTTTTTTTTTTTTTTTTTTTTTACAAATTGCTTTGTTTTTATCCAGTAGGAATGACTTGGTCTCCCATCTGTATGCTGGTTATCCATCTCTCCTCCCATATTCTTAGAGACGTGTGTGTCGTAGTGATGCCACACACAACTCAAGCATCCTTTATACCTATATGTTCGTCTGGGGTGGGAAATGAACTTTACACCTCGAGCCTGCCTGACTAATGGCCTGTCAACACTCTCACTGTGATCAAATAACATGTCTCTCCAACAATAACACAAGGGCTGTCATTATAACAGACCCGAAGCAGACAAGAAGCCAGTGAATAAGAGAATTAGGACAGGGTGTGGACAGGATTGAGTGAAGTGGGACAGGGACAGACTCTGAGTCTTCCTTCAGTCTAGCGAAGGGCATGTAGGAAACCTATCATCTAATGTGTCAAACTGTGGCGAGCCCTCTGGCAAACAGCACGGCCAATTAGCTGTAATAACAGGCCTCACATGCCTTGCCCAATCCTCTTTCATCTCCACACTGTCCAGTCCAATACAGACGCAATGCATTTCACTTCTGATGTCTGGCTGGAGCCACAGGGGCAAAGTAACTTAACAGCAACACACATTTACGGGCGTACACACACATGAATATGCACACTGAGAGTGAAAACATTCACTCTCTGTGACATCCCAGAGAACAATATTATCGCTCAGAGGTTGCGCTTTAATAGCTCTTGACTTGGATGCAGATCATTCAGATGTAGATCATTTGGTTGCAGATTTATAAGGGGACATCAAACACAGTAATAAATGAAGTTATTATTGATATACAGTAATGTCAGAATATTTGGTTTTGGAAGAAAATTATGAGAGTCCTTATTGAAATCTCAAACATTTGATTGCCGACATTGGGATCTTGGAAAATATTGGCGGAGATTGAGAAATTGTGATGTCATAATTTTTCAAAGTTGGAGTAAGTTTTACAAGAAAGTGCTATTTTCAGTTTTCACATAAATTAAATGTTACTTGTTTCTTTGTAATTTGTAAAATTTACTAACAATTTCAGAGTAAAAACTGTTTCAAGTAAATCCTACATAATTTTTTAGTGTAGATAGACGAGGAATTACTGGGGTTTTGTTCTCATGAAAAATTTTGAGAAGCAGAGATTTTTAGCAAAAGTTCCAACAATCAAGGCATTGGAGAGAAGTTATTTTTATGTGAGAAATTTTAGATTACTACACCAAATATACTGTATGCTTTCTACAATGACTATGCATCTGTAACATGGTTTTGATTACCACTGACAATGATTCAGACTCATCCTCAGTTTGTAAAAACAAATGAGTAACACAAATGCACTATCAAAGCAGTATGGTAAAAGTAGAAATGTGAGTCTCATATTTTTGCTGATGCCTTTATGTTTGGTTTTAAGATGTAAAGTTGTCTGAATCTGGACTACTTTTCTAAAAGAAAGATTTGTACAGTAGATTATACTCTTACAAATAAAGGTTCCAAAGGGCGGGGGGATGCCATAATAGAACCCCAAACACCATTTTGAAAATGACTACAAAGATCCATGAATGTTAAAAGTTCTTCACGGAACCATAGATGCCAATAAAGAACCTTGGTTTTTAAGAGTGTAGGGTGGTTGTGTGAGGCTATAGTACAACAGCACGACTGCCAGTTCTATCTATACTGGAAGTTAAGGTGAAATAGCCAAAGAGTGGGCTTGATTCAGATACATTTTCTTGTTTTATCTGAAATTAACTTTATAAAAACGATTACTTTTTGTGCGTGTGTGGTGGAGGACTTTGCTCTCTGCTTGTAGGAGCTCCTCGCCTCCAGTTTATCCTGAGGGCAGCTCAGTGCAGCTCCATCTCTCACATTAATAATGTCCTGACGTGAGGAGAGTACAGCCAAGAACAGCCACGTTACACCTGCACTGCAATAGCACAAAGAGAAGAGATCACCACACGACACAGACTCATTACACGCTCCCCATCACCACCTAACTAAATATTGCATGCACAGGTGTGCACATGCATGGGGGTGGATGTCCTTTAACTTTGTGACTCTCCTGAGATGTAACAAAGGCCCCTTTCCCTGTTCACAATGTTGAGGGACAGAAGAAATTTGACATGTTGCAGAATTACAGGACATCTGTGTCTTTAGTATACTCCCAGGACCTAATCTCCAGCAAAACCTTATGGTCTGTCTCAATCAGTCTCAAGAGGCTGGATGATCTACATTACACACCGATGGAATGACGTGCTCAGGTTCCTTCAGACCCGAGGGCAGAGTTTGACTCCTATAGAGTGGTTCTCTGCAGAAAGACGTTTCTCATTTCATGCTTTATGTGAACAGACCGATGTATGTTCAACATGCTGCTCACGGAATCAGATCCAGTCCAGCAGCATGCTAACTGTTGAATATATAAATGTCCAAACATTTTCTTAAAGGAACAGTTCACCCAAAAATTAAAATGATGTCATTATTTGCTCACCCATCATGATGTTGTGTTTTTAAGAAAAACATCAACCATGGTTGGAGTGCTTTAACCTCTGGATATTAATCAGCGGATATTAATGCATGTCCCTAAAGTTCTTCTCAATGAAAGTAAGACCTCTAGATGTTTCTGGCAGCACAAATCAAGTGTTGGGTAGTCATAATGTTAAGCCCTCTGTTAAATATCTGGGTGTTGTTTTTATTCTGCTTTGAAATTTGATAAGCAGGCAAATGCATATTATCCCTGTCTTACTCTCTGTCTTTTGTTGTTGTTGTTGTTTTCTTATCTTTCGGACCTTTTAAACACACCAGCTAGATGTTTAAGGCCATTGGATCAGAAATTTTTGGTCCCTAGATCCAAGCTGAAGAAAAGTGGTGATCAGGCTTTTGCCATAGCTGGCCCTAAATTGGAAAATGAGGCTAGTCTAAGCAGCAGTTACATGTGTGTTTGTGTTTTACTGTCATACTGTTGTATGTATTCTAGTTTTTAACTGATATTGTTCAGCACAACTACTGTTGTTTTGATAATGCTTGATTATGCTTGATAAATAATTCAGATTACAAATCTGTACAGAGGAGAATAAATTTGACAGACTTTCCATGTTAAATTGTATGTACAATATAAAATAAACAAGTAAAATATCCCTTTAAACAGATGAAATGAAAAATCTGTAATTATTTACACCCTTATGTCATTCCAAACCAATAATTCTTTTCTTCAAAATAAAGATATTTTTAATATGTTCTGAAAAAAAAAAAACAAGAGAGATATTGTAAAAACAAGCAGGAAATTGAGATGAAGGGTGATTGGGATCAAAAACATTGCCTACACATACACACCAACCACACAACAGATCACACACACAACACACCTGCACCACCCACCCAGCCATGTCTCTGACAATCAAACTTTCTGGTTTAAAAAAAAAAAAAAAAGGATAGGAAAATGTAGGATTTTTTTAATAATTCTAAAAATATATATAATGGTTCATTTTTAAAATTAATAATTATAAAAAATATATCTTTTTATTACAAAATAATTCATTATTAAATTAATTATTTTATAGTTAAATGATTAATTATAGCATCTGTAAAACTGCATTCTACCATTTAAAATATATATCTAAATTACGGCGCATGCTTTCAATGCAAAATGCTGAACAGTTAATTCATGTGTTCATGACCTCAAGGCTAGATTATTGTAATGCTCTACTGGGTGGTTGCCCTGCTCGCTTAATAAACAAACTCCAGCTGGTCCAAAACACAGCAGCTCGAGCTCTTACTAGAACCAGGAATTATGACCATATTAGTCCGGTTCTGTCAACACTGCACTGGCTCCCTATTAAACATCGTATGAATTTTAAAATCTTGCTTATTACTTGCAAAGCACTAAATGGTTTAGCTCCCCATTGAGCGAACTCTTAACGCATTATACTCCATCACGTCTATTGCGGTCTCAAAACTCTGGCCAGTTGATAAGAATATCTAGAATATCAAAATCAACTGCAGGCGGTCGATCCTTTTCCTATTTAGCCCCTAAACTCTGGAACAGTCTTCCTAGCATTGTTTGGGAAGTAGACACACTGTGTCAGTTTAAATCTAGACTAAAAAACGCATCTCTTTACTATGGCTTACACATAGAACATTATCAATCTCTATTATTCAAATCAGTAAATGATTGTTAGGCTGCATTAACTAGGTCAGCCGGAACCGGGAACACTTCCCATAACACCTGATGTACTCGTTACATCATAAGAAGAATGGCATCTACGCTAATGTTAGTCTCTCTGTTTATCCAGAGGTTTACTGCAGTCAGCCGGATCCGGGCCGTATCCAGATCAGATGGTGGACCAGTGCCTGGACATGACCAACGCATCCCTGAAATGTCTACAGAGAGCGTGTCAAATAAACTCCCCCCTGTAAATGCCACATCGACACGACATCCTCATTAAACCCGTCTCCGGCATGACGGCTCCAATCTTTCGAACAATCTTACGAATATCTATTTACCTAATATGATTTAAGACCTGCAATGTTGCCAGTATTATAATCATACACTGTTTGTTCGTCAACCAGAGGAGAACTGGCACCCCGACTGAGCCTGGTTTCTCCCAAGGTTTTTTTCTCCATTCTGGCCCTGAAGGAGTTTTGGTTCCTTGCCACCGTTGCCTTTGGCTTTTGGCTTGCTCAGTTGGGGACACCTACATTTCAACTATATTACTGATCAGCCCGCATTGAGACTATATGATAATTGAAATTAGCTGGACAACATCACCGTTTCACCAGAACGGCTGTACAGCCGAATCAAATTCTGTTGCATTATTTTCCTGTTAACACTGTGAAGCTGCTTTGAAACAATCAGCATTGTAAAAACCGCTATATAAATAAAGAATCTGAAAAATAAGAATCTGATCAATTTTGAATCTGAAAAATAAGACTCCTCCTTGGCATACTCCTAGTTGTCAGATAGTTCAGCCAAAAATTAATATATGAGAATAAAAGCCTAAATTAAATCTGTTCATCTTATAAAGCAATCAAGTCTCCTCAGAAAATTTTTACTAAACCACTCAATTCATATGGATTAGTTTTACAATCTTGTTATGAACTTTTTGGAGCGTCAAAGTAGTAGTTGTGTAGTTGTCAATTGGGGTACAGAAAGAGCTCGTATTTCATCAAAAAGATCTTCATTTGTGTTCAGAAGATGAACGAAAGTCTTCTGGGTTTGGAACGACATGAAGGTGAGTAAATTATGACAGAATTTTAATTTGTGGGGATGCGCAGCAGCACACAAACATGCCAAATATTAAAAAAAAAACAAGAGGATTCCTCTCTGGTGAAGCATTCAGTCTTTTCGCTCACAAATTCCGCCATGGTCCAAACGCAACTGGCTTTTAAAGGGAATGGGAGATGAGACTCTAATTGGTTTATTGCACGTTACGCCCAAAACACACCCCATGACTCATTAAGAGAATAGGTACAACCTTTTGGACCATGCACCTGGCGTGCAGACCCTTTTTTCCATCGTCAAACTAGCAAAAGAGGATTCGGCCACGTACTAAGTGTACCTGCGCCATGCGCTTCAGACATTGCGCTCAGATCGTTAATGGCCCAGTGTCTGCTTCTCAGTCAAACTCTATAATTATTCAATAGAAAAGTGTCCTGGAACAGTAGTGTCACCTACGTATCTGCAGATTCTGAAAAGTGTGAATTTATGCATATACCACTTTCACACTTTCAGTTATGTGCAGCAAAATATAAAATAAATAAATAAATAAAATAAAAAAAGTTTATTTGTCCTGTAAATAAACCAATATAATACATAAACACAAATGATGTAAGCATAAAACTACAGTGTTTTACCCACAGGCCAGATTAGACTTAGTATTCAGTGTTTGACACTCCTGTACGTACACGCTCTAAACTGTTGCTGACACATGGGAAAGCTTCTACACACTCAGTACCACAAAGTGAAACACGCACAGTTGGATGCTGCGGTTCAGTCCAAGAGCTACTGATCAACAGAGAAATAGCCTGATCAAAGCCAAAGCAGCCAGAATCAGATTCATGTGGGTGTAAAGTCAGCAGAGGCTTTTACGAAGGCTGCTGTATCTGTAATGCACCTGTAAACTGCATCTCTGCCAAGACTTTTGTCATTAAATCATTCTGTAGATTTAACAAATGGGAGATGGTGACTGTGGTGTCGTGAGATAAGGTCCATCTGTCTCATGGACCAATGGGGGTCTTAATGTGCTCATAAGCCCCCGGAGTCGTTCAATCACGTTCCCCCTCCACACAGGGGAAATATTCCCAGTCAACCAGCAGGAGAATAGTGAGCTTACGTATCCCAGCATCCCCTTCCTCCAGCTGTCCTCGAAAAATGTTGTGTGCTTCTCCACCCTGTGCTTCACTCTCATAAATGCCCTGCACCAAAAATACACACTGTATGAATCTCAAAGCTTTTCCTTTTATTGAAACATGGCACACAAACTCAGAACAATGCAAGGTCAAGTTTTGCCTTGATATTTGAATCAAAAGGACAAAAATGATTCTGTCAAGCACAAGGATATATTTAGAATTAATAAATTTATATTTTGTTTTTGTCCATATAATGAAAGTTATTATGGTTCAGTTATGTTTTAGATGTTTTAGACTTTCATTGTTATGGACAAAATCACACTAAAAACACTAATAATTAATTTTTATATATATATATATATATATATATATATATATATATATATATATATATATATATATATATATATATATATATATATATATATATATAATTAACAAAGATTAATGGAGTTTGTTTTACAAGAAAACACTGTTTCAGTCTTTCTACTTAAAATTTTCACATTTAATTCAATAAGTCTCCTTACTAGCAATTTTTTTTTTTAGTAAATTCTACACAAATTATATTTCAAAGTAGTTGAAAAATCTTCAGAATATCTTCTTTTGTGTTCTACAGAAAAAAAGTCATTCAAGCTTGGAACGACACAAGGTCAAGTAAATGATCAGAAATGTTTCATTTTGGGGTGAACTATACCTTTAAAAGACCCAAATAAGTTATATTTGATGCAAACATTGTATTTGCTACAACAATCCTAATAGCTAAAAGCATTAATTTTGCAGCTAAATTATCAAGGTAACCACTTGATTCAAAAGAACATTTTGTGTTTCCTTCAGGGTATAGTAGGGTGACCACCATCAAACAAACCAAAGTGGGACGGTTACTAAGTTTGTGTGGGACAATGTGGGACACTAAAACATTACCGACACTAAAACATAACCTGAAACTGTTATATAATGTCTATCTAACTTAATAAAAACATGTGTATTCTGCCTTTCAGCTGATACCAGAAAACACCATTACATCACAATGTAACATAACATGTCTTTATTTTACATGTCATTTAAATTCAACATCACTGAGCCCAAAGGCAGCAGGCATCATGCAAATAACTATTTTTGAAACAGTTCTGACCAATTCCAACTAAAATCCTACAAAATAGTGTATATAGTAAATAATGAACAAATAAAATATAAAACAACATGAAATGAGTTCATTGACAGTCTTTTATATTCATTTATATTATATATTAAGAATATAACCAATTTACCGAATTATCCATTCGTTTTCTAACAGGGAATCACCGCTCCACATTTTGACTGACAGCCATCACAACCTACTAGTGACCGTGTTTACTCCTTTCTTTTCAACCATTGGATAGGATTTAAAAAACGGCTGTTGTATTTGTGTAAGGCGGGATGTTACTTCTGACGAAGCGCTGTTAAATGTAGGTCAAAAACTATGCCGCAAAAAGAATAAATAAAATGCATTCTTGAAAAGGCAAAAGAACGCATGCATGTTTTCATAATATGATAATTAAAAACCAACAGACTGATGAAAATGCGGGACATTTTCTCAATATGTGAGGTGCGGGACAAAGGGTGAAAATGCGGTGCAGTACAACATAAAGCGGGACGGGTGGTCACCCTAGGGTATAGTGATATTCAGGGCTCGACATTAACGCTTGTCCGCTTGTCCGGGATAAGTGGGTTTTTTGCAGGGAAAGAGAGTTTTACTTGCACAACCGGACAAGTATCCTGATTAAAACGTCAATAACAAAAATAACTAGGGAATCACCAAAACGTGAGAATGATTCTGCGTGGTGATTGATAGTGAATAATAATATAATATATAATGTACTGATGGTAACAAGGTTGAGGCTCGCGCAGCCTCAAGAGGAGAAATGGAAACCAATGAGCACAGCTCAAATAAACTCAGTAACATACTGCGGTAAACATTATATTATAACATTATAACATATGATACAGTTAAGCAACATCACACAACCAAGAGTGCTGAATACCATCATGACTGAAAATGTGATACTGATTTCATATAACAGCTCAATAAACAAGTAATTCATATTAAGTCACTTACATTTCAGACACAATATTGACTGTTTTTGTTCTGTTTCAGCAGCAAAAATAGTTCCAAGATCACAGAAGAACCATAGCACATCTCACAGCAACACAACTGTTTCATTACGTTTTGAATGAATCGGTTGAGTCAATGACCCATTCATAAACAACTGCCTCATTCCTGAACGAATCAGCCGTTTGAATGAATCGTTTGAATTAATGACTCAATAACTCACTTATTAAGACGGTCACTTGCCGCCACCTACTGGTGGTTTAGTTTTGTGTTTAAAAGTATTATTCTTTACAACATTTCTTATTTGTAAATTCAAAAGATATTTAAAACAATCTCATAACATTATTTAAAGCAGTTGTAATTTTTCAGTGTAAATTGTTTAATTTAATTGGTAACAGCCCTATAGTGTCTTATTATTATAATTTTATATATGCTTAGTCTTTCATTTTAAATTCTACAATTTGATCAATATATTTAAAATGATTATGGGAAAAATGCCTTTTATAAAGTAAAATATCATAAATATGTCAAAGCTGACTGAACACTGATGAGAATATTGCTTTAGAATAAATTATATTTATAGCACACATACACACACACACACACACACAAAAGCAAACGTTTTACTCGGACAACTGAATGACCAATTCTGAAGGACAAGCACATGAAAAGGCTTATTATCAAGCCCTGATATTCACATTGCAATTGAATTGACCTAATGTCTGTCAGTTTTGAGGTCATCTAAAATGCTAGGGCACTGGTAAAAGTTGACAAAACAAACGTTTAACAGATATACATATTTAGAATTTACAGTCTGTCTCTTCCTGGAAAATGGACCAAAAATATTGATGACTCATCTTATATGCATGGCTGAATACAAATTTATGATGGTCTCATAATGCTCTCTGAGCAAATGAGAATGAGAGTTTATCCTTCTCTAATTATAAACACCACCAACAACAGATCTAAGTTTCCAGAAAACAGATCGAGATACAAAGTCATAAGCGGATAATTAGACAGGTCACATCCATGTGTGTAGAATATGTGGGTGACATGGGGGACATGTCTCTTTTTTACATGACTTTTAATAAAGTCCGTCCCACACACTTTCAGGTACTCGAGTTTTCATGGGCCAATGTGAATACATCTAGATTCTAGATACTTCAAAAAGACAAGATAGTCTAATATATAGTTGTATAATTGGATAGGAAAGGCATCCATCTATAGCTGAATAAAAAGCAGAAACATTTTGATTAAATGTAAAGACAATAAGCACACAATATATGGTTCATGTGTGTTTTTCAAGCCATCTCTTGGTAATTTCACAACAGTGAAGTATAATGCAGTGCTAACTGACATAGCCTTTATTACAGTATAGAAACTATGCAGTATATTGTTTGCCTGTAAGTTAAAAAGCCTCATCAAGTGTTAGAGTGGCTTTAAAAACACATGCTATTACTTTTTTTCTTTTTGTTACACTTTATTTTGAGGTGTCCTTGTTACTGTCTAATTATACAATTAAATACTAAGTAATAGTAATTAACTACATGTACTTACTATATACTTAAGGTTAAAGTTTGGTTTAGGGTTAGTTGCATGTTAATATGCATAATTGCCTGTTATAAGTATAGTAACTACATGTAAAATGTGTAACAGGGACACTGTAAAATAAAGTGGGTTTTTTTGTGTGTGTTTTTTACATAAATCCATGATGACTTAATGCAGAAGTGTTTGTAGTACAACCCAATCCTAAAATTGTCAATAGGAAAGTATAGGGAAAAGTATTATAGACTACAAATTATTGGCAGTGTATTTGATTTCTTAGCTATTAAAAGCAAGAGATAAGAAAAAATAAACTTGTCAATTAGACAAAGGTCAGAAAAAAACAGTATTACACTTGACATTTCTGTCCCCCTCACTTCTAAAATAATAACTACGCCTCTGGTCATGTCAACAAACTCCCACTGATGACACTGAGTCTCATCACGCTCAGACATCGGCTCCTATAATACATAGTATACTGTATACTGTCTAGTGTTGTTTAAAAATAGTACTTAAATGAAACACATTAGGCTATGCTTTTGTCGTATTATCTAATTACATTGCATATTTCAGAATAATTACGGTTACGGTAACTTGAGGCGATGTCAAATAACAGTCATATGTTTCAGCATGTTACAATAATTATATGGCTTGAGTTAATATAGCCTATTCCCTAATGAATTCAGATTGAGAGTGTGAATGGTCTCTCTCCCTCCCTCTGCGTGTAGCCTATACATGCGTGCAAGTGGGGGGAGGAGTTGCGATTTTCGAATAATAATCTGATAATTCACAGCGATCATCGAATATAATTTTTGCTTGAAATGCCCATTCTTAATATATACACTGAACAAAATTATGAACGCAACACTTGTTTTTGCCCCCATTTTTCATGAGCAGAACTCAAAGATCTAAGACTTTTTCTCTGTACACAAAAGGCCTATTTCTCTCAAATATTGTTCACAAATCTGTCTAAATCTGTGTTAGTGAGCACTTTGCAGAGATAATCCATCCACCTCCAAAAAACAGTCAGTATCTGGTGTGACCACCATTTGCCTCACGCAGTGCAACACATCTCCTTCTCATAGAGTTGATCAAGTTGTTGATTGTGGCCTGTGGAATGTTGGTCCACTCCTCTTCAATGACTATGCAACATTGCTGGATATTGGCAGGAACTGGAACACACTGTCATATACGCTGAAAATGCCATCAGTAAAATACACCTGTGTTCGTTGTCCATAACATACGCCTGCCCATACCATAACCCCACCGTCACCATGGGTCACTCGATCCATAACGTTGACATCAGCAAACCGCTCACCCACACGACACCATACATGCTGTCTGCCATCTGCCCTGTACAGTGAAAACCGGGATTCATCCGTGAAGAGAACACCTCTCCAAAGTGCCAGATGCCATTGAACGTGAGCATTTGCCCACTCAAGTCGGTTATGACGACTAACTGCAGTCAAGTCGAGACCCTGATGAGAATGACGAGCATGCAGATGAGCTTCCCTGAGACGGTTTCTGACAGTTTGTGCAGAAATTCTTTGATGCAAACCAATTGTTGCAGCAGCTGTCCGGGTGGCTGGTCTCAGATGATCCTGTGGAGGTCCTGGGCTGGTGTGGTTACATGTGGTCTGCAGTTGTGAGGTCGGTTAGATGTACTGCCAAATTCTCTGAAACGCCTTTGGAGACGGCTTATGGTAGAGTAATTAACATTCAATTCACAGGCAACAGCTCTGGTGGACATTCCTGCAGTCATCATGCCAATTGCACGCTCCCTCAAAACTTGCGACACCTGTGGCATTGTGCTGTGTGATGAAACTGCACATTTTAGAGTGACCTTTTATTGTGGCCAGCCTAAGGCACACAAAAACAAAAGTGTTGCATTTCTAATTTTGTTTATATATATATATATATATATATATATATATATATATATATATATATATATATATATATATATATATATATATATATATATATATATATAAAATTGTCTTAAATCATGTTTAACATAAGGCAGTCTGATCAAATAATAAGTAAAGCAAAATTGTGGCTGATTTTATTAACATCAGACTGGGTGTTATACTAGAAGTAAAGCAAGGTCAAGTTATGCACATTTGATTGTGCAGTTTTGCATTCAGTGTGCTCTGTTGTATACTGCACATTTGGGCAAAATGTAGTAGGTCATCAGTTATTCCATGCATAAAGTATTTATAAAAATGTGTACACTATATACTGCAGAAACAGGAGAATGGCAGTATGCTGTTCTAAACAAGCACTTTTATACCACCTGAATTTTGTGTTTCATGAAGAAATAACATCAAAGGAAAAAAACTGTCGAACCAATTAATTTGGCTTTTAAAAATGGTGTGCAATCAGATCAAATAATCTTTAGCTGACAAACATGAAATGATTACGAACATGCAGTGCCACACCGTGACCCACTCGTTGTTAAGGACAAGTGACATGTTCACACTTTTCAAAATTTCCCCTCATCAGCCACTACTATAAACACACTCATTAAAATACTTATTTTTGGAAAAGAAGATGCAGTATTAAAAGACTGCAGTTCAGTTTGACTTGTGTTTGACTATTTGTATGCTTTCCATGTCCTGCCGTTGCTTTTATGTGGGCTATCATCAGCAGGTGCGAGTCTGAGAGGTGATGAAATTCAGGAAGGCACGAGGAAACTCTAGTGCGAAATAAAATATGACTGCACATGTGGCGGACGGCATTACCCTATCATTTCTCAACACATTAACCAGCATGCCATGGAAGAATCCCAGGAAACATAAACAAACAGGTATTTCAGTGAGCATGAGAAAAAGAGAGAGAATTAACCTGGCCACAGGACCTCCTGGCACATAAGGGGAAAGGCACTGTTTGTTTATGATTTCTTATCTTATGTTTAATAAAACGTCAATTATCTAACTGCACCAAATCAGCCTCAGGAGAGATCATGGCCAGAGGTTTCCAAGCTTCATGCTAACTCATTAACAGCGGGGTTCAAGCGTCCGTTTCTGTGCTTTCATCTCAAGGCACGCATCACTTCTCTTAGATAAAACACTGCATGACTACTCAGCAAAGAACAAATTAAATCAAGGTTTTTACAGCTGCTATAAGGTTAACTCTAAGTAGTCAACAGATGCTCTCTTGGAAATGTCTAATGGCCATTTTATGGTTTTGTTTACCAGAATGTTTAATTAATAAAAAGAATCACTGTGAGGCATTGCAAACAGTGAGTGAAGGAGAACACTGAAGCCCTGTGGCTTTGGAGACTCAACAAAGAGCATCTTAAGAGCAGATTAAAAGAAATATAACATTCAGCAGTCCTTCATTCTGTTCAGAGGCCGAGAGGCAAACTGTGTTCAATGCGCACTGATGTGTTGAAAATGAAGTCAAGAGAGAATATGGGCAGTCCTGTGGTCATGCTGCTGGCATTGGTGACTGAATCTCTCTCTCAAAGGCAAACATCACAAAGGCTAACAAAGCCTTACATCAACACTTTTCCCACATACTGTAGTGGATCTTCATGACTTTCCATGACATTTCCATTAATTCTATATACGGATTTTGGTCCCACTTTATATTAGGTGGCCTTAACTACTATGTACTTACATCAATAAATAAGTACAATGTACTTATTGTGTTCATGTTGTATTGCAAAACACTTTTGCTGATACTGAGGTGGGATACGGGTAAAGTTAGGGACAGGTGTGGTGGTGTGGGTAAGTTTAAGGGTAAAGTTAGGGACAGGTGTGGTGGTGTGGGTAAGTTTAAGGGTAAAGTTAGGGACAGGTGTGGTGGTGTGGGTAAGTTTAAGGGTAAAGTTAGGGACAGGTGTGGTGGTGTGGGTAAGTTTAAGGGTAGGGTTAGGGACAGGTGTGGTGGTGTGGGTAAGTTTAAGGGTAAAGTTAGGGTCAGGTGTGGTGGTGTGGGTGAGTTTAAGGGTAAAGTTAGGGACAGGTGTGGTGGTGTGGGTAAGTTTTTAAGGGTAAAGTTAGGGACAGGTGTGGTGTGGTGGTATGGGTAAGTTTAAGGGTAAAGTTAGGGACAGGTGTGGTGGTGTGGGTAAGTTTAAGGGTAAAGTTAGGGACAGGTGTGGTGGTATGGGTAAGTTTAAGGGTAAAGTTAGGGACAGGTGTGGTGGTGTGGGTGAGTTTAAGGGTAAAGTTAGGGACAGGTGTGGTGGTGTGGGTGAGTTTAAGGGAAGGGTTAGGTGTAAGGGAAGTGTCAACAGTGCAATTATAAATGTAACTACAGAAATTAATTACAGATGTAAATGTTTGTAAACACTTAAGTGTTGATAATAATGTATACAAATAAACAGTGATTACATTTAATAGTTTACACTTTTAATAGCTTGTTCAACCTTTAATATTATAGTATACAGCAAGTGGTATTAGTAGAGTTTTTTTTTTTTTCCTGAATAACAATGTACTGTACCTGATATATATCCAAATGAATCAATACTGAATCAAATCAAGATTGGAATCAAATCAAGAGCTTGTGAATCTGAATTGAATACTGAAATCTGTGTCAATACCCAGCCCTCCTACAGTCAAAAAGACCCTGAACAGACAGAGGCTGTTATACTCCACATAAAAACTATATATAGGTACTATTTTTCCTTTTCTTTTTTTTAGATTAGTGCAAAACTATTTAACTTTACAGAAAAATTACTCTAAATGAATGCCTCCAAAAATGTGTTTAACTGCATAATGTATAATGGTGCTGCATTAAAAAAAAAAATATCCTGCCATTAATGCTAGAGTGAATTAACATGAACACATAATGGGTTTCTTTTAACCTGTCAACTGATTCAAACAACCAAGGACTTTCTACCAAATCACTGAAGCAATCAGGCATGAACTCATGAATGTTATGGTGTAATGCCGCTTCTCTTCCCTTTTCTTCTTGCCTCTTTGTTTCTTCTCTCGTGTTGTATTGCACATTGAGTTACAGGAACACACACATCACTGGCTCTCACAGTCACTCAGGATATGAACCAGTGGGGGGCAGCAGCACATGGACAGACATGTTACTACATACATTTGGTCTCACATGTTCTCATGTGTTTCTCCTTGCTGTAATTGTGTTTGCACTTCTAAACAAAACATTTATGTGACATTATAACATTTTGTACAACATGCAGGACAAGAGGACCCAAATGAGGAACACTGCATTGTGCAAAACCACTCGTCTCACTAGACTGGAGCCTCCTTTTGATAACAGAAGCAGTTCCGTCAGCGTACGGGCACACCACCCACAGCGGTAGCAGATTGCATTGAAGCTGAGTGGGGCCAGACCCAGCAGGCCACTTCCCCTCACGGGCACGGAGTGGAAAACTCAGCCTAAAGCATGTCTGTGATTGGTACGACACTTAAACACTGACAGGACATGACTTAACATCGACACTCCGGATGCTTGAAATTATGACCTGTGAATAGATAATGACATTTTTACAGAGGTGATGGTGTATAACTGATGTTTTTGGTGAAGTGAGCCAGAGGGTGTCATGTTATACAGGTGACTCAGTCATGCCTGTCCAATCAGAAATTATATATGACATCTCTCTCCTCACCTCAGTGACTAAATAGCTCAGAATTGAAGTAGTATTTTCTACCAAGTTGCCATCAACCAATCTATTACGAATGCTCTGACATTTTTGTCAAGTACCACCAATTTCTATAAAGAAAGAAAACAGACAGCTTGTTGATCAAATTCAGGAAGTGAATCTCAGGAAGAAGAGACATATTGGCTATCCATTAGTCTATGAAAAGTAGACGCATGGTATGTGCACAACCAAAACAGAAGCAACAAATATCAAAAGACTGGAGCTGGGATATATTGCTGGTCTGGGTTTGTGTCCTAAATTGTCCTGTCTTTTAGACATTTATGACAGTCTATGGGATTTCATCTGAATAGCAATGCAAAATGTAAAAATAATTGATTTTTGTGTGTGCACATCTTTCCAAGAACAAGGTTTCCAAGAAACAAAACCAATGGTGCTGCACAGTATGCCAGACGATGAAAATCTTTATAGTAGGGGTGTGACAAGATCTTGTGCCTTGTCTTGTAGAATGCGTGCTCAGCACAGTCGCTCCCTATACACAGAGTACGTTTGATCGCAAATTTGAAAGCGAAAGTAAAATGCAAGCTCCCTGATGCACGCAAATTAGGCTACATACAATAGCCTGTCTCCCAATATCAAACCTATCTTAGGCTAGCTGTGTAGTTTTAACCACCTCTTATCTTTTGCTCTTTGAATACTGAGAGAGTACTTTGCTTATGGTTGCACTTTATAAGACTAAGAAAAAAACTGTGTTATTTATTTTTATTTCTATGTTCAATTTGTGGAAATGAGTTCAGTTAGGAGGTCACAGCCTCAATCAGAAGTTCTGGAAGCTCATAATTCATGTACAGTAAGGTCTGAAGAGACTCATATGAAATCATACAGAAGAGAAGCCAGTCAGTTGAGTTTGTGGCAAAACCTTTTACAGTGCTTGTATATTGACATTTATTACAAGATGACTAGTTAATTTCAAAATGCACCTGCACACTATTTTTCCAATCGTGAATTTTGTCATTGAGTATTTCTTAAAAATACTGCGCAAAAATCTCTTCACACCCCCTACGTTATAGTGACGTTTGCACATTTTACTAATGCTTTTATTCAAATCAACTTACAGCACATACATTAAAAAAATTATAATTTCTGATTGTGGGAATCAAACCTAAGACCTTGTCATTGCTTTCATCCAAAGCATCTTGCACAGCACTCAAGCTAAGCATTCTGTCAGTTTATGCCTTCTCTGGGAATTGAAGATACATGACCTTGGTATTGCTTCATCTTCAAGAGTAACTAAGTGCTTTAAGACTGCAATAATTTCATTTTTAATTGGAACACTGTTTCATTAGCCAAGACAAAAATGGATTAAAGTCTATGTGTTGCAAATGTCTTTATTCTCAATCAATATAGGATAAGTTTAAACTGTCAATAGAATCTGCAATTTATCAAACTTAGCTTTCATCGAGGCTCTCTGCGGTGCGTCTCTGATAACAATGATCAGTTTCAGTGTCACACTACAAATTACTTTGAGCTAAAGACAGTATTTACAGAGATGGCCCAAAAGGATCCACTCACACAGAGGCATTTAACTTTAACCACAGGACTCTGTACTAACTGTGACACATCCAATAAGATACTCTGTTCCTTTAAGTGTTTATCCTGTGGTATGTTTGGTATGTGTGGTCAATGAATGACAGTCCTTGGTTACACTGTAAAACATAGGGATCAGCCTTATCAAGAATTTAAAACTGTGGTGAGAGATTTAAAAAAAGAGTTTTGCATAATGGCCGTTTCACACCGCAAGCATGAGCGGCACGTGAGCAGCGCGTATTTTTCTCGCGCCCATGTTAATCAATGAGTGCATTCACACCGGGAGCAGGAGCAGCGCGTGAGCGTCAAGTAGGAGCGTTGCGTCAGCAGCAGTGAAGCAGGGGTTTCGGTGGCGAGCCCATTTTTGCTACGCAGCTGACGCTCTGAAAGCACACTTTTGATGGACAAAATAAATATGATTTCACACAAAAAGAAGCACGTGTAGAGTGTTTTAATGTCAGAGTATGTCAGAAAAGAAAATGAAGAATAAAAAAATATTTGTAGAAGATTTACCCATTTAAACTTGTTTTAATTATTCAGTTTGGGTGAAAGTATAAATATGGTTATGGTTATAAAAATTAAAAATAAAGTAACCTAGCCAGCAAATATGAGTAACTTTCTTTTAGTTTATTATGTAATACTGAGACAGGTATATAGGCTCTAGCACTACGTACCCGAATCAAACTCGAGTGCGCGTTTTTCTTTTTTCTTTTTGTCCACAAAGTTTGCTGTCTTGTAAACATATCGAAGTATGATCGGAGCTGTTTTTTTGGTTGTGTTTGTCGTTTACATTCGAATGTTGTAGCCTACACCTCCCCATGTTAACAAACTTTCAAGACTATGAAGTTTATAAATGACCAACTTTTAAAAACAAATATAGGCTAGTTGTCTTTATAAAGAAATACTCACTTATATGATATAAGTGAGCATTATACAAACCCGATTCCAAAAAAGTTGGGACACTGTACAAATTGTGAATAAAAAATGAATGCAATAATTTACAAATCTCATAAACTTATATTTTATTCACAATAGAATATAGATAACATATCAAATGTTGAAAGTGAGACATTTTGAAATGTCATGCCAAATATTGGCTCATTTTAGATTTCATGAGAGCTACACATTCCAAAAAAGTTGGGACAGGTAACAATAAGAGGCCGGAAAAGTTAAATGTACATATAAGGAACAGCTGGAGGACCAATTTGCAACTTATTAGGTCAATTGGCAACATGATTGGGTATAAAAAGAGCCTCTCAGAGTGGCAGTGTCTCTCAGAAGTCAAGATGGGCAGAGGATCACCAATTCCCCCAATGCTGCGGCAAAAATACTGGAGCAATACCAGAAAGGAGTTTCTCAGAGAAAAACTGCAAAGAGTTTGAAGTTATCATCATCTACAGTTCATAATATCATCCAAAGATTCAGAGAATCTGGAACAATCTCTGTGCGTAAGGGTCAAGGATGGAAAACCATACTGGATGCCCGTGATCTCCGGCCCTTAGACGGCACTGCATCACATACAGGAATGCTACTGTAATGGGAATCACAACATGGGCTCAGGAAAACATTGTCGGTGAACATAATCCACTGTGCCATTCGCCGTTGCCGGCTAAAACTCTATAGGTTAAAAAAGAAGCCATATCTAAACATGATCCAGAAGCGCAGGCGTTTTCTCTGGGCCAAGGCTCATTTAAAATGGACTGTGGCAAAGTGGAAGCCTGCATCTCTGATGGAATGGGGTTGCATGAGTGCGTGTGGCATGGGCAGCTTACACATCTGGAAAGGCACCATCAATGCTGAAAGGTATATCCAAGTTCTAGAACAACATATGCTCCCATCCAGACGTCGTCTCTTTCAGGAAAGACCTTGCATTTTCCAACATGACAATGCCAGACCACATACTGCATCAATTACAACATCATGGCTGCGTAGAAGAAGGATCCGGGTACTGAAATGGCCAGCCTGCAGTCCAGATCTTTCACCCATAGAAAACATTTGGTGCATCATAAAGAGGAAGATGCGACAAAGAAGACCTAAGACAGTTGAGCAACTAGAAGCCTGTATTAGACAAGAATGGGACAACATTCCTGTTCCTAAACTTGAGCAACTTGTCTCCTCAGTCCCCAGACGTTTGCAGACTGTTATCAAAAGAAGAGGGGATGCCACACAGTGGGAAACATGGCCTTGTCCCAACTTTTTTGAGATGTGTTGATGCCATGAAATTTAAAATCAACTTATTTTGCCTTTAAAATTATACATTTTCTCAGTTTAAACATTTGATATGTCATCTATGTTGTATTCTGAATAAAATATTGAAATTTTATAACTTCTACATCATTGCATTCTGTTTTTTCACAATTTGTACAGTGTCCCAACTTTTTTGGAATCGGGTTTGTATGTAGTGTTGTTAGAGCCGCTGCTGTGACGCTGTACAAACGCTTCCAGTGTGAATACTTGCGCGTGTCTGCAGCTGCAGTTACGGTGTAGTTATGCTGACGTGAAGCTCACACACTGCCCACGCTTGTGGTGTGAAACGGCCATAAGGCTCAAATCTGACTGTTTTATGTTCTTTAATGGAAACTGGCTGAAAATTAATTCAGTCAGAATTTGATTAAATGTATTTATGAAACACAAGAAGTGTTTTTTATTTTTTTATTATATAGGCTAACATATTAGATTCGTCAAACATCTAGTCTTGGAAACAACTGTGAATGCTACATTTCCACATATAAGAAGCACAGCCAACTACCAAATCGGCAAAAGTTAAGGAAGAACGTAACAACATGCAAAATCAAAAAGCTGGACATTTCAAGGTCAACATGGACGCAAATGTAAATACACAATAGGGGATAATGTTGATCTATTAAATGATTCTCCTGAAAACGCAGCACAGTCCTGAGCGTTTTCTCTCTGATAATATGATTTGTTCCGCAATGTGAGGTAAATAATTAATACAAAGGCTCAGTCAGCCAGTAAACAGGATCATCGTGTCCATGTCTAATGTGAGGTAAATGTTTTCCTCCCCTTGAGACATGCTGTAAAGTGGAAGGGAAATGTGATCCTGTCCAGCCTGCTGTGCAGGAGATCGATCACATACATTGATCACAGTTTCTAAGCATTGACAAGCAGAGAGTGAGAAAGAGAAGAACCAGAGAGCTGGAGTGATGTTTTCATTCACAGAACACTGATCACTGCCACCAAACCTCCTTTACCATTGTTCTCCCTTCACATACCTGCAGTCTGTCAAGTTCAAATGTTAATTGTTCTCCATGGTGCATGAAACAACTGTGTTCCAAAAAGCACTAAACAGCATCAAAACAGCAGGTGTATGCAATTTATTTTCTAGAAAGCTAAACTATTATGGTTTTCACTTGTGAGAAGTTCTGAACTTTGAGAATTTTAACTCCATCCCATGTCATTTTTAAGGTCCTCTAGCAAATGTTCTTATTTTCCTGCTCAAGGAAAACATCTTTAACAAAGCTCTTGACAAAATGCAAGATAAAAGAACAAAACAGTCGTTCATCCTTGTCCTTGGTTTGTTAAAGCAGCGATTTCTGCTGGCCGCTTGCAAACAACATCTCTCTTGTCATAAATTTACCATGGCTTTTTTCCTTCTCACGTCTCCCAGAATTTATATCTGAAATAAACTTGAACTGTGGCCATGAAAATGCTTATATCCCTCTGGTAACACGACTAACTATTTGCAGCATCATGGCCAATAAATCACACTCCGTACGGCCTGTCCTGGCTGAAGCGTTTTCAGAGCCATTTTCTACTGATAATGCCTGCAGTTGGCCGAGTCTCAGAGGGGGAGGCAGGCAGGTGAGCTCATGAATCATTTGCGTCTTTCATCAATGCTCACCTGCGGAGCAAGTTTAGGGTTCTGCAGAGCATGAGGGTATAAAGGGGTTGAGGAGGGGGGCGACCTCATTCCTCAGTGCCAACAAACTCACATTAATTAAAACATAACCAGGCTGAGTGCATGGTGGGATTTTCTCACTAAATTGCACAGCACAACTTGTTCATGTACATACCCTGCTTCTGTCTATCATCATTCTGATTTAGTTGCAGGCAATGCAATAATAAAGTGTTAAAGTGTCAATTACGGCTTTTGTAACGGACGTTAGAGACCTGCACTCCCGCGGGACCCAACGCAATAGAGTGCAGCACGGGACTAGATTTGATGATCGAGTGTGGGCGCGGGCGATAAGGTACTCATGTGTGTGCGGGTTACAAGAGAATAAAATGATTCGTGGGACTCCCTCAAAATAGAAATATCTAAAAATAAAATAAATTGTTATTCATCAAGAAAAAACAAAGTAAGTTTTTGTTCAGTGCTGAATTCTGCATGCTGGCAAATCCTGAGATTATAACAAGGAAAATGTGTAGACATTATGAAAGATCCATTGTGCAGTCAGCTTCATTGATAACGGAGCTTTGTGAGATTGCGCTGCAGCTTTTTAGGAATTATTAATGGAGCGCACTTTGCACGCATTCTGCCATGCCAAACCATGCAAGTGCTTGCTTTTATGTTAAATTGCTTGAAACTATTTCATGGACGTACAGAAAAAAAAATCTATTTATACTTTTATGCAGGCTTTTCTGTGGGCGGGAGCAGGACAAAACATGAATGTTGCGGGCAGGAGTAGGAGAAGGTATATTTTTGCGGGAGTGGGCACAGGCGGGACAGAATCCTGAGGGAGCGGGCGGGAACAGCACAGAAAAATCTGTCCCACGCATGTCTCTATTAGACGTAGACCAGTAAGAGCTGTGAGTGTAAACCTCACTACCCTGGCCTCAAGAAGCATGCTAGTGAATGATGCTAGCGGCTGCTGTCTTTAGCGTTATTGTTAGCATGCCCACCTCCCATGCCGGAGACCCTGGTTTGAATCCTGCCCGGAGCAGGTCAAGTAAGGCCTGTTACATTTGGTGCCATTGAATCGGATGGGAGTGAGGTTTAGGGGGATAAGTGTAACGTAGGCCAGTAAGAATATGCCTTTGACAGTTTAATGCATCTATTTGTGTGCTCCACAGCTCTTTATCCAGAAAAAGAAATGTCATATGAACTGACTTAATCAAAAGGAAAAACAAAAGCAGAAATGTCACAATTAAATATTTTTTAAAGCCTTCAGGAAGTCTGAAATTGTTGTTTACTTCACAGTTCACATAGTTATTGGGAAGGATATAAAAACTACTGTAAAAGCACTGTAAATTGATTATTTAAAATGATCACATCTAAAGAAACAATGACTTCATCAGTCCACGCGCTTCAGAGATGGCCTTGGGCACTTCAGACTTGAGCACAAAAAGCTTTCCTGCTGACAGATATGATGGAATATTTTATTAACCAGCAGTGGCTTGATATATATACACTCTTGAGTTTCAATCCCCAGAGCGTGTCAAGGCCAGAGATGGACCACTTTGTCCTATGGCCTATTATAGCAGTCACAATCTAACACCTATCTCTCCACCATCTGGGAGAGGCTCCATAAAACTCCCATAAAAAGACAGAGTGGCTGGTCACTTGCAGATCGCCTTCAAAGGACACAGCTCATAAAACACATACGCTCATATACAGGTGTATTCTCAAATCGGTCAGAGAACCTACAAATATGAACAGTCAGAACATCAAACCGGAGTTGTACTTCACTCCATCCTAATTTGAGACACGTCAGAGCCTCTTTGAAACTCAACCGATGGATTAATGACTGTAATGGAAGTCATCCGACACTCATTTGGCCTCAGACAATCTAATCAACAGCTCTGAGATTCAGGATAAAAAGATGGTCTATATAAGAATCACTCTCTTAAAGAAAACACAGTCAGGGAACTGTCAACACAGATACATGACATTGCAGTATTCGATATGCCTAAAGATATTTGGTTGCTGTTAAACTGAATGCTTGAGACACAGCTGTGCGTCTTTAACAGATACTACAGAGAAGACGATGTTTGTATCATAAGTGGCAGTTATGTGTTATCTATATGTCCACACATATAGGATCCTTCCATGCACCAGAACAAATGCATTTATTGATATATGGTGATTTACTGTACACACACAAAACAGCACAGTACAATACAATAAAGTTTGACTGGTTACAGCTTTTGACATCAACAAAAAGTTCATGATTATATGGCTATAGTTGCATTTTACTAAATGCATTTAGCACTGTTTTTTCCTGCTGCTTTCCTTCCTGCTACTTATCAGAACAGACCAGCAACTCCTATAATTAGGAGTTATTATTGATAGATACAACAGGATTATAAAGTTGTCTTGTTTTTCTGCAAGGCTTTACCAAAAGCCCACATATCCGCTTAGCTTTTACAAATGTTGACTCCCATTATGTGTTGCAAGAAAGCTTTAATCAGCACAAGTCAGTGTAATAGGAGCTCTCATCATCCAGAGATCAAAGTGAAATAATTTTTCCTGTTGAACCAGGATTACAATCAGCTAGAAGCCAATGCTGGGGATGCAACGGGTCAAATCTCTGGAGAATGGCTGCTAGAAAAGCAAAATTAGCTGTAGTCAATTCTACAAAGAAGTTCTACTCTAATAGATAGGTATTCAGTGTTACTCGGTGTTCGCGATTACATTACTTTCCCACCTTAGCACCGCCCCTACTGTCGTTTTGCTTTTTATAGAAATGAAAACCATTTAGTTCAGTTGGACAAAGGATACTGACACGTGACGAGAGTGAGGAGAGATGACTTTACCGGATGATGAGGATTTGGTGCGCAACAGATCCTGAGCATCATTGACAAAGGTTAGCCTATGTGTGATCACGAATGTTAAAGTAAAAAGCAAGTGTGCAATCAAAAGAGATTTAAATAAATAAAATGTTTTGTAGGGGGTTTGACTTACCATCACTGAGCTAGAACAAAAAGATGCCTGCACTATTGTGCCAACAGCCTTGTTAGCGCACCTACCATTAGTCTAAAAGATACATTTTTACCAGATTCTCTCTACCGCACATGCACTGAAAAGTTGTGAATAAAGTGAGAGAGAATGTAGGGAAAGTGTTATTCATTAAAGGAAACAGCAGAGAGGATATATGTCTGCTGAGGCATTGTGGGAGATGTTCAATAGGGCCTGACAGAAGAGTGTTTTTCACCAGTCAGTCTTTCTCATGACAACAAATGATATGCAGAGCGTGAGAAGCTCTCACAGTGCAGACAGAAAAGACATGTTTCCCTGCCTACACAAGGCTGAGGATGAGTGGATGGATGGATGGATGGATGGATGGATGGATGGATGGATGGATGGATGGATGGATGGATGGATGGAAGGCTGAATCATTCAACAAGTGATACAACTGGTCATTCTTCATGTCAAAAACTAGATCATACCCACTGTTTTAATGTTCCTTTAAAAACCAACATCATCATATTATGTTAAAAGAACCACATCAAAATGTTCATCTTCATCTGAGGTTAGAAACAAAATCTTTGATTTATTAGAAAAAATAACACTACTGTAATCTTAATGGTTAATTTAAAGGGGTCATGAACCCCATGAAGTTTGGTTTTTAGGGGGCGTGCCACACTGAAGACTTAGAAGTAAATGCCCACTGCTATGATTGGATAACAGTTTTGCATATTATAATGAGCTTCGGCTCCCTTACACGTGAGGAATTGTTTTGAAAACTGTGGAGATGTGGATGTGGAGAAACGGCAACCGGAATGATTCACCCACAGGGCTTGCAAAATTGTCTTTCAAACAAACACAATGATTTATCTCTCATCCACCCACAAATAATTGGAATGTCATTTTTTATTAGTTGGCCCACCCGATCGGTGGATATAACCGTGCATAACTAACACACACACACACACACACACAAACACAGGTGAATCAATAAAACTTCACCTCAGACAAATCAGCATGTTCAAAACTTCCGCGATTGTATTTTACCTTAAAATTACCAGTCAAGAGAGTGAACAACACACATCAAGAAAGGAATGTTATTTCACTATTTAAGATCAATAGTGACACGAGCCCTGGCCCATACATGTCCGAGTCTGATCCCGAATTGCAGCACAATTGCATATATATATATATATATATATATATATTAATGCTGATATATTCATATATCAGAAAACATCTCAGTATAGTCACTCAGCACAATACATGCTAAACAGCTTCTTTTATTCTAAAAGACTTATTAATGCTACTTGTATTGATGCATATTTAGGGCCTTCACAGTCTTTAATAGATGCACAGACAAGGGTAAGAAACAGACAACTTCATCACAGGCCACTCTAATAGCTAATAACTAAGTCTGGTCTGAAAGTGATAAATGCAAAAAGTGTTTGTGTCGTTTGGCTCATTGCTTTCCTGTCTGTTAGTTCTGATTTTAGTAATTTACACCTGCCTGTTTTGATAAATAGCTGAATATGAAGGCATTTCAAACAAAGGCGTTATGGTCGTGAAAATTAAATACTGAAAAAAAAGTAGTGTAGAACTATATTTCCATCCAACTGTATATTAATGTATGGAACTTTTACACATAGGCAGATCCAATGTTTTCTTACAAATATTATATTTATGAATATCTTGGAATCTTCTGATAACAGCAGATGTTTCAAAACATCAGCGAACTAACAAATACCAACTGCCAACTTTGAAAACCAATGAAAAAATTATCTGTAGTCTTCACTAAAAGATATTGCGTGCTATATAGTTTGGACATAATTTGCTAACTAATTACAGAGCTTTAATGAAACACTTAATTTTAGCTAAACAGGTCCGTTTGTCCACACAGACCAACTGAAGTCACATTTACAACCCCTTCAGGCATGAGGGCAAAGCACACACAGTCTTGTTAAAACGTCAGTAAAAATAATGACAAAACTGATAAATAATTTTTATCCCAGATTACAGTGTGAAAGCTTTTTACTCTGCTCACTAATGTCCAAAATTATAGAGTTGTGTTTTATCAAAACTAGTTTGTTTCCTGTGTACGTTATGTTGTAATGTACTTTAGCACTGGCCTCTACCCAGCTTGCCAAACTGTCTGTATGTTTTGATTTATTCTAAGTTGTGAGAACTGCAAGCGGTCTATCATATTTTTTCCTTTCAACTGAGTGAACACTGAACAGCTAGAAATTCCTTTCTTTTTTTCATCTTTTTTTTGCACATGAAGAGTATGTGTCTTAAGTCCTTGCACGTGGAGCTTCAGAAAATGTAGGAGTTGTCAAAGCTGTCAACACTGAAATGGTGCTGTAATGCTGCCAGTGAAGCAATGCACGTATCAGAGTTTAAAGGGGTCATGAATTGAGAAATTCTTTTGACATATAAGAGGTCAGCATACTATAAGAATATCCTCTAAGTTTCAGAACTGAAAACTTCCTTGTTAGTCCAAAAACAGCTTTTATTGAAACCAAGACCAGAGAACGACTCGTTGTGGAATGTGCCGATCTTAGATCTGCCTCTGCAGAAGAAAATCAACACCTACATCATTGAAACTTGGCGTGTTAGTGAGATGACAAGGAGAGAAGAGTGGAAAATAACATTACCTTCCAAAGGATCCTAATGCTAGGAATGTGGTTATTCATTGTCAACAATGTGAATGTCTCAGTTGAGCATTATTTATTTGTATGAGGTTCATTTCACTGTGGATTCTTTGGTAAATCAGCCGCAATTTCTGCATAGGTTTTAAAAACAGATTTTTACAATATGGCCAGTATTGACATTTCATTCTAATTCTAATGCCTGATCTGTGACCAGTGATTTCTGATATGTAATGATTCATGTACAGTCTTATGTTCTTTATCTATGTGTCAGTAAATCAAACCAGTGACTAAATGGTCAACTTCACATTGTTTCTCTTAGTAGGATGAAAATAATCTGTTATTTAAGATGTGATTAAATTATATAGAGAAAGCGATCAAAGAACAATCTTTTTACTAGAGATGCACGGATCAGCTCTAACATCACCGAATCCGCTGTTAAAAACAAACCACCCGCACATGATTTTCTCTGATTTAGATATCCACACCCGATTGCCACATTACAGTTATTTAAATTCTCAGTGTTAAGCGTGATGCTATCGTAACATATTAGCTACACTGAAGTAGGTTGCTTTAAAAAAAAAACTTTACCATTACCTTTCTTAACCATGATAACCTATAACGTTACAGCACACAGATGAGTAATTGCTGGAATGTCAGCAAAAGCGAGAGATGTGTTTGTATTTAATTCAGATAAAGTAGCCTACATTGCACATACAGATCTACATTTTGAGCTAATTATAGTAACACAGCTTGTTTTATTAAGTTAGGAGCTATAAATATGATTAAAGTGTGAGATTTAAATTATGCAAATCAATGAAAGCAGGAGCGCTGCACATCATGCGCACACAACAGTTACAGCTTGTTCTGCTATTTGTTGTGCTTAGCTTTGAGAACATTTTAATGGTGTATTTTGGTGATATCAAGCATATAAAGTCTCATTAAACATTTCACATACACATCACAATGACGGTGATGCATGTGCAAACTCCATTCATGCCGTTCATGTGTTTCGAGTTGCTTGTATCTCTTCAGCTGATGCACTAACTGGCACAAATGAAACTTAAATTTTCAGCGTCGCATCCTGAAGCTCAACACACAGTTGTCTTCATTTAAAAATAGCAAGACTAAATGATATTACCAATGCTGATGCCGCTCTCTCTCGCATCACGGTCTTTGATCTTGAAATGAACGGAAAACGAAAGTTAAAGAATGACACATTCATTGCGTTTTACCGTGAAATGAGAGTTCAGTATCTTTATTAAAATCAACACATTAATGATTTCTCTCTCATCCACCCGCAATTTTTGGAATGTTACTTTTTATAACTTTACCCACCTGACCCACGGATATAACCGCAATCCACGCATACTCAGAGTCCTTACACAAAAAAAAAATTCTTGATTTTTTTGAATTCGAGTTACTCGAGGAATCGTTTCAGCCCTATTTTCAAGTAACAATTCTTAAAATCTATATTTAGATGCACCCAAGCAATCATTTTATAATCAGATTGATGTAAAAACCTCAATCAATCGGATTTAGCTCAATCCAAAAATAAAATTTCGATCGGATTAAAAGGGGTGATGTATACAAACCGGATTCCAAAAAAGTTGGGACACTGTACAAATTGTGAATAAAAAAGGAATGCAATTGTGGCGAGGCGAGGGACTGTGAGAGCGGGCCGGTGGCGAATGATGATGAGCATCAGCTGTACGCCACACCGGTCTCGTCTCATGGAGGAGTGGCGGGAGCATAAAAGGAGGAGCGACGACAGTGTAAGATGAGAGAGGACCAGGCCTGGACTTTATGTTGCATTTTGTTTTGTATGTAGGCGGCAGTTGTCCGTGAGGGGCTGCCGCCGTTATTATGTTGTGTTTTTGTTTTTAGGCGGCAGTCGTCTGTGAGGGGCTGCCGCTGGTATTGTTTTTTTTTTTTTTTTTACATTTAAAAACTTTAATCAAAAATAAACAAACAAAATACAATACCGGCGGCAGCCCCTCACAGACGACTGCCGCATAAGAACAAAACAAAAACACAACATAATAACGGCGGCAGCCCCTCCCGGCCGACTGCCGCCTACATACAAAACAAAACACACCATAAAGTCCAGGCGTCTCACGGTCCCTTGCCTCGCCACAGCAATAATTTACAAATCTCATAAACTTATATTTTATTCACAATAGAATATAGATAACATATCAAATGTTATTTTGAAATGTCATGCCAAATATTGGCTCATTTTGGATTTCATGACAACGTTCCAAAAAAGTTGGGACAGGTAGCAATAAGAGGCCAGAAAAGTTAAATGTACATGTAAGGAACAGCTGGAGGACCAATTTGCAACTTATTAGGTCAATTGGTAACATGATTGGGTATAAAAAGAGCCTCTCAGAGTGGCAGTGTCTCTCAGAAGTCAAGATGGGCAGAGGATCACCAATTCCCCCAATGCTGCGGCCAAAAATACTGGAGCACTATCAAAAAAGAGTTTCTCAGAGAAAAATTGCAAAGAGTTTGAAGTTATCATCATCTACAGTGCATAATATCATCCAAAGATTCAGAGAATCTGGAACAATCTCTGTGCGTAAGGGTCAAGGCCGGAAAACCATACTGGATGCCCGTGATCTTCGGTCCCTTAGACGGCACTGCATCACATACAGGAATGCTACTGTAATGGAAATCACAACATGGGCTCAGGAATACTTCCAGAAAACATTGTCGGTGAACACAATCCACTGTGCCATTCGCCGTTGCCGGCTAAAACTCTATAGGTCAAAAAAGAAACCATATCTAAACATGATCCAGAAGCGCAGGCGTTTTCTCTGGGCCAAGGCTCATTTAAAATGGACTGTGACAAAGTGGAAAACTGTTCTGTGGTCAGACCAATCAAAATTTGAAGTTCTTTTTGGAAAACTGGGACGCAATGTCATCTGGACTAAAGAGGACAAGGACAACCCAAGTTGTTCTCAGCGCTCAGTTCAGAAGCCTGCATCTCTGATGGGATGGGGTTGCATGAGTGCGTGTGGCATGGGCAGCTTACACATCTGGAAAGGCACCATCAATGCTGAAAGGTATATCCAAGTTCTAGAACAACATATGCTTCCATCCAGACGTCGTCTTTTTCAGGGAAGACCTTGCATTTTCCAACATGACAATGCCAGACCACATACTGCATCAATTACAACATCATGGCTGCGTAGAAGAAGGATCCGGGTACTGAAATGGCCAGCCTGCAGTCCAGATCTTTCACCCATAGAAAACATTTGGAGCATCATAAAGAGGAAGATGCGACAAAGAAGACCTAAGACAGTTGAGCAACTAGAAGCCTGTATTAGACAAGAATGGGACAACATTCCTATTCCTAAACTTGAGCAACTTGTCTCCTCAGTCCCCAGACGTTTGCAGACTGTTAGAAAAAGAAGAGGGGATGCCACACAGTGGGAAACATGGCTTTGTCCCAACTTTTTTGAGATGTGTTGATGCCATGAAATTTTAAATCAACATATTTTCCCCTTAAAATTATACATTTTCTCATTTTAAACATTTGATATGTAATATATGAATAAAATATTGAAATTTGAAACTTCCACATCATTGCATTCTGATTTTATTCACAATTTGTACAGTGTCCCAACTTTTTTGGAATCGGGTTTGTACCTGAAATAATCCAATCAAGTGGAAAAGATTAAGCATATAAACACTTAAATCTGACTATTTTCTCAATTGAATTAAAACATACATTGTTAACATTGTAATGGGTGTATTATACTTTAAAGCTGATGATACACAGGGCAACTTTTTGAAGATGTTGCTTGGGCACTTTCCCATTGAGAATGGGCAACAAATTTCTATCTGGATATCCAAAGAGAAATTTGTTGCCTATTCTCAATGGGAAAAAGCCCACAGCAACATCTTTCAGCAACATTACCCGGTAACATTACATTAACCCGAGCTCAAAAAGTTGCCTTGTGTATCATCAGCTTAAGACCCATGTTTGTGGTTTCGCAGAGCCTTGCATTCATGCTGGGAGAATGACGAGACAAATATATATATATATATATATATATATATATATATATATATATATATATATATATATATATATATGAATGAAAAAATACATGCTATGCTATGCTGTTCTGTTCTGCTTTGTACTTAAATTCAATCATTAAAGGTGGCATAACACACACCGTTTCTGCCAATCTCATGTTAATCTTGAGTACCTATAGAGTAGTATTGCATCCTTCATATGTCTGAAGAGTCTTTAGTTTTATCATGTGCCAAATACACTCCTTCAAGTTTCAGTAAAGTTTATGAAGTCATAAATTTGGTTACATTTGTTTTACATATGAAAGTGCGTATGTCTTATGTTTTACAAACTGGTCATATTTACTACATATTTGCTGAAACAGCTCTTAAATGTCATAAATGTCAGCTTCTTTTCGATATGTCATCCAGGTAAAACTACAATTATACCTGCGGTAGAAGCATTAACAATGGTTCAATTACAGTTACTTGTGCTTGCATTGTGAAACAGACATAAGATGTGAAAGGCCCATATATTACAGACTAATTTACTTGTTACAGATTGCAATCCTCTGCTTGTTTTGTAGCAGCATGTGACTATTGTCTCTGTCTATAAGTCCCACTGATTGAGTCTGGCCCTTGATCTATGCTGGGATGAAACAAAAGGACTGCCTTCCAGACTCTGGTCGAACAACAAACAAAAGCAGGGGTAATTGAAAACCCTAGCCGCTCTGTTATAGTGTATTGGATGGAATGAAATGTGAGCACCACGACTGGTCTGCAGATTGGTCAATCTACACACTATATGATGCACTAAGAATCTTCTAGTCCTTTCCCCATGAACAGTTAATCCATATAATGCAGTTTACAAGCTTATGACATGTGAAACGCAAAACGATTCTCAGGAAATACAGAGCGTGAGATGTGGATGCCACAATCCCTATCACTCATGTTTTCAATCTGCACGAACACTAACCTCACGATATGTCATCTAAGTCGTATTTCAGACACCTTCGTTACTAAAGAGATAGATGTTCAATGTGCAGCTGCACTTGCCATTACTGTGAGGTGGTTTACCTGCTGCATCACTATGTCATGGTGTGGAGAAACTGCGGTACATCATAAAATAAAGGTGGTGGTGGTGGGGGGGGAGGTTAACTACCTCTCTCCACATATGTTTACACTCCCACTCATTACTGAAATTACACATCATTTTTCAGCATGGAGAGCCTAACAGAGCATGGGCAGAGCTACTGAGAGAGAGAGAGAGAGAGAGAGCAAGAGTGAGATGCTTTCTGGATAGACTACAAGAGCAGCTCTCCAACATCTAATTAGCTGAATCTGTCTTTTCTCTGTGTTTGTATGGAGGGAGGCCTCCACATCTCCACCCAGAGTTGGAAATCATCAGCTTAGGCCAAAGGCTCAAAATAGATACAGATGTCCAGGCCTGCGTGCATCAACGATAAACACTACTGATTGGGCACTTACATTAAAGAGACAAATAAAACATTAATTCTAAAAAAAAAAAAAACATTAAAGACAACCAAGGCTTGATTGGTAACAAAACTGGATCACTATAAGCCGCTATATGGCTTTGTAAGGTAATCTAGCATTTAAATGATCTGTTTTAATATCACTGTGACTGCATTAGAATACATCAACAAAAGCCATTTTAGGAGTCAACTTTGGTAGAAATAGCTTGTAACAACTGCCCAATTTATTTTTCATATAATAATCATGATGATAATAAAGGCAATTAATTGCTTTTTGAAATGGATATCTGCTTAATGATGAGTCAACCCCTCCTCTTTTTTAATAGCATTAGTATGTGTACAGTATTATGATGCTAGAGACAAACCTCAAAGCCAAAAACACTGGAGAAAATCCTTATATCAGGAAAAAAAAAAAAAAAGCCTTAGACGCAATAATTTCTGCCATTGTGTCATGAGTATATATTTCTCTCTCTCTCTCTCTACAAGAATGAATCTGCACCATATGTTGTGTTGATGCTTCTGCTATCTAGTATAGGTGTGTAGGCTATATATACACACATGCTTGTCAATAAAACACAGGATATCAAAAGTGCGCATTCAAAAAAATAAAGAGGCACATGTAGAGAACCACACTCCTACAAATCTCTAAATATAAGGGAAAGTATAAATACCACCCGTGCAAACCTATACCTCCATCCTGATCCCTTCTTTCCAGCCAAAACGGGGGTTTAAACTAGTTCAGCGCACGTAGATGATAATTAGTTGTCGTTTATTTGATGTGGTATCGTCTCCAATGTTGGACACGTATCTCAAAGGAGATTAGGGTGTGATATGCATTTTCCCTCTAATTATTAGTCCACTGAAACTAGCATTAACATAATCATCATACTTCAAAAACTGTCTGTCTTTGACATGAAAATATTGTCTTTTGCGATGTGATTTGAGACGGAGAGATGGAGCGCGCGGACCTGCCCATGACTCAGTGCTGCAGCCTTCGGATTCCCTCCAGTTTCTCCCATCCAGACTACACAAACTGACAGCTCATCACATAACCAACAAGCCAAGGCAACACTTTACCTCAGCGTGTTAGACATTTTACACTTTCATATAATTAGCTATAATAGCAATCCGAATGAGAATGTGTACAATCGATCAGAATAATCACGCAATCACACGTACTTCATTTGCATTACGCACAACACTTTAAGAAGCTTACACGCATTATAATAGGCACAATACAACCTTTTGAGCCCTTTTTTAATATATATATTTTTTTATAATAAATATCGAAATCTTAAAGTTAAAGATCTGACAAGTGCCACCAAGTGCTGATATATGACCATGAGCTTATTTAAACCAAACTGACAAGCCATAAGACTGCAGGTCTCAAACTATATTAATATGTTAATCAAATATTAATCGACCGTCACCTCTAAATAAAAAGGAGAGACAGAAAGAATAGCCAAATTAGGTTCCAATGAATGTCACCTGACAGGTCGAACAACTGGGCTTCCCAAATAACAATAATAATAACATTACCACACATTTGACAGAAATGCTTTTTTAAAAAACTTACTCTTCAGAGCCTCATTGGTTAGTGTCGTTTTTCTCTTGTCGTTGGCATCAGCCGAGACTATTTTCCTCCTCAGAAGTGAAACAGGATAAAATCCTCCTCAGTTCAGCAGCCCCTGACTCAAATCCCGGTTTTTCTTCTTCACAGACACCTTGCGCGTGCACTGAGAAGAAAATTCAAGTATAATATATCCTCCAATAACGTGATCTGCCTGTAAAAGGTCCGTTTTCATAGAATAATAAGAGTATTTTCGGGACCGGCTTTCATAGCGGAGCTCTCTTCTCCTCGCGCACTGTGCGGACAGGTTTAGCGCTCCTCTCTCTCGAGCTCTAGATTTGCGCTCAGTCTGTCGCGCGCTCACAAACACACACATACATACATACATACACACACACACACACACACACACACACACACACACACACGGGCGCGCGCACTGATGCGCTCCATTCTCCACACCGGACACCGGAAGCGTCCTGTACAGTATACGTGTGTGGGGGGAGTATTTCATGTTTTTCACCGTTTTCTAGGGCATCCCAAGAAACTGTGTCATCATTGCCACCTGGAAAAGACAAACTGCTTTGTGCGCTGTGTTTGCTGGCATGTCCTCGTTTTCAGAAAAAAAAAAAAGGATCGTGTCCCAGTGTTTGACAAGGCATACTGGTTTTGGTCTAAAAGTGTTGCTTTCAGACAACAGTAAACCTTAATGATTTTGCTTCTGTTAGAACAGTTTTCATTGACGGAGTCAAAAAATATGGAAATGCAATAGACACGCTTAAATGTGCATGTAGCCAGCGAGGGCTTGACATTCATTTTTTTGCTCACCAGCCACTGACTTAGCCACTCAGATTGTCACTAGTCACAATTTTGTTGTTGGGAAATCACGTTTTATTAGGGGAGTGACGAAACACTTAGCTCAAGAGACAATACATGATATTGGAATAATGACAACGAGACAATATTATAACACTACTGGAAAAATTATTCGACTGAAAGTCACAAAAATCCCAAACAATGCAGCCATTACTTTTAAAATAACTAATCTAAGGCTGTCACTAATGATTATTTTGGTAATCGAGTTGATTATTTTTGATGATTAATCAAGTAATCGGATAATATATATTTTTTAATATATAAAAATAGACCTAAGTGAACAATAGCCTTAACAAAATACACTTAAAAATACTTACACTTAAAATACCTAAATAATAACAATGAGGCAGAGGCAACAATAATTATTTCAAATAAAGTATCAAAAGCAAGTAATCATTTTCTTTTACTGAACAATACTGTTAAAATACAAAAAGTTGTTACACTTTACAACGTCATCAAATGTCCACTTAATCTTGAATATTTGGCCACTTCCTTATGATAGAAATGCTACAACAATTTTAATATCTTGAAGAAGAACGTGGACATCAAAACATGCAAACTCAGAGCGAGGGTTTAAACTTTTATTTTGAAGTCGTGATGAACAACAATTAGTATATTTAGAAACATATTGATGTATTCTTCTGTGTTGCCGTAGGTTTATAAATGATTCATGTTATAAATATGGTGAAATGGCACATGCTGTGTGTTCCCAGATTAACGTCATAACTCACAGCGTATGCAGGGATGGAGTTTGTTAACCGAGCTGCTGAGACCCGCTCCACACATTAATGATAACAGTGCAACACTTCGCTATGAAACACAGCGCATCAGACTTTATGTGTGTTCTCAAATGCATGTTATTGGAAACAGAAACAAACAGCACATGCAGACACTGAGTTTGTGTGGAGCAGCATTTACTATGAACTTGCTCTGAGATGTTGGAAGAAACACATAACCTGCACTATTTGGCGGGTGTTAATGTCAAGCATGTAGCCTATTGATTTCTGTGTTTGCTCAACCAAGAAAAATAGTTCCGATCAAATCCAAAGCAGAACCTGTCACTTTAAAATTCCTGCATGGAGACTGTGCAGACTAAAATCTGTCTATACAAGATAAACGGAATAATACCAAAGGGCTCAATATACTTAAGGCAGAATCGAAGAACGAACTGAGTGTCATTTCAAACAAAATCAGGCCAAAATTAACTTTGTTTGGAGTTCGTTTTGGGAGTTCGAAACAGCTGGCCAAAGCTAACTTTCCAGAAAAGTTCACTTCAGCTTTGTACTACCATTGGTCCAAGGCGATTACGTTATAGGTAGGTGTGGCTCTGAGGCTCTGCCTTCTTTCCAAGGAAATCTTTTCCACTTCATTTCTCCTGTTCAAACCGGCGAGGTCAGACATCTGCAAGTGAAAATATAAACAGTCTGAGCTGCTTTATAGTAGAAAATGAAGTTGTACTTCTGATAAAACGAGACATTGACACTGTTTTACATGTTTAATATGGTAAAAATGCTTGATTTTAAGCTATCTATTTTATAAAGTGTTATATAACTAAACGTGACATGACTTTTGAGTACCAAATTGTAAACACATATAGTACATTTAAGATCCAGTTAAAGAAATGGTTAATTGATAATCAGAGCTGTCAACATTAGCCCAATACTAGACCTGTTTTCGCTGCCTCCTGCTTGCTTCTTGCTTTGTGTGTATGTGTATATGTTTGTCTGTTGTTGGTCTGATGTGTTTTTATTGTACAGGCATTCATATGGCTTTTTTAAATTGTATTGTAATTGTTATATCGTTATGTAAAATGTAACTTTTTACTCTCTTTTAGGATGACATCTGTCTAGGGACTGCAGGTGAAAAATAGCCTTTTGGCTAACTCTGGCATATTGACAGAAATGTTCATTAATATGCACTGTCCCTGTAAATAAATAAATAAAGCTCTGGCAAACACATCCATGTTGCTATGATCAGATTTTGTTATTGAGAGGAAAGCATGCAGCACATATTTTGTAATATTCTCGTGCAGTGTGTCGAAACTCTGTCTAAACACCAAGTTAAACCATTGCCAATGAAGACAGAGTTGTAGTAAGCTTGATCATTTACGGTCACAATTCTTCATTAACATGTAACGGTGAAAACTAATTAAAAAAAAAAATACAACAATATTCAGTGTCCATTTCTTGACTAACATTACACTGAATGACTGTAACATGTATACACTATTGTTCCCAGTTATAATAGCTATTAGCATTGCTATACACAATAGTAAACAAACTTTTCAAACATCATCCTCTTAACAAAATACTTTCTGATATACAAACACATCATAAGTTAACTTACGGCATTGCCTCTATGATGCTTTGTAGCGGATGCAAATGGATTAATAGTGAGAGCACACCATGTCAGTCTCACTGTTTTCATGCAGGAAGGGCTAACAGGAAGTGACTTAACAGGCAGTGACATCATCACATAACAACAATAATAATATAGTGTTTTTATAAACAATTTAATTTAAATGAAAAGTAATTATTAACTTCTCATGTTTTGCCTGAAGATATGCATCAACAAATATTTAGAAAATATTAGAAAATTAAAATCCTTAAAGGACAA
This sequence comes from Paracanthobrama guichenoti, assembly GCA_018749465.1. Taxonomy (NCBI): domain Eukaryota; kingdom Metazoa; phylum Chordata; class Actinopteri; order Cypriniformes; family Gobionidae; genus Paracanthobrama; species Paracanthobrama guichenoti. Next base: position 5,301,557 of record CM031948.1, on the reverse strand, counting down.
CACACTCCCCGCCTGACCTTTGTGAGGTTACTGTGAACTTGATAGAGTGCAAAAAACCTTAGCCTCCAGATCAGTGTTTGGGTAGAAGTAGAGAAACTTCTGTATTTGGCCTAAGAAAGGTTTTTACATTGCCTTGGTCACTCATCGTCACCTCAACCTTCCTTCCATCCTTTCCAGGGAATATGGCAGTGATTCTGGCCATAGGCCAGCAGTTGCGAGCAATCTGCTTGTCCCTGAGCAGTACTAGATCTCTAACTTGAAGGTTTCTGCGATGGTAAGTATTCACAAACTGGTTTGCAAGAGCCTGAACTTGTCTCCATTGCTTTATGTACAGGTCCTTATTCGAGAAGTCTCCAAGAGGAGGTGGAACTCCTGTCTTCTGTGTGAGGAGCATTGACGGTGAAAGTATGAAAGGTTGTTCCGGGTCTGAGGACACAGGCAAGAGTGGCCGTGCATTAATGATAGCAGTAACCTCTGCCATTAGTGTGCAAAGAAATTTGTGGGTTAAGCGAGTGTTCAGCTGTAAAAACATTGAATATAGAATTCTTCTGGCAATTCCAATCATGCGCTCCCACGAGCCTCCCATGTGAGAACTGTGTGGTGGATTGAATTCCCAGCTGCATCCTTGCTCACTGAGGTACCGCTGCACCATTTTGTCCATCCCTAGCTCCTTGCACATCAAGGTACATCAAATACATCAAGCCCCACATACGTAAAGGGAGGGCAGGTTTTGAGGCATTCATATGGCAGGTCCGCCATGCGTTGTTCTTCCAGGTTTCCACGCAACTTGCGACAAATTATGCATTTGTGAAGTACTGAATTGATTAGCGTCTTGCATCCCAAGATCCATAGTCCTGCAGCTCTGATCGCTCCTTCAGTTAAGTGACGATCCTGTGTTTCACTTGCTCATGGTGATGTCTTGTGAGCAGAAGAGAGATGTGGTTATCTTTGGACAGAATTATTGGGTTCTTTTCTGCAGTTGAAACTTGGGAGTGTTTTAGTCAAACTCCAACACAAATGAAATCATCCTCCATGATTGGACTGAGTTTTCCACAAGTGGCTACTTTTGGATACTGCTTGGTTAACTTGGAGGGCTGACAGTTCTTTTGCAAACGCTTTTTTGTGTTGCTTTAAGGATAACATTCTTTGCTTGGTTCAATTCATCCAGAGTATGAGGTAAGTCACATCTGTGCCAAACTTTACATTTGCTGTTTTGGTTCTTGTGTTTGCAGGATCATTTGTCTCATTATAAACATAGCTGAGCACCACTTTGCTGTCTGTAAAGAACTTTATGTCATCCAACTTTAGATCCAGCTCATCCTCGATGAGATCTGCCATCTCTACTGCTAAGACAGCAGTGCACAGTTTAAGCCTTGGAATTATAGGTCCGTACAGAGGTGCTAGCTTTGCCTTACCCATAGCGAATCCTACTTCTACTGGCCCATCTTTATGAAGTGCATAGCGAATCCTACTTCTACTGGCCCATCTTTATGAAGTGCTTTCAGGTACGCTACAGCACCTATGGTCTTGGTCGACACATCCGAGAATACACACAATTCTGTGTGCATTGCTTCAGTGAGGGAGGTTGTTGTGTATGTAGTTTAGTTTGTCTTCTGGGAGGGGTGTGTCCCAGTCTGAGAGTTCAGAGGTAAGTTCTCTTAGGAGGGCTCTTCCCTGGATTGTGACAGGTGCCAGTAGACCCAGAAGATCGAAAACACTGCTGACAGTGGAAAGAACTCCACGACAGGTGAATGGTTTGCTAATGGTGGATGCAGAGTAAGTGAATGTGTCATTTGTGATATTTGACAGCAGACCCAACCTCCATTGTGTGAGTAAGATTTCTCCGCTCAAATCTAGGTCCTTGATTATTGGAGCACAATCTTCAGGTGGGAAAGCTTTCATGACTGTTTGAGAGTTAGAAGCAAACTTGTGTAAGCAAACGTTTGACTCAGCAAGTGAGGTCTGTGTTTGTTGGAGCAAATCTATTCTGCACAAAACCTGACAGTATCAGCACCATGCTTCTGTGTGCCTTCTCTGATGGCTCTTTGCAGTCCATAAATTGCCACAGCAGGAGATGGCCCATTGCCAAAGACGTGGACCTTCATCCGATACTCAACAACTTCCTTGTTGATATCATTGTCCTTGTGCCATAAGAAACGGAGGAAGTTACGATGGTCTTCATGCACCAAGAAACAGTGGAACATCTGTTGAATGTCTGCTAGAATTGCAACCTTCTCTTTCCGGAAACGTAATAGGACACCCACAAGGAAGTTATTAAGGTCAAGGCCTGTGAGGAGCACGTCACTGAGAGAGACACCATAGTATCGCGCACTGGAATCAAAGACCACCCTGATTGGGTTTTAGTGGATGATAGACTCCGAATGTTGGAAGATACCAGCATTCTTCCTATTCTCTCAGCATGTCTGTTAGTGAAGATCTTTTCCATGAAAGCCACATACTGTTGCTGCATCTCAGGTTTCCTCTTCAGAGTACGTTGCAGGGATGTGAACCGGTTAACTACTTGCACTTTGTTGTTTGGCAAGTGGTTCTCTGAACGGTAGAGGAGCTACCCAGCTGTTAGCATCATTTCTGTAGACGTTTGTGTCCATTATCTTTAGGAAAGCTATGTCTTCAACTGATGAAGCAGGTTTGTTGTCATGCTCAGTTCCGTTGAACACTGTCTGTCCCACCGTCTTCTCGGTTACTCTGGCAGGCATGTTACAGCTTGGCTGCACCTCCTTGACCTGCATGAAGATTGTGCAGAGTTAAAAGATTGAATGGCAACCAGCACATTGGTCTTGAATGTGTTAACCATTGTTTATGCACATTACCCAGGCACACTTCTCCTATTACTTCCCAGCCCAGGTCGAATCGTTGGGCAAAGGGAGCGTTGTTTGGTCCATTTACTTGCTGTTTGACCTTGTGTGCCCTGATGACATCTCTTCCAAGTAGCAGCAGTATTTTTGCTTCTGGTTCCAATTCTGGGATGTACTTAGCAATGTGTTGGAGATGAGGCTGGTGTAAAACTGCACTCAGTGTTGGAATTTCAGACCGATTATTCAAGATCTCATGACACTCAATGAGTGGGGGAAGGGAGATGAAAACTTTTCCATCCAGTGACTCAATCTGGAATCCTTCTGCTTTCTTGCCAGATGTTTCTATGATACCAGAGCGAGTTCTGAGATGATATGAGAATGGTTTGCTCTCCATGTTGAACAGCTCGAAGAACTCTGGTCTGGCTAATGAATGATTGCTTTGATCGTCCATAATTACATAGGCTTTGATGGCCAAGTCTTTGGAACCCTTGGGGTATACCTTCACAAGGCAGATTTTTGAGCATGAGCGGCTCCACTGACCTAGCTGGACCGCAAACTTCTGTGCAGCTTGCACTGACAACAACCATGTTAGATTGATCTTCTCCCTCCCCACCATCCTTTTGTGACTGTGAAGGAGCCTTGACTGTGAAGGAGTGATGGACCAGGGTGCATGGCCACATCATGATATATGCTGCCACATTCAATGCACTTCACAGAAGACTTGCATTCTTTAGCGAGGTGAGAGACTGAAGAACAGCATTTGAAACATATTCCTTTCTCCTTGAGGAAGGCCTTTCTTTCTTCAAGAAGTTTGTTTCTGAATGTTCTACATTTTTTAAGAGGGTGTGGTTTATTGTGCACTGGACAGATTTTATTAGGGTCATCATTGGCTGTATACACATTTGTTTTGTGCACTGAGATGGGTTTGTTGGTGTGGAAACTCTTCATAATCTTGTTTTGTGGGTATTGTAGCACTGCTTTGAAGCATAAAACTAGGGTTGCTTCGTTTCTTTGCCTCATTGCACACAAAGTTACAGAAATACTCAAAAGGAGGAAAGTGACCATCTTTTCTTTGTACCATGACCCAGAAGTCACCCACTTGTCCTGAAGCCCATATGGAAGCTTGTCTACGATTGGTCCAATTCCATGTGAAGTGTCGAGATATGACAAACCTGTGAGATAACCATCTTCTTTAGCACCTTGTATTTCCATAAGCAAATCCCAGAGTTCAGTAATTTGGTGTGGTCTTTAGCTGAAATCCTAGGAAAGATGTCTAACCGTTGAAACAGTGACTTTTCAATGATTTCTGATGCAGCATAGCACTCTTAGTAGTCTCTTCCATGCTTTGTGTAAAGCCAGATTGGGATTGCTGAGACGCACTGAGCAAATGTGCTTCACCTGTTCTTCAGATTCCTTTCCCAGCCATTTAGTCATGAGGTCCAGTTCTTGGGTTGCTGTGAGGTGAATTTCACGAGCTGCACTGGTGAATGAGGAATACCATGACCGATAATTCTCTTTTTTATCATCAAACTGGTAGAGTCCTGAATTAACAAGGTCTTGTCGTGCTAAATACTGTGCCAAAGGCTCTGCCTGAGGTGGCGTGCTAGTTGGAGGATTATATTGAGGACCATATGACTTAGCATGAATGTTCATAATGTGGCTAGCTTGTCCTTCTAACTTCAGAATTCATTGCACCTGCAGATAGATCAGGTAGGTTTGGTGCAGGTAAGTGAAAACTATCCGCTTTCTCAGACTTCGGCTTCTTGTTGATAGACTGTGATCGTGAAACGTCTCTCACAGGCGGACTCCATGTTACGAAGCTGTTATATGAGTTAGCATGGAATGGAGGAGCAACAGGTAAGGCTGATAAGTGTGGAGAGGGAGAATGACTCCGAAGGTTGATTTGAGAATTGACATATTCACTGGTACGTTCAATTTAAACTTTTGCTGACTCAGATCCTCCTCTTTCAACTGCAGCATGCATTGCTAGCTCTTCTTCTTCCAGCACTTGTGCCTCCACCACAGCCGCATCAGCTTCTCTGTGTAACGTTAACATTTCCAGCTCAGTGTCTATTCTTTCGGTTTCCAGCTGATTCTGAGCATCTCTTTTGATCCTTTCAGCTTCTCTAGCAGCTTTTTCCATTTTCAGTTTAGCCTCTTGGCTGGCATATGACGCTCTCACTTTGGCAGCTTCAGCTCTAGCCCGTGCACGGGCCACACTCGCCGTTGACAAGGATGACTTGCCACTTCTACTGCTACACACAGACGATTTGCTACTGCTATGCACAGACGACATTGCCATCTTGACCACTTCAGAACGTCAAATGGTGCCTTTTCACTGTAATACTCTCGTGCAGTGTGTCGAAACTCTGACTAAACACCAAGTTAAACCATTGCCAATCTAGGTGCCTTTTCACTCTTCTTTCAAGTCTTCATTGGCAACAGTTTAACTTGGTGTTTAGTCAGAGTTTCGACACACTGCACGAGAACACTACATATTTACATATTCATCTAACCGTCATTCTCAGCAGTGTGGGCGGCGTCGAATGTTCGCTAATAGTATATCGCTGCTTACATATTTCGAACTTCGTTTTACCCCAAAACTAAGAATGAAAAAGAACTTTGCCACGAGTATATCAGATCTGAGGACCAGAACTACCTGTCATATAATCAATCATTAATATAGGCTACTGTATATGGAAATGTGTGAATCAAAGGGGCAAGGTAGCTAATGATAACTAATAATTTAGGTAATTTTCTTTTTCTTTTCCTACATATGGCCAAATAAATTCCAAGTTTATACATCAACATGTATGCACACACACACACACACACAAGAAAAAGACAATCAATCTTATAATTATGTTGACTAGATTTACCATCACCCCAGTTACTTAGTAGTATTCACTATTTTAGCACTTGTGCTACAACAGTACTTATTATTGCAATCCTTAGAAATGTAGGCGGAATATTACAAACACATACCATTTCTTGACCTTATGCAGGGTGTCAGAAGACACTGTATTGATTTCTATAACAAGCCTTGCATAGAAATCAAACCAGATTATGTTATTCAATCACTCATTAAAATGTACAGACCCACCCATAATCTTATTTAGAATACGTTCATTAAAGACCAATGGCTTAAGTTAATTTACAATCACATAATTTATTTTACATTTATGTGCATTCACATCCCCTTAAATAGGATTTTCTCATATTCTCTTTTTGAATGAAAATATGATCAGTGCTTCAATCCGGTTTACAATGCACACACCTGATCTCCACTTTCAGCAGTCGAGGAAACATTTCTTTTCTGCACTGCACTGCCTCTTAAATTAACAGCCTCTCAAGCATTTCAAAATAAGCAGAAATTTACAACCTCTCAAGCATTTCAGATTGGTACAAAGGATAATATTTTTGGCAGTGAGCTGTGATATTACAGATTGATTTTTAATACTTCATTCAATAAAAATGATTTCCTTCCTTTGGTTTCAAGGCAAAAACAAAAAAAAAGAGGGGGGCCGATGGCTTAGGCCCTATAGGACATAAATCTTTTATCCATGACTTCCGCATGGGAAAGAGATAAGGCACAGGAAAACGAAACACTGAATGGCTCATCTGAATCTCCCAGCAGCTCAGTTCCCCTGAGTGGGCTGATGCACAGACAAATAGGCCAGCTCAAAATAATGAAATAAACATTCTCGATGCTCTGCTCAAAAATAAGCGAATATCTAAATATGTAAATGCCACAACAATATAAAGTAGCGAAAACAAATTCAGTCAGGTAATATTGTTCAGATAATGGGACATGAGAGGAATTAAATTACTGTGGCTGTCTTTGGGAAAACATTTATGACATTAAAACATTTAATCTGTATGAATATTTGTATTCATCTGAAAGAAGAATGTTATATACACCTATGGTGAGTAAATCATGGGATAATTTTAATTTTTGGGTGAACTATCTCCAATTATGCTGTGCATCTGTAAATACTGGCTTATTTATAGTGCACAACCTGTCAAGCAGTGAATCTTTTCTTGCATTGTACGTTATAATCGTGCAATCATGTGACATATCCTATGTATGTCATCTATTTTATTCACCCTTATTTAGCCTCAATGTTGTTATTGTCAACAACATGAGTACCAAGAAACCCCAAAAACAAACACTGAGTGAAAGTTGCAGAAAGGAAATGTAGCTGTTGAAGAACATGCATGCCAATGCGGGGTGGATGTCATGTGTAACCTGGAAAACACAAGCCAAACGTCACAATCGATCAGACCACCGTATAAAGCAAGATGTGAATGCATTGACTGTGCATATGCATGTCTTTTAAGTGTATCCTGTCACAGGCAATGCAATGACAATAACTAGAGAAAGACCTCTGGGACTTTGTGTTTAGCAGTATAGACTATAAAACACAGAGCTTTCATATGCTTTTGTGCAAATGGAATTGATTGGATTAATCTTCATAGCGTTTAGGTTGTATGTCTTGCGTGATATTTCTTTGTACTCTTACTACCATGCACTCAATTGGGTTTACGCACACTAATGGATTGCACTGGTTATGTTGTCTGCGCAGGCAGACGTATCATCACTGATTGAAAGCAGGTGGGTCAGGACCTCTTTCTAATAAGGCTGATTAGTCAGGGTCTGCTATGAGCTCACCGCACCGTACAGATGGCAAACAATGCAACAACAGCTCGGCGTCATCCTTGACGAGCCCTCAGGGACAGCGTCTGACTCTTACAGCCTGCGGCGCCCTTTGACCTCCAGATCAAGCTCCTCAATTACTTTATACCTACACATGAGGATGGGTGGGGTCAACAATTCAATTAAAGCCAGCAACACACCCACTAATCTCATCAGGACTGCCAGAGTTTCATTAGCGCTCAAGAGTCTTCAAAGTCCTGCCTCTGCGTCAGTAAGGGGATTGGCCACCCGCTCTTTCATGCCTTAATTAAATTTGAAGTCTCGCTGACTATAAAGGCAGACTCAGTTATTATGGGTCTGAGGTTGATGAATGTTATATAAAAACAAAATTATTTCCAAAGGAGCATTTTTATTTAATATGCTAATCGCATAAAGTACAGACACTGAGAACTGCGACAGCTAAAGAAATGAATCTCCCAAACCCTGTCAGTGACAATGTTCTGGTCATATTTCAGAAAATCAAGAAATAAATAAGATATTATATTTTGCTTTAAATCTTTTGCATTGTGACATTATCAGGATGATTAAGAACATTTCCCCTAAAAATCTCATTAATACAGATTACAGAAAATATTAAATTAGTATTTAAATTGTGACATATTTATTCATGGTAAAATCTGGTTTTAATCATTTCATTATAGTATTTTCTATTGAAATACAGACAAAATACTATAATAAACAGCATTATTATAATAATACAACAATTTTATTTTTTATAATAATGATAATAACAATCATACCAATAATAATAATAATTGTTTTTACTATAAATGTGACTGGGACCTGTTTTCGTGAAATTAATTCAAACCTTTCCCCCCAAAATTCTATAGAATTTGAATACAGAAAAATAATGAAATGTTATTTAAATCGTGATTTATTTATTCAATCGAATCTGTTATACTCCCTTTATGGTTTTAATATCAAATCAAAATCAAATCACCTTTATTTATATAGCGCTTTTAACAAGTCCAATTGTTTCAAAGCAGCTTCACACTGTTAACAGGAAAATAATGCAACAGAATTTGATTCGGTTGTACAGCCGTTCTGGTGAAACGGTGATGTTATCCAGCTAATTTCAAGTATCATATAGTGTCAATGCAGGCAGATCGGTAATATAGATGAAATTTAGGTGTCCCCAACTGAGCAAGCCAAAAGCCAGAGGCAACGGTGGCAACGAACCAAAACTCCTTCAGGGCCAGAATGGAGAAAAAAACCTTGGGAGAAACCAGGCTCAGTCGGAGTGCCAGTTCTCCTCTGGCTGACGAACAAACAGTGTATGATTATAATTCTGGCAACATAGCAGGTCTTAATTCATATTAGGTAAATAGTTATTTGTAAGATTATTTGAAAGATTGGAGTCGTCATGCCGAAGACGGGTTTAATGAGGATGTCGTGTCGATGCAGCATTTACGGGGGGAGTTTATTTGACATGCTCTCTGCAGACATTTCAGGGATGCGTTGGTCATGTCCAGGCGCTGGTCTACCATCTGATCTGGATACGGCCCAGATCCGGCTGACTGCAGTAAACCTCTGGATAAACAGAGAGACTAACATTAGCGTAGATGCCATTCTTCTTATGATGTAACGAGTACATCAGGTGTTATGGGAAGTGTTCCCGGTTCCGGCTGACCTAGTTAATGCAGCCTAACAATCATTTACTGATTTGAATAATAGAAATTGATAATGTTTTATGTGTAAGCCATAGTAAAGAGATGCGTTTTTAGTCTAGATTTAAACTGACAGAGTGTGTCTGCTTCCCGAACAATGCTAGGAAGACTGTTCCAGAGTTTAGACGCTAAATAGGAAAAGGATCGACCGCCTGCAGTTGATTTTGATATTCTAGGTATTATCAACTGGCCAGAGTTTTGAGACCGCAATAGACGTGATGGAGTATAATGCGTTAAGAGTTCGCTCAAGTACTGGGGAGCTAAACCATTTAGTGCTTTGTAAGTAATAAGCAAGATTTTAAAATTTATACGATGTTTAATAGGGAGCCAGTGCAGTGTTGACAGAACCGGGCTAATATGGTCATACTTCCTGGTTCTAGTAAGAACTCGAGCTGCAGCGTTTTGGACCAGCTGGAGTTTGTTTATTAAGTGAGCAGGGCAACCACCCAGTAGAGCATTACAATAATCTAGCCTTGAGGTCATGAACGCATGAATGAACTGATCAGCATTTTGCATCGAAAGGATGTGCCGTAATTTAGATATATTTTTAAGATGGTAGAATGCAGTTTTACAGATGTTAGAAATGTGGCTTTCAAATGAAAGATTGGTATCAAAGAGCACACCCAGGTTCCTAACTGACGACGAGGACTTGACAGAGCAGCAATCGAGTGTTAGACAGTATTCTAGGTTACTACTTGCAGAGTTTTTTTGTCCAATAATTAAAAATTCTTTTTTTTCTGAATTAAGTTGCAGGAAATTACTAGACATCCAATGTTTTATATCAGCTATGCATTCCGTTAATCTTGTGAATTGGTAAGTTTCGTCAGGGCGTGAAGAAATATAGAGCTGAGTATCGTTAGCATAACAGTGAAAACTAATGCCATGCTTTCTAATGATATCTCTCAGTGGTAGCATGTACAGGGTGAAGAGCAACGGTCCTAGCACTGAGCCCTGCGGTACTCCATACTGAACTTGTGATCGGTGTGACATCTCTTCATTTACTGCTACAAACTGATAACGGTCAGATAAGTATGATTTAAGCCATGCCAATGCAGTTCCAATGCAGAGTCTATTCAAAAGAATGTTGTGGTCGATAGTATTGAATGCAGCGTTAAGATCGAGTAACACTAATAGAGAGATACAACCACGATCGGATGATAAGAGTAAATCATTTGTAACTCTGATGAGAGCAGTCTCAGTACTATGATACGGTCTAAATCCTGACTGGAAATCCTCACAGATACCATTTCTTTCTAAAAAGGAACATAATTGTGAAGACACTGCCTTTTCCAGTATTTTTGACAGGAAGGGTAGATTTGAGATCGGCCTGTAATTGACTAATTCTGTAGGATCAAGATGAGGTTTTTTAATAAGTGGTTTGATAATAGCCAACTTAAAAGTTTTCGGTACATATCCTAATAACAAAGATGAGTTAATGATATTAAGAAGAGGATCTATGACCTCTGGTAGCATCTCTTTTAATAGCCTAGTCGGTATAGGGTCGAGCATACATGTTGTTGATTTAGATGATTTAACGAGTTTAGCCAATTCTTCCTCTCCTATAGCAGTGAATGAATGTAATTTTTCTCAGTAACACAACAATGCTCTGTCTGATGTGACACTGTAGTGAGACGGCTGCATGGTTATAATTTTCTTCCTAATATTATCGATCTTACACGTAAAGAAGTTCATAAAGTCATTACTGCTGTGCTGCTTACAACCATCAGAAGTAGAAGCTTTATTTTTGGTTAACTTAGCCACTGTATCAAATAAATACCTAGGGTTGTATTTGTTAGAAATAAGCAGATCTAGCAGTTTTTACGGCCTTTCTGTATGCGATCATGCTCTCTTTCCATGAATTACAAAAAAACTCTAATTTTGTTTTCTTCCAGCTGCGCTCCATTTTTCAATATAGTTAATATTGTAATACAATTGTTTATTATATTGTAATTATAATAATACTAATAATACTACTACTACTACTACTACTACTACTAATAATAATAATAATAATAATAATAATAATAATAATTATTATTATTATTATTATTATTATTATTATAAATGTGACTGGGACATGTTTTCATGAGATTCAATAAAAAAAAATATATATTTTAAACCCCAAGCCAATAAGTTGTGTTGATTTCTTGGAGGATTCTATGTGTTGATGACAGAGTGACAGAAAGAGTAAGAGGGACAGAGTAGGCAGAGCTGCAAGGCAAACAAGCTTCTTGAACCTTTGCAAATTTCAAATGAGCTCAGGCTAAATTGAAATTCAAAGAAAGCGGGGTGGCTAAAGAACGCCAGCTGTAGAGTGAGAAGTCACTGATGGGGAAAATACTCTGCAGGCTGCCTGCACTCTTCTCATGGTGATACGGGTGTAAAACACCAAACACAGCATTTGATCATACCGGTTCATCGTTTTGACCTCTAAATAAACAGACTTTTTTTGCTTTTTTAATTGAAACATTACATACAAAAAACATAGTCACAATACATCTTATAAACCTATTCGGTAACACTTTATAATAACTGAATGCTATGAATTATTAATTAAGCAGTAAATTGTTAATTCATCAGTTATAAAGCATTAATAGACTTTAATAATCAGTTTATAAATACAGCTATAAATGCTTAATTCTTTATTTATAAGCATCTATAATGTGTTTAATAATTGTATTTTCATACTTTATTAATGATCAATTTATCATTTCTAAATTTACAAACCAGTTATTTAGGAGTTGTCAGTAGTTCATAAGATCATTTAGAACGTGTAAGTAAATTATTAATAAACTATTTGGCCACATTTTAGGTAAGGGTCCAATTCTCACTATTATACTTTTGCCTCAATAAACTCCTCATTAATTGTTAGTTAAGTTTAGGTATTGGGGAGGATTAAGGGATGTAGAATATGGCCATACAGAATAAGGCATTAATATGTGCTGTACTAATAAACAGACAATATCCTAGTATTATGCATGTTAATAAGCAACTAGTTAATAGTGAGAATTGGACCCTAAACTAAAGTGTTACTCTAAAAAGAAATCTAAGGAGATTTAAAGGCTTGTTATCTTCAAAACAGAAAAAGGAAACAATCACAACACAGAGTGATACAGACATAGAAACATTATATATTTATTTCAAGATGCAAAACGTGAAACTGTACAACTGGTAACTTGATATAAAATGGAAATTAAACCTCTTCGATGTCATAGAAAATAAAAATCCTGTACACCTCCAGAAAACATAACTGTGTAGTACAATGAAAGTGAGCCTCTGCAATCTGATATAAAAATGCATTTCTGTAAAGTCTAAACATTGCTGAATAAAAATGTACCAGTGCCAACACTGGATTACAGGGGTGCCAAAATATAACATAACATTTTTATAAAATAATAATAATGATATAATAAAATATTTCACAGTGTCAAAACTACTTCAGTACTAACTTTAAAACATTAGAGAACAGCAGTGCAGAAGATAACTGAGCCTTCAAATCCTTTTTACGAGGCATACATAATCCTCACTTTAGATGAGCTCACAAAAAGTGATATAGTTAACTGACAACCACTAAATGTACAGTAAGAAATGTACAAATTATCTTCATGGAACATGATCTTTACTTAATATCCTAATGATTTTTGGCAAAAAATTATAATTTTGACCCATACAAAATTAGCTATTGGCTATTGCCACAAATATACTTGTGCGCCTTATGATGGGTCACATTTATTAACACACTGAGTAACTATTTCTTTATGTCTAAATAATAAGATGTATAAATGTACATTTAAATAGTTTATTAATCATTACACTTTCTAAATGATCTCATGAACCACTGACAACTCCTAAATAATTGGTTTGTAAATAGTGTAATGCTTAGTTTAGAAATGATACATTGATCATTAATAAAGTATGAAAATACAATTATTAAACACATTCAAGATATGCTTATAAATCAAGAATAGAGCATTTATAGCTGTATTTATAAACAGCTTATTAATGTCTATTAATGCTTTATAAATGTTGAATTAACTATTTACTAATGCTTAACTAATGATTCATAGCTTGCAGTTATTATAAAGTGTTACCAACTATTCTTTATCACACACAGTGGAGCAAATAAGTATTTGGACACTCAAGCCAGACTTAAAAATGTATGAATATCAAAACATCAAAGCAAGTGGAACTAACTTCACCGCCTGGTGTTTTTGACATTTTCAATGGATGTATGAAGTCTGTTCTCCTCAAGTTCACACAGCTGTCCTGTAGCAGAGGAACCACATGTGTAGAGAATCACAGACATGTTCCACTAAACACAAAAAAACAATGTGTTGCAATCAGGCAATAATTAGCCATCTTAACTGAGATCCTTGCACACTTCCCCAGTGCTACCAAAATTTAAAGCTGCATTCTAAAAAATGCTGGGTTAAAAACAACCCAAGTTGGGTTGAAAATGGACTAACCCAGCGATTGGGTTGTTTTAACCCAGCGATTGGATTATTTTAACACAGCGACTGGGTTGTTTTAAGAGAAACATTTAACCCAACCGCTGGGTTAAAACAACCCATTACTGGGTTAAAACAACCCAATCCCTGGGTTAGTGCATTTTCAACCCAACTTGGGTTGTTTTTAACCCAGCATTTTTTAGAGTGTGCAGTCTGTAAGTCTCTTTTTCGCATCTCTGTTTGAAACCTGCAAAATTGCAGATATTTGCAAAATTATCATCTTTACGTGGCTTGTGCATCGGCGCGAATGAATGAATGAATCTAATGTTTTGAGGAGTATGTGTAGCTGACATTCATTTACCGCACCACTGTGGATACTGATTACTGAGAATACAAATTATTATTATTGTTATACTTTGTCCTCAAATTGTTAAACTTAACAACATCAGCATTGCGTGACTGTGTATATATTGTTTATTAGCATTACCTGTAGATTTTAATTTCTGTCCAGCCTAATCTTTTGCCTTTGACTATGGTGAATCTCCAGTTGTCGCTGATGATTGTCGTTTGGTCCTTTCTGGATTACAATCCACCATCAAAATGATACGTTTAATTACAGCCAGCTGCTGTGAGAAAAGGCTGTAAATGATCCACCACCTGCAGCATCCTCACATGCGCTATAGCCTACTACTTCTTCATGTATACAGACGTGACATAATGACGCAAAGACAAATAGCGGCATGCTTGAATTTCCCGCTGAAAGCTACCAGGTACCACTCAAATTATAACACTCAGGTTATGATAAGGAGATTTAAGGAGACTTGCTCAAACCAAAATAAAAAGTTACGGACAGCAGCTTTAATTTACATTAAAACATTTTTGTTTGTTTGGTAGGCACTTTTCTCTAAAGCGACTTTGCATTCAATGTAAGCATTGTGTCAGTTCTTGCTTTCCTTGGGAATCAAACCCATGAACTTGTCACTATAGCGACATGCATGCTTTTACTGTTTGAGCTACAGGAACATGTCATGTCATGTTTTAACTGTGGCTTGAATGTATTTAAGTGGTTTATACTTTTTAGGCTACTGTACATGTTAAACACCCAGAGAGAGAGGGAATGTAAGAGGAATAAGACAGACAGTAATTATACTGATGACTGAGTATGAAGCTTCCCATCAGCTCATGAAATGACGTCTCCTGTGGATCAGTCATTCTGAACTCTTCACTCAAACAGCTGTGGGGATTGACAGCTGGATTTCAGGATGTGTGAATGACATGTTGTGTCTCATTTCAACAGGAATTAAGATGCAGATTAAATAGACTATGGTGACTGTCACGTCACATCACCAAAAATAAGATCTCACTGTGCCCAAGACCTCACGTCACCCCATAAATGAAATCAACTCTGTCACCCCACATGAAACATGCCATTGGAGGGCATAAACTAACTACTCACACTCTAAATCCAACTCTGATTATTTTATAGCTGATGTCTTGGGAATCACTGTTCCTTCACGGCTATAGGAGTCCCAAAGCGCTTAATCTCTTCTGGTCTTCTTTGTCATTGAAAAATGACTGTCCTCACAATGCTGTTTCATGCACTTAAAGCTACAGCCTGTCATTTTGCACTATTGGCAAAAATAATTTTCTAAACACTTCAGACAAACAAATAACTCCACTCTAAAGTCACTCTATGTTTAGGATAGTTACATTTACAGTGACCTTGTAAGGATATAAGTATGTTATTATCTTTACATTTAAGTCTTTCACATATCACAGACATCCTTTCATTAAAAACAAAAAATACATTGAGAAACAGAAAGATGTAATTCCTGTCAAAAGGGCACAGAGCAATAATGCATATTTATTATCCATATTTAACAAGTTATAAAGTAAAATATCTATCTCCCATCAGACCGCCTTCTGTATTCAACTTATTAAAAGAAGCATAACTGCCGCAGCGTAGTGTAAGCGTTTTGAACTGCGAGGGCATTACAAAAAAAAAAAAAAAAAAAAAAAAAAAGAATACAGAAGGCAATCTGACTGAAGCTAGACATTTTACTTTATAAAGTTTTAAATATGGATATTTTTCTTACACAAACCCATTGATTCACTTCAGAAGGCCTTTATTATAACCCCACAGAGCTGTGGGAAGTATGTTTATTATGGATGGATGCACTTTTTTGGTATTTCATATGTTGATATTTATATTAACTGGTTTTAATCAAGTCAAATAAATTATTTAATATAACTAAATATACCAGGCTACCTCAGGTTACACAAAAAAAAAAAAAAAAAAAAAAGGTCATATCAAAGTACCTACTTAGGTTAGACATTTGATGGTGTATAATTAAGGACAAAGAGCATTTGTGTGTTCATGTGGCACATGAGTCATTTGTAGCCTATTGATGATAACATCAAACTTGAGCCACTTTCTCTCCTGTCAGACTCTCACTAATACATTATTTCACTCTATTATTCCTGAGCTATTTTCTGTTTGCCCTTAGCAGCTCAGAAATGGGTTCTGTCTCACTGATTTCGTTAATAATCATAATTATCTGCACGTCTCGTTTAGCCAGTGTTGCCTCGGCCGATCGGGTTTCTGACGTCATGTTGTGTGGCTGAGCACTGGGAGTTTCTCTTTCGCCCTCTATCCAAACCTGTACACGATAGAAAAAAGATATCAAACTGGTTAATTTTTAATCTCTTGAATGCAAAGCTGTGTAGCGCAGGGCTCTTCACTAATGGCCCGGGATTGGATAACTCGCGCAAGGCTCTGGAGATAACAGAGATCCTTTACTGCTGGATGATGGGTATGATTACAGGTCAAAAGAAAATAAGCTTCTGTCAAGCTCCGCAGTTGCACATACTGTCTGTCTGCAGTCAAAATGCTTCGGTAGCTGCTTCATCCTGGAGAACACGACAGCTGTCTGTATTTCTGTTTTCTAGCACAAACCAGAAAAGAAATTGATAGCAAAATGTCAGGACAAATATAAAGTGAAGTGTAAGGGCTGGTTCACACAGAACGAAAGACACAGGACAGTAGAATGAAAAGGCGGCGCAAGATCTAGAGATGTGTTTTTAAAAGTTGAACTTCTTTTAACTTGAGTGGTGTGTTTTTAGAATGCTGTGTCATGTGCGAGATGCTGCTAAAGATGCTAGACGAGAGCGCAATGGTTAAAGAAGTCCATCTAGTAAAAGTTATGCAGTGCCATGGACAAAACGCGTTCTGTGTGAATGTAAAGGTTTTCTTTCAAACACTGTCGTTTTCTCTATTTAAAAAATGACTGCTTTTATTATTTTTTTTTTAATTGAAACAACTAATACAGGAATTTTAAAGATTTTGGTCTCAACTTATGCATTTACAATGTAAAAATTGGTATTGGTTTATCTATTAATATAACACATATAGCATTAACAATTAACACTCATTTAGTAACTTGTTTAGTAAATTGCAAGTGAATTTACAGAAAAGTAAATCTATTATTAAACATTAACCATGTGTGTTGGTCAAAAATAAATGCTTTTGCACATTTCAATGTATATGTTTATGTATTTTTGGTATGTGCAATATCAGCTGCTAACTTGTTTTTTCCTACTGTCAAAATTTCAGTGAAAGTAATATCATTAAATCAGTTAAATGCAGCCTTATTGTTATTCTTTTCATTACAGACCAGCGGCCTCATTTATAAAATGTTGCATAGAAACTGTCCTACGTTTGATCTAAGATCATTTCTCAAATGTGTGTACGTGTGATTCCAGAAACTAACGTACGCACGTTTTTATAAATGAGGCCCCATGTGTATAAAAAGCATGAAATTCATGGCACATCAAACAGGTCTATAATAAGAGTACGACAATTCCAGCCCCAGACATTATAGAAACAATAATACAAATTGCAATATAACATGTCAAAAAGATAAATGATTGATGTTACATGAATAACATGAATTTAGAGTAAGTGCATGGAAAGACCGTATTGTTTGAACACAGATTCACTTAGGAAAATACTATATATACACTCACCTAAAGGATTATTAGGAACACCTGTTCAATTTCTCATTAATGCAATTATCTAATTAACCAATCACATGGCAGTTGCTTCAATGTATTTAGGGGTGTGGTCCTGGTCAAGACAATCTCCTGAACTCCAAACTGAATGTCAGAATGGGAAAGAAAGGTGATTTAAGCAATTTTGAGTGTGGCATGGTTGTTGGTGCCACAGTATTTCACAATCTGCTCAGTTACTGGGTTTTTCACGCACAACCATTTCTAGGGTTTACAAAGAATGGTGTGAAAAGGGAAAAACATCCAGTATGCGGCAGTCCTGTGGGCGAAAATGCCTTGTTGATGCTAGAGGTCAGAGGAGAATGGGCCGACTGATTCAAGCTGATAGAAGAGCAACTTTGACTGAAATAACCACTCGTTACAACCGAGGTATGCAGCAAAGCATTTGTGAAGCCACAACACGCACAACCTTGAGGCAGATGGGCTACAACAGCAGAAGACCCCACCGGGTACCACTCATCTCCACAACAAATAGGAAAAAGAGGCTACAATTTGCACAAGCTCACCAAAATTGGACAGTTGAAGACTGGAAAAATGTTGCCTGGTCTGATGAGTCTCGATTTCTGTTGAGACATTCAGATGATAGAGTCAGAATTTGGCGTAAACAGAATGAGAACATGGATCCATCATGCCTTGTTACCACTGTGTAGGCTGGTGGTGGTGGTGGTGTAATGGTGTGGGGGATGTTTTCTTGGCACACTTTAGGCCCCTTAGTGCCACTTGGGCATCGTTTAAATGCCACGGCCTACCTGAGCATTGTTTCTGACCATGTCCATCCCTTTATGACCACCATGTACCCATTCTCTGATGGCTACTTCCAGCAGGATAATGCACCATGTCACAAAGCTCGAATCATTTCAAATTGGTTCCTTGAACATGACAATGAGTTCACTGTACTAAAATGGCCCCCACAGTCACCAGATCTCAACCCAATAGAGCATCTTTGGGATGTGGTGGAACGGGAGCTTCGTGCTCTGGATATGCATTCCACAAATCTCCATCAACTGCAAGATGCTATCCTATCAATATGGGCCAACATTTCTAAAGAATGCTTTCAGCACCTTGTTGAATCAATGCCACGTAGAATTAAGGCAGTTCTGAAGGCGAAAGGGGGTCAAACACAGTATTAGTATGGTGTTCCTAGTACATTAGTAGGTGAGTGTATATATATATATATATATATATATATATATATATATATATATAAAATCACATCCAAGATAAAAGTTTGCCTTTACATAATATATGTGTGTGTACTGTGTATAATTATTATGTATATATAAATGCGCACACACACTTGCATGTATATATTTAAGGAACATTTGTTATATTTATTAGTACTGTCGATTTGATTAATTGTGATTAATCGCATCCAAAATAAAAGTTTGTGTTTACATAATATATGTGTACTGTGTATAATTATTAAGTATATTTGAATAGACACACATTCTTGTATATATTGCAAATATTTCTTAAATATATACATGTATGTGTGTCTATTCAAATATACATAATAATTATACACAGTACACATATATTATGTAAACACAAACTTTGTGTTTCAATTACGATTCATTGTTTTACAGCTTTCACATTACAACTTTCACATTAAAGTTGCAGTAGAAATAATCTTAGAAGTTAATTTAGGAAAAAATGCTAATTGATCTATATTCAGCTGTGTTTGTTTTCTGTATTTTGTGAGTACTGTTACGGTTCTGTTTTTGTAGGACTCAAGGATACAGTAAAAATCAATCAAAACCCTCCATGGTACGCAATATGATTTCAGTGAGGAAGAAAATATTTGTGGTGTTTTTCCTGCTTAAAATAGGACACTATAACAATAGCAATACAATAAATATTTTTTAAAGTTTGTTGCCTCAAGGCAACATTGCACAATGGACAAATTGAAACATTTGACATTTTCATGTAGAAAAAATAAATATATTTATTGAAAACATACATTTCTTTAACCAGACACCTGAACAAACACATTTATCCAGTTTTTAATATATTACAAATTTCATATTTAATAAAAAGTAACATTTCAAATTCAGCTGTTGCTTTCAGGCAACATTGTACCATCGTGGAACACAAGAGTAAGTGCTATTGAAAATCTGCAGATCATAATATGTGCAGTTATCGTATGTGAATTACTATTCTTATAAGTGCGTTACAAAATCATGCAAAAATGCAAATATATTTAGATAATTCTAACTCTTTTCCTCACAAATATACTATATTTACCAACCTAGTATGTCTGGTATGGCCTTATGCGATTCCATTATGGTACAATGTTGCCTTGAGGCAACACAGTGTTTTGTTATTTACTCTAAAACATTTGATGATATATAATGTAAAGTTCCTGAAAATACTTCTTTACTTACCAGTGAAGGCGACTCATGTGACCAATTTTTGCACTTTCATTGATTAGTATTCGAGTTCTTCTTCCCTGAGATAGGTTTGAACAATAAATTGGTGTTTCATTTTATTAAAAATAAACTAAAATAGACTATGTTGCCTGGAGGCAACACCGTACCATAGAGGGTTTTAAATAAAAATAGACAGTATTTACTTTGTTAATTTTCATTTGATATCACCAATCCCTCTTTTTCAACCTCTTTCCTCCAACTGCTTGTTAGACTTTTCAAGATTCAATCAATTCCTGAAGGTTTTTTTTTTTTTTGCACAGCAATATTTTCAAACATATACAATGAAACTTTCACCTTTTCAATATGCAAATGGTTCCTATTGAGAGAGATGAAAAGAGCAAGCATATTTCTCTTGTCCTCAATCTGTATGTGCATACAACACACATACCATGGTCTCAAAATTGCTGACTTTATCAATTCATTTCTGCACTGGAAAAATAGCTAGAATGATAAAACCTCCCGCTATCTGAATCAGACAGGTGTAGCCTATTCAACAGAGAGAGAGAGGAAGAGAGATGATTGTTTTTGTAATGTTACAGTTCTCTTAAGATTGAAAGCTAGAGCAGTGAGTGACGGCCAGCTATTTATGTCCATCCTCGACTGTATGCCACACACATTAATGAGCACATGCAGCTCTACGTCCACTCACTCATCCACAGAGATCAGCGTGCAGCCGACACACACGTCTGCCAGCAAGTCTCACATTACACTTATTTGCAAGCTTTCGCCTCTCTCCTCACAAACAAATTTGGCTTGTCGAATAACAATGTCAGTAAGGCCACCGTCTGCAAAGACTCCCTACTGTGTGAACGTCTTTATCAGTAGTAAACAGCTCAAGTCATGTAGTCTGAGTTTGACTTTAATAGAAAATGCACTTAAATGTTAAAAGTATTTCAGAAATCTACTGGGATTTTCACACACAACCATCTCTAGAGTGGTCCGAAAAATATAAAGTATCCAGTGAGCGTCAGTTCTGTGGGTGAAAATGCCCTTGTTGATGCCAGAGGATGGCCAGGGGTGCATTTCCCATACAATGGTGTAACTCACTGCTGAACTATCATAGTACGATGAAGAAATCAACTAGTTTTTTAACCTAGTCAAACAGTCCTGACTAGGACTGTTTCCCAAAACCATATTGT
Organism: Paracanthobrama guichenoti; assembly: GCA_018749465.1. Taxonomy (NCBI): domain Eukaryota; kingdom Metazoa; phylum Chordata; class Actinopteri; order Cypriniformes; family Gobionidae; genus Paracanthobrama; species Paracanthobrama guichenoti. Next base: position 5,280,273 of record CM031948.1, on the reverse strand, counting down.
CGCAAATTTGTAAATTTTCGTACATTTTTTTGCTATAAATTATGGACATGGCACCTGAGGACTAATTCTTATTTTTCTCAGTTATTTTGCTTTATTTCCAGATTTAAATAGGCTCGTTCTTATGTACTAGAGCACGTACGCACATGTGCACTCTTCAAAAAAGGTGCTTTAAATCTCTTGACAAACTAAAAGACATAACTTACATTTGTATGTATTCGAAATAAAATATATAGATTGTAGTAAATGTCAGCTTGCTTATTTTGCTCAAGATAAGGATTTATTAAGTCCACATGTCATGCAAACAAGAAACTATGCTTCTAACCACAGGTCGAGAGCTGTCATTCCAACCACACAAGTTTGCGACGCTGTTTGCAAATGTTCGTTGGAACTATGGTTTCAGGAAGCACTGACTGGTTGAACTACGATGATAATGACGGAACTTGCAACCATAGTTGGCTAACGATGCTTTTGGGAAATGCACCCCAGACTGGTTCAGCTGATAGAAAGGTAACAGTAACTCAAATAAACTACATAAGTCTACAGAAGAGCATCTCTGAACGCACAACACGTCCAACCTTGAAGCAGATCATGGGCTACAGCAGCAGAAGACATCGTAACACTCCTGTCAGCTGAGAACAGCAAACTGAGGCTACAATTCACAAGGGCTCAACAAAACTGGGCAGTAGAAGATTGGAAAAACACTGCCTGGTCTGATGAGTCTGGATTTCTGCTGCAACATTCAGATGGTAGGGTCAGAATTTGGCATAAACAATGTGAAAGCATGGATCCGTCCTGCCTTGAATGAATGGTTCAGGCTGCTGGTGGTGTAATGGTGTGGGGGATGTTTTCTTGGCACTCTTTGGGCCTCTTGTTACCAATTGAGCATTGTTTAAATGCCACAGCCGACCTGAGTATTGTTGCCGACCATGTCCATCCCTTTATGAGCACAGTGTACTTCTGATGGCTACTTCCAGCAGGATAACGCACCATGTCACAAAGCTCAAATCATCTCAAACGGATTTCTTGAACATGGCAGTGAGTTCACTAAACTCAAACGGCCTCCACAGTCACCATATCTCAATCCAATAGAGCAGCTTTGGGATGTGAAGGAATGGGAGATTCACATCATGGATGTGCAGCTGACAAAAATGTACATGTATTATATTATTGTTATTATTATAATTATTATTTGACTTAATAATTGCATTTAATTCACCATTAAATATTGTATTAAACTTATATATTGTATAAACATTGTATTTTTATACAAGTTTAATATTGTATCTCACTTTACAGCATTTTAAAACTTTTCACAGTACTGTAGTTTTGCAGGAAGGTTTCTTCAAGCATCTTGGAGACATCACCGCAGTTCTTCTGGATTTAGTCTATCTCAGTGTTTTCTGGTTCTTCATGTAATCCTAGATGGACTCGATGATGGTGAGATCAGATCTCCATCTGGAACATACCGGCTGTTGTCCTTCTGCATGCAAAACTCTCACTGGATCATTACAATTAATGGCAAAGGGAATGTTTGCAAAGTAAACTGATATTTCCTACTGACAAACTACAGCAAAAGATATAAAGAATATATATATATATATATATTATTTTTGGCATTTGGAAGTTATAGTTTTATCTATATATATCTTTATAGTTTTAACTTATATTGCAATGACCAACATGAAGCAGGCAAGGTCACAAGCCCACAATCATTTACTTGTATCACTGACTTCACAATCTCCACAGTGGCAATGCTGAGACAGGAGCTGGACAACCATCCCTTACAATGTCCGGCCAAACCCAGAGCCACACAGACAGATGGCCTCCCCCAGGACACTGCCTCCAATGGGATGTGCACTGGGCGAGAGGAGAAAAAAACGCTAATATTAGACATACTTGAGCGTTTCTGAAGGTACCGGCACTAACAGATGGCCACAGAGCTCTGACTCACGGCATGAACACAGAACGATGGCGCAAGTCTCTCTAAGATGATACGCCCTGCGAGAGCGAGAGAGCTGGAGCCGTGAGTGGCGACGGGGCGAGTTATCTCAATGGAGCATGTCCAGTGAGCGAAGCTTCCCTTTCTTTCCGTTCAAAAGCTTCCCTACAGCATGCTCAAAGCCCTTAAGAAATTCTCTCACAGAAACATCTACCAAATAAACTACTCACATTTTTCATGCCATTATGCCAAGATGTTTGTACGGACATGTCTAATCTGCATGCATTAACTGCTCAGATTAATCCATTTCTTTTTAAATAACAAAGAATATGTTTTATGTTTTCACACACAAAAAAATGTGTTTATCTGTGCAAAACACAGGTTAGTTGGTGTTCTTTAGGCACATAAATAAATAAATTCCACTACCTCTAATGATCTAATGAGAGCTAGTTGTCATGTAGTTGCAAAGTTACTTAGCATATTTTTGTTTACTGAGCATATTTCAGCACATCCTTAGCAAACATTCTCTGAAACATTTTATTTCAGCTAGTTGCAGAGGAAATTTTTCATTTTCATTTAGTAGTTTAACTTAATGTACTAAAATAACTAAAACCAAAACTGAAATAAAACTATGAAAACTATATCGACATTAAAAATGTACGACAAAATTACTAAAACTTTAACTATAATTAAAATGAAAACAGAAAATATCAAAACTGATTCAAAATATTAGTAGTACTAAAATAATACTGCTTCCATTGATAATAATGGCCTAATAATGTCAAGAGAATGTGTTAATTTACGATGTTCACATTCATACTGCCAGAATAAACGTTCAAATTATTCAAATAGAAACCCTGATTTTAGCTCAATCACATCTTCATTGCTAGCTGATCCCATCTCCACAGAATAATTGGACAATCATCATCTAAAAGCTTCGTCTAGTGGCCGACATTATCAAAATGACAAAAGGAATATTGGAATATGCCACTCTCTGAAGAGTCACTGCCGTCTCTCAGTATGTCTATTAGCCAAAGACATGCTGCTTCATTCTGCAAAAAATCACACTCTCTTTCTCTCTCTCGCTTAGTTCTACTTTGACCGTGACATGTTCAGGACAACAACCGAATAATGTCCAGATATCTTAAATTCATAACATAGTTGCTGCAGCCGTAGGCAATGACATTTCAAGGTTTTGCTCTTGTCTGTGTGTTTTGATAAAGAGAAAAGAGATACAACAGATCCACACACACTATTTACTCTTATCTGAGCACACTGAGAATTCTTCCAAAAATGCCATCAAATGGGGTATGTGCACGCGAGAAACAAAACCTTTATTAAGTAACTTTGCAACTACATGTCAACTAGCAGTCATTAGAGTATTAGTAGACTGTATACTTAATATCTGCTAACACTTTATTTTGATGCTCCCTTGACAGACATTCTACTGACTAAGTATGTCAACTTATACTACTAGGCCTATACCTCTAATGTTCTAATGTGTTAGTGGTTACACTTTATTTCGATAGTCCACATTCTACTAAGTAACTTTGCAACTACATGTCAACTAACTCTGCATTAGCGCATGGAAATATGAAATCTATTACTTTTGTTCATATTATACAGAGGACCAGACCTATAAAAAGTAAATAAAATAAAATAAATTGTTATGAAGACTACATTTTTACCTAGAGGACAATGAAAGGGGAAACCTTGAAACATGTTTAAGGACCATATTATCATAGAGACCCAGAAGTAGGGTTAGATATATTTTTTCTAGGACTAACAAGCAACCACATAGAAAGCCCTAGCAACCCCTCACAATGCTCTAGCAAACATTTAGTGTAAAAAAAAAAAAAACGACTTAAAATCACCTTAACAAGCAAATAGCAACCTGGAAACCACCAATAACTCCCTAGTATGGAGCAAGCGCCACTCATATTTTCTGCAGAAAATGTAAAAGTGCAATTTTCTGGATTTCTTACAAACTTGCCCACACACATCACTGAGAATCCAGTGAGGAAATACAAAAACATACATTTGGGAAAGCTCTTGCCAAAGGTACTGGCAAAGTTTTTCAAAAAGACATTCGTAATCTACTTAGACAGGTAATAGAGTTACCTGAGCAACTAAAGTGAGGCCCAAGCATGTGATTATGATAATGTACAGCTCCCCACAGCCTGTCTATTAAAGACATTCAAAGAGAATGTCAAGAGCTTAATGTACTGCACCTCTGACCACAAAAAAACCTGCCCGGCAACCGTTCACTCTCACCAGCAGCTAAACATCGGTTTGTGAGGGAGGCCTCGTATTACCAAATGCATTTGCAATTAAATAACATGAAGTATTAAATAAACTTAAACTTGATATTTAACATTATTTGTTAAAGGCTGAGAATATCAGGCAATAATACAGGTTATGTAGAAGCACACAGTATAGTAATCATGGTTCATAGCTCATGGTTTTCAAGTGTCTTGAAATTATAATTTTTTTCTAATCAATCTAATTTTGTTTATTCAATGATCATGGGCCTCTTAGAGCCACAAAGGTACAACTGTATTGTCATCTTTCTTTCATTTTCTCTCACATTCAGCAGGATGTAAATCAATTTGAAGGCGAACCGCTACCATGAGGCCAATTTACTGACTTTAAATGTTTTTCAGCGTGTTTTATTTTATAAAAATTCTGTTTTATTGTGCTCTTTTTTGCTCACCAAGGCTGCATTTATTTGATTAAAAAATACAGTAAAAATAGTGAAATATTATTCAAATGCAAAATAAGTGTTTTCTATTTGAATATATATTAAAATATAATGTATTCCTGTGATCAAAGCTGAATTTTCAGCATCATTACTCCAGTCTTCAGTGTCACATGATCCTTCAGAAATCATTCTAATGTGATTTGCTGCCTTTAAACATTTCTGATTAGGAGGCTTTGACGCCTTTCACTAGCCTGACAAGCCAGACCCACATCAAGATGTTGGGTCTGAGACCTCACCATTGGCAGGGCTCAATCCAAGGTATTAATGGTTGTCTTTCACATTCCCTCTGCACGCAATAGGATAGCGCTACAACCAACCAGAGCAACGAAGAAGGTGAAGCCGAGGAACACATTTTCCTTTCTTAAGAATGTTTTCTCAAAGAAAAGTTTAACAACAAGTCTCCCAGAGTCGCGGCCAAAGCCGACTCGAATGACCGCTGCTCGCCAACTTCTTTGTTTACAAGTAGCACGCGGAACCTCGGCAACTCTGCCATCATTATGTTAAGCCTGCCCACCATACACGATGTGATTGGCCTGACCAGAGTTTGGTTTTTCCAGCTCACAAGCCAACGGAGAGTTGCTAGACCACCCTGACTGCAAATTAGATTTGCTGCCACTAGGGTGCGTCTAGATTTCTAGGCTAGCCTTTCAAGCCTCTCGCGCTTCAAACAAATAGGGCTGGACAACAAACTCAAGCTCCTCTTCTCTTATATTGAAATAATTACTCTACTCTACTTACCTTGTGGAGTTTGTTTATGATGGATGGATGCACTTTTTTATTTTATATACAGGTGCTGGTCATATAATAAAATCGTCATATCATAAAGTTGATTTATTTCACTAATTCCATTCAAAAAGTGAAATTTGTATATTATATTCATTCATTACACACAGACTGATATAATTCAAGTGTTTATTTCTTTTAATTTTGATGATTATAACTGACAACTAAGGAAAATCCCAAATTCAGTATCTCAGAAAATTATAATATTACTTAAGACCAATACAAAGAAAGGATTTTTAGAAATCTTGGCCAACTGAAAAGTATGAACATGAAAAGTATGAGCATGTACAGCACTCAATACTTAGCTGGGGCTCCTTTAGCCTGAATTACTGCAGCAATGCGGCGTGGCATGGAGTCCATCAGTCTGTGGCCCTGCTCAGGTGTTATGAGAGCCCAGGTTGCTCTGATAGTGGCCTTCAGCTCTTCTGCATTGTTGGGTCTGGCATATCGCATCTTCCTCTTCACAATACCCCATAGATTTTCTATGGGCTTAAGGTCAGGCGAGTTTGATGGCCAATTAAGAACAGGGATACCATGGTCCTTAAACCAGGTACTGGTTGCTTTGGCACTGTGTGCAGGTGCCAAGTCCTGTTGGAAAATTAAATCTGCATGTCCATAAAGTTGGTCAGCAGCAGGAAGCATGAAGTGCTCTAAAACTTCCTGGTATACGGCTGCGTTGACCTTGGACCTCAGAAAACACAGTGGACCAACACCAGCAGATGACATGGCACCCCAAACCATCACTGACTGTGGAAACTTTACACTGGACCTCAAGCGACATGGATTGTGTGCCTCTCCTCTCTTCCTCCAAACTCTGGGACCCTGATTTACTTTCATCAGAGAACATAACTTTGGACCACTCAGCGGCAGTCCAGTCCTTTTTGTCTTTAGCCCAGGCGAGACGCTTCTGACGCTGTCTGTTTTTCAAGAGTGGCGACAGCTGAAACCCATGTCTTGCATACGTCTGTGCGTAGTGGTTCTTGAAGCACTGACTCCAGCTCCAGTCCACTCTTTGTGAATCTCCTCCACATTTTTGAATGGGTTTTGTTTCACAATCCTCTCCAGGGTGCGGTTATCCCTACACTTGTACACTTTTTTCTACCTCATCTTTTCCTTCTCTTGGCCTCTCTATTAATGTGCTTGGACACAGAGCTCTGTGAACAGCCAGCCTCTTTTGCAATGACCTTTTGTGTCTTGCCCTCCTTGTGCAAGGTGTCAATGGTCGTCTTTTGGACAACTGTCTGGTCAGCAGTCTTCCCCATGATTGTGTAGCCTACAGAACTAGACTGAGAGACCATTTAAAGGCCTTTGCAGGTGTTTTGAGTTCATCAGCTGATCAGAGCGTGGCACCAGGTGTCTTCAATATTCAACCTTTTCACAATATTCTAATTTTCTGAGATAATGAATTTGGGATTTTCCTTAGTTGTCAGTTATAATCATCAAAATTAAAAGAAATAAACACTTGAAATATATCAGTCTGTGTGTAATGAATGAATATAATATACACGTTTCACTTTTTGAATGGAATTAGTGAAATAAATCAACTTTTTGATGATATTCTAATTATATGACCAGCACCTGTATATCTCAGATTGTATTCTTCTGAAAGAAGAAAGTCATATACACCTAGGATGGCTTGAGGGTGAGTAAATTACCATCCCTTTAATGCATCTTTTTTTGAATAAAAGAAAAAAAATTAAAATCTTACTGACCCCAAACTTTTCAATGGTACTGTATGTTAAGTCTGAAGTTACTGTGTAACTCATTAAACCACTTGGCCCAGTGAGCAACCACCCTGCAACTCATAACATGAACCACCAAGAACAACCATACAGAAACACTCTCTGCGTCTCATTTCGAAGGCTGCGTCCTCCGGAGGTCACATTAGGCTGCATAAGTCATTGAGGCTGCCTCATTTCAGTAAAGTAACTATTACATTCCAAAGTCATAAAGAAATTACAACAATTTACACTTTACAGGGAATAACAATACATTTTTAATGGTAACTTTTCTGAAATCAGATATCCTTGAAGATGTATGTGGCCGAGAAATGGAACCTTCGAAGTGAAACACTCATTATGGAGATGAGTTCTTTTTTCTCCAGAAATAGAACAGGAATCGAATGATGGAATGTAGAATCCCGCATATATCCCATAATAATAACATAATAACTACTTGCTGCACCAACAGCCTTGATTTTGAGACCATTTTTAATTACATATCAGGGAAATTAAATGCACCATCAGTAAGAGATAGAAGGTAAAACTCGTTGGATTCACGTGTGCCTACAGGGAAACAACATCAATCAGTGTGTGGGTTACTATGCTTTCAGTGTGACGTGTTTACTAGAGAAATGGAATTGTCAAGTGGGTGGTTGTAGAAATGCACACGAAGATGAAGGTAAATAGTCAGTATTTAATAAATCCACAGGATAATCCACAAGAATAGCACAAGAGTAGTATGCAACAGATCCATAAACTGACGACACCAGACAACCCAACTCAAACATAACTGAACATATATACACGTGATAATGAGCAGACTAATGAGTGAACAGCTGAACATAATGAGTGAAACATCCATGACAACAAATGATAAACTCAGGCAAAAAAAGTCCAAACTAACAGAACCGTGACAGAACGCCCCCTCCCGGTAGCCATGTCCTCACGCCCATAAAGAGAAGGAGGCAGGATGGTGAAGGAGATGGTGAAGGGATGGCACAAATAGGCAGGAGGAGGCTCTGGAGGTGGATGGATGACCAGGAGGAGGACGAACAAAAAAGTCCAAGGTGGAGGGAGCCATGGGATGACCTTGAGCAGAGGATGCTGGATGTTTATCCAGGCCACAGCCAGGGATGTGTCCCACAGCGGCGTTGCTGGAGGGAGGAGTAATCTTTTTTTTTTTCTTTTTGCACCGATGAATAATTCACAATATGATTATGAATATGATGACACAATATGGATATGTGTAATAAAATAATAATAATAATAATAATATATGTATTATATATATGTGTGTGTATTTTTTTTTTTTTACTTTAAGATGAACTTCAAGAAACTATATAACTATGTCAAAATGTGTGTAAATATTTGCCATTTTCTGTGCTGGTATAATTTGCCTGTGGCTGTAAAGCAAAACCAAATTAGTCCAAAATTTTGAATAAACAAACACTGAAATTCTGCAGAAATCTGCTGAGCTTTCTGTAGACGAGCAGATACTGTGAAGACCTGGATATAACAAAAGATTAGATTAAAAATCAATAAGACAATGCAATTAATCTGAGTGCAGACAAACGAACAAATAAACTGTCTTTTCACTTAGTGAATTAGCGAGGTGTTAATTAGTTTGGCAGCTTCTCAGCACTGGCAGCAAATGCTCTATAATATCACCCGCATATTTGTAAAAACACAAAAAATGAGCTGTACCATTAATCAGTGAGCTCATTACTCACATCGCCATGGTGTTGCATTAAGTCTGTTAATGTAATATATTTATGTAATTAAAATATTGAGAGACATCTTGCTTGGCTGAGAAAACCCTTAAATAAATAAGCCACATATGGTGCATTAAGTCAGCGAGTGCCACAAACACACACTGATGAGTTATTCCATCTGTCTGTCATACCTAACATGCAGTAGGAACTAAAACATCCAAATATCGTCTCTGACAATCACTTGTGGCGAGAGCAGGTGCTGTCTCTGTCTAATGGACGCCTCCATCGAGAGGAGATGAGGTTGAGGGTGGCCATTAGAGCTGGACAGAAAGAAGCATAATGAGAAGTAAGCTACTGTCAGAGGTCAGACACAGAGGGCAAACACTATTAAAAACTCTGCACTTGGACTTTGCACTCTGCAGTTTTTCCAAGTGTGATTTGAATAAGGGAATTAGGTATTTTAAACCGCAATGATGAGACCTTTAAAATGAGGGGAACGACGACACGCTGTAGGTTCATGAATATTTTGTGACAATGGGAGAGTTTGTAATGAAGGCTGGGAGGGGGTTAATTAAAGAGGACCTATATGCATTTTTACATTTTCATCTCTTATTTTAGTGTGTAATGTTGTTGTTTGAGAATGAAAAAAGTCTGCAAAGTTCCAAAGCACAAAATCCCTCCAGCGGGAGTTATTCTCTTTATCAGTGTCACTGATTCTGAACTCCCTTGAGTTTTCTTCCGGAAACACATGTCACAATATTCTTCATTTAAATAGTTCCTGCCCACGGTACAGGCCTATGCAAAAAAAAAAAAAACGCAGAACACGACCTGAAATACCATCCGGCCCGGCAGCTTTCCTGACGTCCACACGCTTGAGTGCCCTCCGAACTTCATCCTCCGAGACTTTGCTGCTGCTCTGAGTAATTCCCTCTGACGCGTCACTTGGCGGAGTCGCGCTGCCGCGATTACAATCAAAGCGAGCGTAGAAAGAGTTTAACTCGTTCACAAGCAACGGATCAGCTCTGACCTCTGCAGAGGATTTAGATCCAAAAGCACAGATGGTCCTCAGTCCCTGCCACATGCGCCGGGAGTTGTTGAGTTGGAAATGAGACTCCACTCGATCCTTATAACGGAGCTTTGCGGCTTTAACTGCGCGTTGGAGAGCATAGCAGGATGATTTGTATTCATTCATATTCCCCGATAGGAGACCGGCGTTGTATGCGGCAGTGCGTGTGTTCACTGCAGTGCGGATTGAATTGTCCACCCACGGTTTCTGATTTAAGAAGGACATTATTGTTATTGTTTGTGTGGCTTGCTCTGTAAGCGTGTTGATGAAGCAAAGCGCCACATCCGTGAACTCGCTGACGTCAGATGAACTCGCTCGGAACATGTCCCAGTCGACGTCAAGAGCTGCCTGTAGCGCTGTCTCTGAATGGGGTGACCAGCGCTTAACTTCCCGCCTCACCGGGGGTTCTTGAACGAGCCTTTGTCTGTATTCAGGTGTGAGGAAAATGGCGGCATGATCCGATTTGCCAAAAGCTGGTAGTGAACGAGCTTTATAGGCGTTCTTAAACAGAGAGTAGCAATGATCCAGTGTGTTTGCTCCTCGTGTAGGACAGGAGACGTGCTGGTGAAAGTTTGGCAAGACTTTCTTTAGGTTTGCTTTGTTAAAATCACCCGCGACGATGAACGCAGCATCAGGGTGTTTGTTTATGACGCCGCTGGCAACATCATGAAGGCCAGATAAAGCCAACCCTGTGTCTGCCTGTGGTGGAATGTAAACGGCAGTGGCGATGGCCGAGGAAAACTCCCTCGGCAGATAGAATGGGCGGCAAATGATTGTTAAATGTTCCAGATGAGGCGAGCAGGATCGCGAAAGAATGGAGATGTTCCTGGGATCGCACCATTTCTTGTTGATCATGAAGCATACTCCACCGCCTTTGGATTTACCGGCCTCGGCTGTTCTGTCCATCCGAAAAACAGAGAAGTTCTCCGACGGCGTCACAGCTGTGTCCGAGACCGCGGGCGTGAGCCATGTTTCAGACAAACAATAGATGTTACAGTCTCTCATGTCCCGTTGAAAACTTATCCTGGCTCTAAGATCGTCCATCTTATTCTCCAAGGATTGGACATTTGCAAGCAGAATGCTCGGGAGAGGTGGGCTGAATGCCCTTTTTCTCAGTCTGTTGCGGATCCCAGCACGTTTCCTGCTGTGTTTCTTGATTCTTCGCCTTCGACTCGACTTGCCATTGTTCAACTCGGCATTCTGATGAATCTCAGATGGCCACAGAGGATTGGTGAAAGTGTCCTGAAACAGTCCAGTGTAGCGGTAACCAATGTCCAAAAGTGTTTTGTTGTCATAGCAGATCAATGCAGATGATAAATTTGTAAAAATTGAGAGCAAAAGAGAGTAAAATAATAAATAAAAGCACAGTCTTTGCGGAGCGACCTGAATGGTGACCGAACATGGTGGCGCCATTTTATAGAGTTGCGTTGTTCTTCTAAGCTTTCATTATCTGACTCCGGCTCAAATTGATAAGGCAAAACTGATGCCATTGCCATTCTTAGTGTTTGAACCTGAGAAGCTGAAACTCGTTGTTATGGTAAGGTGCAGGCTTGAGGCAGTTGACCAATCACAACACTGGTCCAGTTGACCAATCAGAGAGCACATTGTGCTTTTTGGAAGAAGGGGCTTCATAGAGACTCTCCAAGACGCTTGAAGAAACTGTATCTCTCAATTAGCTTTGAGAAGTCAAATTTATTTTAGCAAATTGGTTTCAATCAAATTAATTAGTTCCAAAAAATCATATTTTGCATGCAAACATATCGTCACCCTATATAGCTTCAACGTTGGCAGCTACTAACTTTTAGTTTAGTGCACTACTTTTTCATATGGCTACATTCAGGCCACCTTGACAGGCTACCATTTAACATAGTTTTAACACTGTAAATAACACAGTGACACAAGAGGCTGCAACTCTGTCTACTGATATAAAAGTGAAGATATGAAAAATAAATTGATGAAATCACAACACTCAACATGACATGGCTGTGCTGCTTTTCAAATAAAAGACATCAGGATTCAGGACAGTATTCACAAAAATTGTTATCTTACCACTAAGAGTTTTCCTAAATAGCAGTAAAAGTTCTTAGGTAAGAGTTTTCTCTAAAAACCTATTCACAGCTAACTTATTCAAGCTGCTGAGACCAACTTTTACTAAGGAATAGGGAGAAGAGTAAGGGCGGGGTTGACCTCGTTGCTATAGGTGATCAAAACGCTTACTAACTATACACACAGAGGCTGTGTTTTGAAACCGCATACTCATTGAGTAGGTACTTAAGTTCAATAAGTACTTACTTAACAAGCACTAAAAGAGTGGTACTATATAGCCTGATCATGTTAAGTATGAATGCGATCCAGACATTATCCGCCATGTTGATGTTATCATGTGACCTACGACGTTAAGTGCAACAACTTAAAAGATATGTGACAGATATGTAGTTAATCTATCTATAAATATGTTAACATTGATTATATTAATATTGATTACGTTTTGTGGTCTTGTTGAAGAAACAGCTGCCCATTTATTTTGTGATTCTAGTATAAGCAATACATATTTAACCCACAGTTTTATCCTTAAGATATTATTTTTATTGCAAAATCCCAAAATCGTGATCTCTTGAATATGTTGATTATTTATTTTATTTTATATGCAAAAAAATTAAAAATAATAATCATCCACAAGCAAAAGTGTCCTAAATCTCTTGTATATTTATATATATATATATATATATATATATATATATATATATATATATATATATATATATATATATATATATAAACAAAAATAAATAAAAGATATGACAGGTGCACTAACACCTCATAGCATCAGTAACTTCACAGCAAATGTCAAATGTTAACATTTAGTAAGCATCTTTATCTTTCAAATCAAATCAAATCACCTTTATTTATATAGCGCTTTTTACCTGTCCAATTGTTTCAAAGCAGCTTCACAGTGTTAACAGGAAAATAATGCAACAGAATTTGATTCGGCTGTACAGCCGCTCTGGTGAAAACGCTAATTTCAAGTATCATATAGTGTCAATGCGGGCAGATCGGTAATATAGTTGAACATTTAGGTGTCCCCAACTGAGCAAGCCAAAAGCCAAAGGCAACGGTGGCAAGGAACCAAAACTCCTTCAGGGCCAGAATGGAGAAAAAAAACTTGGGAGAAACCAGGCTCAGTCGGGGTGCCAGTTCTCCTCTGGCTGACGAACAAACAGTGTATGATTATAATACTGGCAACATTTCAGGTCTTTAAGAGGTATATGGTTTATGTAAAGGCGTACGTGTGCTACTGGAGCTCCCCTGTTAGCTATACATTAAAAAAACATGTTTTTACAGCACAATCACAACTATACTATACTGTCTGTCGTCTTTACACCTTCAACAGTTCAACAGTTTACTCTACAGTAGCTCAACAAATGTGATTTTAACACAAGGGAACCATGATTTTGGTTTATAATACTCACATTTGAAAACACCTGTGTCGCTTTTTCCCCACCATATTCGCTAATGACCTGACATATCCTTTCCTGTGGCCTCGTGGGAAGGCAGGGATAGAAAAGTATCCAACGATGAGTGCTTCACAATCTGGGCAGAAGCAGTAGGCCATACAGTAGGCCATACTCGCCTACTCTTTTATGGTTACTGAGGTTTCGGACATACTACTCTTTTCACATACTGTTTTCTGCTACTATATAGTAGGCAAGTAAGCGTATTTGAATGCAACATTAGTATATGCACGTCTGAATCTTGCGAGAAATAGTCCAAAACCCCAGTAATTCTCGCCTACTCTTTTATGAATACTAAGGATTCGGACATACTATTTTCTCGCCTACTGCTTTTTACATACTATATAGTAGGAAAGTATGCGGTTTCGAACACAGCCAGTGATTGGCTGATGGGGGGTCTCTGTCAGTGATTTAATCATAGAAATATAATAGAACGAGATATCATGTTGCCATATTCAAATAAAGATAAAAAAAAAAAAATAGGCTAAATGTCTCTGATTAAGCAAGTTAAGCTGACTAACTGTCAGCCTCTTACATGTCTGCATCTCGAGAGATTGCAGAATTCAAGTGACAAATGATGTTTAACAAACAAAGTTCAGGAGGAGCCCTATCTAATCAGATTGAGAGGAGGCATGTACAGTATACACAGCCGACTCACCTAGTTACCTCATAGTTTTCTGCATCCCTCCACCACCCTGACTCCTCACTCTCTGCCCAGCCGAGGATACGGATCAATACACTGGGTTTAGGCTAAATTTCGAGCTCGGAGCCCTCGATCCCCTCGGACAGCACAGCAAATAGGATTATTTTATGCTTTTACTCCATCCGATCATTTGTAAGTGGAAACTCATGAAACAACTGCCACAGGTTAACAGACTTTTGTTACTTTTTTATTTATTTGTTTATTTATTAAAGAGGCTAGGGTTTTATTATAATAGGACAGCGAGTGGACATGAAGCGAAGTGGGAGAGAGAAAAGGGAGAAAGGTCCACAAGCCGGAACTCAAACTCAGGTCACCCTGATTGCATGCCCACAAGGCTATCAGCACAGACGATGGGACTTGACTGAAATGTTTTACTCTCCATCATTCAATGCATATTGTCTAAATGAACCTTTATGTTATGTCGTCGCATGCAGATTAAAATCAAAATATTTATTGCATTTATGAAGAAAAGGCTCAGCACCCAAGGCTCTATTTCCTATTGCCTCATACAGTGTATTTGGGCAGATTGCCCAAATTTTTTTGTGATTTGGTCTGTCACACTTGGTTCGATTGCCTGGACAGAACCCGAGTTCGATTGCTCCCCCCTTCCCCTGTCCCCGCTGGACTGTGTTCATATTATATTATTTGGCTCTGAAGCAGGGTGTGTTTGCATCATCAAAGCAGCAGCTGTTATCCCGAAGAGGTGGCAAAATGTATAGCGTTGCTCACCTCACTTTTAAATTTTAGTTTTTGAACCATTGGTTTTGTTACCAAAGCTTCAGTACATAATGGCACTTGCATCTGCCGTGAATGTACTGCACATGCTCTAAAGAACGCTGAAGACAAGCAGAAATAAGATCTACAGCTCTCTGCTTGCAGTATGTCCATCACGCTCGTCAGGAAAATGAGTGAAACACACACAAACACACATTTTTATCAAATCATACGTCATTAATTGCGGTTGTACGATTGCATTCACATCAGCAGCGAACCGTACTGGAGTTCACATGAACCGAACCCCAGACCACCTTTTTAAGTGGACCCGGGTACGGTTTAGGGGTGCGCACCCGAGTTCGGAAGACAGTGTTCACATCATCCAAGCGAACAGAACTCTGATGTCAATCGAACCTGGGTGTGCACCAAAAGTGCTAGTGTGAAAGCAACCTTAGCTTGAGTGACTTAGGGGTCCTCTTGACTACTCCTAGCTTTTCACAGATGTAGGAGCTGGTTTTAGTGCTAAAATGCTTTGTGAAATACTCACACGCCCATTATTTTTAAGTTAGGAGCTACTTTTAGCCTTAAGATGTTTCGTGAATGTGGCCTCTGGTGGTCTTTGTGACCATTTTACTGCAGAATATACATGCATATCAGATAGACCAGCATTATTTGAGCTAAAGCAAAAGGCATTGCATCTTTTAGAAGTTTTTACTTATGTTAAATAAACAGAAGCTGTCCTTACATGACTGGTAATATCTGCCTGTATGTGCTGCTCTGTGCACTCACACTCGCACACACACCCTCTGACTGATACCTTGCTAACTGATTCCCCTCCTGGTTTGTTTAGATGCGGAACATTAACCAGATTCCCACTGGGAAAGACTAAAAGCACCATCTTCATCTGCCTGAACTGCTGTGACCTTGCCATCTCATTAAAATTCTAAATAAAGTAATAAAGATTGTCTTCCTTCTCAGTGGGAAATGGTAAATTAGTTTGTTACGATTTTCACATATAACTGATTTGTTTAGTTCTCTCATTTAGTTTTATTTACTCGGAACATTTAACTAAAGTAATATTATTACAATAGATAAAAAACACACAAAGTCATGAATAAAATACACAGCTCATGAACACAGTCATCAGAGAACAGGAGACGAGAGAGGAGGAGAAACATCATTTACATATAATAGCTTAAAACCTACAGTATGTCACGAAATACAAAAAAAAAACCCAAAAAAAACACACAGATTGCTATTAAGGTTGTGACTGGTTAATGAAACTAAAACGAAGACAAAGACTGTTGATTTTAAACTGGGGAAAAAATGCAAAAAATACAAATTAAACAATGCAAATAATCAAAGATATTTGATTTTTGAAAATGAACAAAGACATTTGCTTTACTGTTTTCAACCCCCATCTCTCTCCAGGAGGGCCATTTGGAATTCCTAAAGACAAAGAAATGCTGAAGGCCTGTAGGCCAAATGTGTGTCACACCTGTAACACCGTGGGGGAAGTTTGGTCTGATTGGTCAGTTTGAATGGCTCACATTAGGGTTTCAGTCACATGGTCAAGGAATAGATAAAAGAAGATTGTAACTGTTGCTCTGTCTCTTTTATTCTCTGGCTCTCTCTTCTTGGGGGCTTCTCTTTGGCTCTTCTCTTCTTTGCTCTCTTCTCTTCTTTGTCTCTCTCTCTCTCTCTCTCTCTCTCTCTCTCTCTCTCTCTCTCTCTCTCTCTCTCTCTCTCTCTCTCTCTCTCTCTCTCTCTCTCTCTCTCTCTCTCTCTCTGGTAAAATTCATGCTGGAGTACGATTAATGGTATAAGTTTTCATCATCTCATACATTTATTTTGTAACTATTTTAAGTGTAACCATAACTAGATTTTGTCATTAAATTCTTTCAATTACAAGTGATGTGCTAACTAGTTTTGATTTGGTATTGACTTTGAAGTGTTACCTATTGCAATACAATATAGTCACATTATAGCCACGCTCTCCCACATGTTTAGCTATTGTAACTGCGCTTATTTCCGTCGTTGGTATAAGCTGCAGTGGGTGGTAAAGACAAGAAATGTACAGTTTTCTATCATCTTGCTGATAACGTTTTTTTAGTCATTCGGCAACCCTGCAGTCAGAACCGCTGTAGAGGATCCACCTTTACACAGTTTAATCAAAATCTATGTTCTCTTAAGTCCTCAAGTGATTGACAATAATCATAGAAGATTAACTTTAACTAAATTGGCCACTTTCTATGAATATGGTCATATCTTGCTGTCTGTTGTTGTGAGAATGGTCTTATTGTAAGTTTTTTTTTTTTTTTTTTTTTTATAACTTTATCTTTTAAGATTGAACATTGGTCTGGGGAGTCTGCTCTGTATTTTCTCCTGCACAAGAGGCGTGATCAACGGGCATAGTTCAAATGACTCTGTACGCAATTGGATAGTCCTTCAACCAATCAGACCAACGATCCGTCGCTTCTCTATCCATCATTGTGTTAAACCCACCAATAGTACGCCAGGTGGATAAGCCGGTTTGTGATTGGTCCCTGCAGATTTGTAATGGAAGCAGGATAGAAAAATGTACAGGTTTCCAGCCTGAGCTGCAGGGCTAAATCAAATCGCCGGCAGATTGGGCTGGGTTTACCCAGTCTAACTATTGTTGCTTTTTTGCCCTTAATTTTTACTTGTTATAGAAAATACCAACATTTCGGTTTAAAAGAATCTTTAAAATATTTGATAAAATCTTTATTTGATAAAGGTTTATCACCTCCTTATTCGTTGTTTTTGTTATCTTTTACTTATTTTTACTTATTCTAACTTATTTACTTATTCTATTTAAATAACAAAATAAAACAAAAAAGATTAAATATTGATCAAAATTTTAAGGTTCATCACTTCCTTTCACAGACAATTTTGAAATAGAAAAAAGCAGATGTAATTTCCCAGAGTTCCAGAGTGTCCCTGCAATAAAAAATAACAAACCAATGATAAAATTAAGTATATTTAAAACACAAAGTATTAATACAAAACAAATGCTTCAAAACTACAGTATATATTTTCTAGCTATTTCAAAGTTCAACTGATCCAGTTTCCAAATTAAAGGACTCACAGCTGCAGCTTTTCAGCGCTTCTATGATACGATGTATGCATTGTTGTATTTATCACTCTGTTAGGAGGAAACTGCACGAGCGTAGCAAGGTGACCCTGTAGAAAAATATGGCCAGACGCTGCCAAGACTTCCCGGGGAGTTATTTGTCATCCACAAGTCTGCTGTGCAGAGTTACAAAGCTACAGCCGCCAGTTGATCAGCTCACACACACACACACACCAACGCAGGTGGGCGAACGCACACAAACACCCGCGTTTTTGGCTTGGCAGCCTGTCTGAGCTGTCTGAGCATTGCATCCTTCTATACATCTGTCTGCGCAAGAGTTTGTTAAGTGCCCTTGATGTTCATGTGCTTATGCACAAATATATTCACAACTTAAAATTATTTCAAAGTGCCTGACTTCACCCTAAAACATGAGCCAATCTGCCACAATTTAAACCTACGACATTCAAGTACGGGTTTGGTGGTGTATTGAGATAACCCATACAGAGTTGGAGATTTTCTGGGCAGATGGAATGATTGATCGATTTTAGATGCCGGCTGGTTGAGCTTGATTAATAATTCAGCTGCAGGGGTCAGAGTGGAAAAGAGTCGGGACCCACTATTATGGGTGAGGAAATGACAACAATTCTGTCAATCAACACCCACAGGAAGGGAAAATCACCAATGATATCTCTTTAATATCTCAATTGTTTCTCCTACATTGTATTAAGATTACATGAAGAGAAAATTGAAAGCATCTTCTGAATTCTTCTGCTTCCCAGATGTAATGTAAGACCACAGTAATCTCGCATGTGTCTCCTCTAGAGTTTCAGAAGAGATCTCTACAATGTCTCAAACTGTGTTCAGGTTCATAACTGTGGTCTGAGATCTTCATTAATGCAATATGAGAATTTTTCATCAAATTCTATCAAGACAAAAATTGCCTAGAACTTACATACATTTTATAGAAAAGACGTTTGTTCATTTAAAACAAAAAAAGCATTATCATGAAAATGTCAATGCATAGTCTTAATGCTCTTTATTTTATTAAAGCATTTTATTAATTCTTTTGATTTTGAGGTCAAATATGACAATGACGTGTTTGACCCATTTAGAGAGAATCACATTGGCTTAAAGTAAAGTAAGCAAAAGGTACCAAAAATATTATATTATATTATATTATATTATATTATATTATATTATATTATATTATATTATATTATATTATATTATATTATATTATATTATATTATGTTACAAACCCGATTCCAAAAAAGTTGGGACACTGTACAAATTGTGAATAAAAAAGGAATGCAATAATTTACAAATCTCATAAACTTATATTTTATTTTCAGACATTTTGAAATGTCATGCCAAATATTGGCTCATTTTAGATTTCATGAGAGCTACACATTCCAAAAAAGTTGGGACAGGTAGCAATAAGAGGCCGGAAAAGTTAAATGTACATATAAGGAACAGCTGGAGGACCAATCTGCAACTTATTAGGTCAATTGGCAACATGATTGGGTATAAAAAGAGCCTCTCAGAGTGGCAGTGTCTCTCAGAAGTCAAGATGGGCAGAGGATCACCAATTCCCCCAATGCTGCGGCAAAAATACTGGAGCAATATCAGAAAGGAGTTTCTCAGAGAAAAACTGCAAAGAGTTTGAAGTTATCATCATCTACAGTGCATAATATCATCCAAAGATTCAGAGAATCTGGAACAATCTCTGTGCGTAAGGGTCAAGGCCAGAAAACCATACTGGATGCCCGTGATCTTCGGCCCTTAGACGGCACTGCATCACATACAGGAATGCTACTGTAATGGAAATCACAGCATGGGCTCAGGAATACTTCCAGAAAACACAATCCACCGTGCCATTCGCCGTTGCCGGCTAAAACTCTATAGGTCAAAAAAGAAGCCATATCTAAACATGATCCAGAAGCGCAGGCGTTTTCTCTGGGCCAAGGCTCATTTAAAATGGACTGTGGCAAAGTGGAAAACTGTTCTGTGGTCAGACCAATCAAAATTTGAAGTTCTTTTTGGAAAACTGGGACGCCATGTCATCCGGACTAAAGAGGACAAGGACAACCCAAGTTGTTCTCAGTGCTCAGTTCAGAAGCCTGCATCTCTGATGGGATGGGGTTGCATGAGTGCGTGTGGCATGGGCAGCTTACACATCTGGAAAGGCACCATCAATGCTGAAAGGTATATCCAAGTTCTAGAACAACATATGCTCCCATCCAGGCGTCGTCTCTTTCAGGAAGACCTTACATTTTCCAACATGACAATGCCAGACCACATACTGCATCAATTACAACATCATGGCTGCGTAGAAGAAGGATCCGGGTACTGAAATGGCCAGCCTGCAGTCCAGATCTTTCACCCATAGAAAACATTTGGCGCATCATAAAGAGGAAGATGCCACAAAGACAGTTGAGCAACTAGAAGCCTGTATTAGACAAGAATGGGACAACATTCCTATTCCTAAACTTGAGCAACTTGTCTCCTCAGTCCCCAGACGTTTGCAGACTGTTTAAAAAGAAGAGGGGATGCCACACAGTGGAAACATGGCCTTGTCCCAACTTTTTGAGATGTGTTGATGCCATGAAATTTAAAATCAACTTATTTTTCCTTTAAAATTATACATTTTCTCAGTTTAAACATTTGATATGTCATCTATGTTGTATTCTGAATAAAATATTGAAATTTGAAACTTCCACATCATTGCATTCTGTTTTTATTCACAATTTGTACAGTGTCCCAACTTTTTTGGAATCGGGTTTGTATGTTATATTAAGTGATCACACTACTAATAGTGACACGTTTTAGGCTTAATATCAATAAGTTTGCATTGTGCAATAAAGAAGTACTCCACATAAAGTTTAATTATAATTTTTATATCAGTAAGTTACAAGCGATATGTCAGTAAATATGTTAATGGCTTTGTAGTATACTTAGTATGAAATAAATGTATTTTAAATGCATTATTTTATTATTATTATTTTTTTTTTACTAGGGTACTGTATGTAAAATGCAATTAAACACCTATAACTGCACATTCTGAATTGTTACTTTGCTAATGAACTATATTATGCCTAAGAACACATGGCCTCTCATGAGTAACTGCTTTATTTTAAAACTGTTAACTCTTGATTCAAATAGTACAAGAAAAATGGAAGTATATTTTGAAAAACTGCCCAAGGCAACGCAGTCGTTGAGCGGAACCAGCAGCACACAGACACTGCTAGTGAAGCATTCAGAGCTGTCATATAAAGCTGCCATGCTGTGTGTGTGTGTGTGTGTGTGTGTGTGTGTGTGCGTGCGCGCGCGCGTGCGTGCGTGTGTGTGTGTGTGTGCGCGTGTGTGTGTGTGTCTCGCTCGATCCCGGTTGCTTTCAGGCGTGCACAGACAGAGCTCATCTGAGCTGCGTCTGGTGGTCAGAATTAGACCCTCTCTAGCGACACAGGTCCGTTCAATATCCGACTCATCCTCTACGCTCGGGGTTCTGCCTTTCATATGACTGAAAAATGATCTGTCAAAATGTGCTTCAGAGTTACACACAGCCCCCCTCCTCCCATTCACTTAGGGGACTGCAGAGAAAGACTGGAGACATGCTGTGTGCAGAGATCACTTACCCTTTCCTCCAGCTCTCGCTCACACAAAAACACTCACAAAAAAGGCTTTCTGTCTTGGCATCCAGTAAAGGATGCATGCAATACCTCAGTTATCAAACATTTCCAACTTTGCAATTTTGTACAGCTTAAAATCTAAAATTATATTAAGAACTTATTTAAAAAGCAAAGTTTTCCAAGTAATTCACTCAAGTAAAATGAACCCCCCCCAAAAAAGGAATCATTAGAGACTGAATTCAACCAGACTTAATTATTCCATTACTGACCCATACCATCACAGTCCAGCTGTCCATCAAAGGGAAAACAGTAAGAAGCCTTGGTGATTAATTTGGGAAAGACAACAGACACTTCAGTTTCTGAAGCACAAACATGATTCTTGATCTACAAAAGAGCAGTGAATGGTTGTTGAAGAATTTGAAGGTGTAAAGTTGAATGTGTTGTCGAGATAACACTGTAGCCATATCACAAAACATTTTTTTTTTTTTTTAAAGCCAAAAGAAAGCCTAAATATAGAGCATTTCAAATGTGCAAAGTGTTGGTCCTGAAGAGGCGAATTCTTGCCGACCGTGTGACTGAAATTCCTTAGAATGGGTAAAAGACATCAACAGCATCATGTGAGCAGACATTTGGTACGGTCAAGCTACACTTTTCTTTCCATTGACTTCCATTCATACGCATGCGAATGCAGGATACAGAAAACTCAAGCTCAAACAAATATGTTTAGAATTTCACTGCATTCCAAAGTTCGGTGAACTATGACCTGCGAAACTGTATCACATGGTAAGACGTGTGACCAATAGAAGACTGCTTTGCCACAGTATGAGCTTTTAGCTGAATTGAAAGAATGCAAATTTAAAATCTACAGGATTGCAGCATTGCAGTAAGGTGGAGCAGAATGCATATTCTTACATTTTTTTTTTTATGTATTACACCGATCAGGCATAACATTATGACCTAAGATATGATATGATATGATTTTGATTATGACAAAATATTGTGTTGGTCCCCCTTTTGCTGCCAAAAAAGCCCTGACCCGTTGAGGCATGGACTCCACTAGACCCCTGAAGGTGTGCTGTGGTATCTGGCACCAAGATATTAGCAGCAGGTCCTTTAAGTCCTGTAAGTTGTGAGGTGGGGCCTCCATGGATCAGACTTGTTTGTTCAGCACATCCCACAGATGCTCGATTGGATTGAGATCTGGGGAATTTGGAGGTCAAGTCAACACCTCAAACTCGCTGTGCTCCTCAAACCATTCCTGAACCATTTTTGCTTTGTGGCAGGAGCATTATCCTGCAGAAAGAGCCATAGTCACCAGGGAATACCATTACCATCAAAAGGGTGTAAATGGTCTGCAACAATGCTTAGGTAGGTGGCACGTGTCAAAATAACATTCACATGGATGGCAGGACCCAAGGTTTCCCAGCAGAACATTGCCCAAAGCATCACACTGCCTCCACCGGCTTGCCTTCTTCCCATAGATACCCTTCTTTCCTTGGAGCACTTTTGATAGATCCTGACCACTGCAGACCGGGAACACCCCACAAGAGCTGCAGTTTTGGAGATGCTCTGACCCAGCCGTCTAGCCATCACAATTTGCCCCTTGTCAAACGCTCAAATTCTTAAACTTTTTCCTCAGCTTTGAGGATTTTTTTTTTCACTTGCTGCCTAATATATCCCACCCACTAACAGGAGCCGTGATGAAGAGATAATCAGTGTTATTCACTTCACCTCATAATGTTATGCCTAAATCGGTGTATATACAGCTATTTTATTTTATTATTTATATATATATATATATATATATATATATATATATATATATATATATATAATAATCAAATAATAAAATAAAATAAATTATAAATATCTCATTAAATGAAATAAATTATGCTGAAATAATAACATTACTAAAACTAAAACTGAAATAAAATAAAGCTAGATAGAAACAGTTACAAAACAAAAATGAGTAATATTGCAATGAAACAAAATGACTAAAACATAAGCTTAAAAAGCTCATTTCAAAAAATTAATAAATAGTATAATAGTAGCTTATATAAATATACAAAATATTTAATAAGTGGATCCTTCCTCATGAAAGAGATGAAAAATTGTATTTGGAATGTAGCTTTTTCAATGCTAATCTATGTGCCTGGATGTGAATTTTGTCTTGTTCATGAGGATAAAGCCACTTATAATCGTTTTCATTTAAGAACCAATAGTATTTTGCCAGAGTACCTCTTGGACAATATTGTTTCTTATATATACACACAATATTTTACTTTCTGAGTTGAGAGAACAAGTGCATGAACATGAGATTTGAAACATCACACCCAGAGGCTGCTCTTTTTTTCTCAGGAAACTTTGTGAAACTTCAAGTTCTCAGTTCTCAGATGTATCTCCTAAACGTTCCTTAGGAGAAATAAAAATAGACATAAATATGAAAACTGTTGACATACACTAAAAGTGTACAGTGTTAAATAAATGTGCACTGCAGCTCAGATCAAGATGAGAATTAGTTTGCGAGTTCATACTGTCTTTTGGTTGCAGTACAATTTGAGAAATTATTGAGACCTTCAAGATTTATGAGGTGTTTTTAGGCTGAAGTTTGGTAAAAAAATCAATATAAAATGACAGAAGGAATCAAGATCATGGGATCACTTCATGGCACTGTCCAGGTTTGCCTCTGGTTGTTAGTCTCAACGGTTTGTAAACTAGAAACTCTAATTAGAAGTCATAGCATGCAGTCTGTTTACATCTGGGATCAAAGCGTTTGACAAGCCTGTTTGAAGTGTGTGGTAATGGAAGAGTCACGTTTGATTGGTGAAGTCTGAAAGGAGCTGTGTTTAGAGCAGATCTGCTAACATGAGGGAATTACCAACACCACACGCACACGTGAGCCTCACAATCGTGTCTGTTCATAAAAGACAGAAACATGCAAGAAACGAGCAGCATCATGAACAGGTAGAAATGTTTTGTGGATCAAGGTCAGAAAAATGTCATTTGAGGTTCACAAGAAAGGAATAATTTGCAGTCACACAATAAACTCACTGCTGTAAGGCGGTTTATTTTGCCATAATGACAGTCTGACTATACGTTTCCCCACTTATTACACGGCTACTTATCAAATAAATAAATAAATCTTTCAAAATGTAAATAAAATATATACGATAGACATGACACTAACACAATTTATGAAATCACTGGTTATGCAGGTCAGCGTTAGACTGGGTAAACCCAGCCCAATCTGCCGGCGATTTGATTTAGCCCTGCAGCTCAGGCTGGAAACCTGTACATTTTTCTATCCTGCTTCCATTACAAATCTGCGGGGACCAATCACAAACCGGCTTATCCACCTGGCGCACTATTGGTGGGTTTAACACAATGATGGATAGAGAAGCGACGGATCGGTGGTCTGATTGGTTGAAGGACTATCCAATTGCGTACAGAGTCATTTGAACTATGCCCGTTGATCACGCCTCTTGTGCAGGAGAAAATACAGAGCAGACTCCCCAGACCAATGTTCAATCTTAAAAGATTGAGCTTGGTCTGGTGATAGCCAGATAAGGTCAGCGTCATTATAGTGCACAAAAATACTATTGCTTTAATTTTGTAGAATGACACTTATTATTTCTTTTACTGACCAATCTGAATCAAGTATTCCAGAGAACCATATTTAAATTCAACTAATTTCTTCACATTTTCATTAGTTAACCATTTTCTTATTACCATAATCAACAAACAGTTCTCAAACAAGACAACAAGGGCCCATCCCATGATGGTAGATGGTAGTAGAAACCGTTCGGCACACCCCTACCGTTCGGCACCCCCACTACTCCAAGCTGCAGTTACCCCTGTCTCTCATGTTTGGGAAGTCACGTGCCCCGGAATCGCGGGATGTCGAGTGATAATTAATTAGATATTACATATGATTTGGTAGTAAAACATAAAGTGTTGCACGTTTTATTGGTGTAAAGATGAGTAGGCTATGTGTATTTTGTACCACACCAACTGCTTATTATCATTAGAAGCACCACAATTTTAAAATAGTGTCTTCTGTTAGTTGCATAGCGACTGCTGAACAAGTTTATTCAGCAGTGGACAGGGCATTGCGGTCTTCCCACCTACTTGAACACTTGGGCCAAATATAGTAAATATGTCATGTAAGTAGACAAGTGGTCAAGTGCAAAAACCGCAAATGTTGGTATTTGAATAGGCCCTCAGATTCCCCTTTATGGACGAAAATTTTCGGCTTTCCGTGTGTTCTCTGTTCTACCGTAGGGGGCACTATTAAACATCTTCTGAAAGATTGCATAATATCTGGATCAAAACACAGGAAAGAAGAAGCACAATCAATATAATAAGTATATTATGGTGAGCGCACTGGCGCTGTTGTACTGTGGCTGCCGTCGCATCATCCAGTGTGGTGGTGGTTGAGGAGAGACCCCTGACATAGTTGTAAAGCGCTTTGAGTGTACAGTAGTGCATATGAAAGTGCTATATAAATGCCTCATTCATCCATTCATTCATTAAACAGCATATACATCAAAACTGGCTAATGTTACAGAATGAAAAGCCATCACAGGACGAGCTATAGGACTGTGAAGCATTAGGGGTGTTGATGGACTCGATCTACTGCATCTGTGTTTTGACCATCATTCTGAATCCCATCTGGATATAGTCTTT
The DNA here is from genome assembly GCA_018749465.1 of Paracanthobrama guichenoti. Taxonomy (NCBI): domain Eukaryota; kingdom Metazoa; phylum Chordata; class Actinopteri; order Cypriniformes; family Gobionidae; genus Paracanthobrama; species Paracanthobrama guichenoti. The sequence continues at coordinate 5,253,953 of CM031948.1, read as the reverse complement.
GAGCAAAAAGCTGAGAAAAACATATTTTTGTCAAAGAAATTAAACGTTTTAAATGAAACTTACCCACTTGCAAGTGTTGATTAAAAAAGGATGCATTAAGCTAGAATATATAAATCATATAAAAACATTGTAATAAACAATCATCGCTAAAAACTACCGGAGTGACTTCATTGCATCAGACATGTGTCACTTTGCTTATAGCTGATTGGTCCAATCAGGTCAAACAAGAAAAAGCACTTGCCACAAAACTAAAATGGTTTCTTGGATTCAGTTAATTAGAGTGAACACAGAACAACTAGTTTAGTAGTTTCACATTCTTCAGTATTTTTTTTAAATGTAAATTTCTATATTTTAAATTATTTTTTTATTATTTAGAATTTAAATTAATTTATATTTATTTATTTATTTAGTTAGTTAGTTAGTTAGTTAGTTAGTTAGTTAGTTAGTTAGTTAGTTAGTTAGTTAGTTAGTTAGTTAGTTGGTCATTGAAAAAAAAAAAAAAAACTAGTGACCACAAGATATTATTTTAGAGGGAATTGAAGTTATAGATTCTTTTTTATTATTTTTTTATTTAAAGCTTATTTACTTAATTCTCTAAGGAAACAGGTTTCTTGAATTCTATTCATAATTTAATTTAAATTATTTAGCTTATTTTAAATGTATGTATTTTTTTTTATTACTTTAGTTAGTATTTGGGCCCTATTTTAACGGTCTGAGCGCATGGTCTGAAGCGCATGGCGCAGGTCCGAATCCATGTTTGCTAGAATAATGACAGAAAAGTGGTCTGCGCTCCAGGCATATGGTCCAAGGACAATGCAAGGGTTGTACCTATTCTCTCATCTCCTATTCCCTTTAAAAGCCAGTTGCGCTTGCACCGTGACAGGTTTGCTATTTACATGGCAGAATTTGCGAGCAGAAAGACTGAACGCTGAGAGGAATCCTTTTATTTTTAATATTTAAAGATGTTTGTCTGCTGCTGCACAATGGACAATTGGTCAGGGGCGCAGTTGTTTTCAGTTCCTCAAAATAGCAACGCACCAACAATGCGCCTGAACATACCTCGTTTTCAGACCAGCGCGCCCATGGGTGAACAGATAGGTGCGAGTGCTTTTGCTATTTAAACGACGTGGTGCAGGACATGAAAATGATAACTGCGTTGGGCTGAAACTAGCCTGACGTCGCATTGCACCGGGTGTATGATAGGGCCCAAAAACGTATTAAACATTAAAAAACTACTGACAGCCCAACTGAAAACACAACTTCACAGCTTCAAATATGTGTTGCTTTGTTGTCTTTGCTCAATGACAGACTGAAAAGTTCAATCGCAATGTAGAGGAATAGCCGGGTGGATGTCGTGAGGTTTGATCATATTCTGTTATCGTACACAATCCTCTTTCCCTCTCAGTTAAAACAATAGCACAACATGTCCAGCTTTAGTGCCTTACACAGATCAACACGCTGCTCTTTTGGCCTGGTGCACTGGGATTTGTTGACATTGGCTAAGCTGTCTGTTAGCAATCCGCCCTATGGACAAAGGTTTTCCCTGAATGCCAATGAGAGTGGAGAGGCACGGCAGGTCTTAGCCCAGGATAAGACCGCGGCTTATTGTCTTCGTTCAACCACCTGCCGGCCTGACCTCCTGGCTTAGACCGGACGCGTCACCCGTCATTAAACAAAGCAATATGGTCTAAATCCGATTGGCTGCAATGCCTCTCCAAATCTAAGGATTACCAACCAGATTTTGCTCTTCCGGGCCCGGCATGGCGGCGCTCGTTCCCGTGAGGCTCCGCTCAGCAAACATTCAAAGGCCGTTTAGCTGCAGAGAGAGGAAGAAGAGAGGCTTTTAACATCCTGCCAAACTGAATGACGGCTTCTCCCTGACCCGTGGCTAAACTGCTGCGGTTGTTTGTGGCGTTGGTTATCTCATAACCGCACAGTCAGGAGGAGGAGGAAGGATTCTTGCGTGTTTATTGAATGAGGCCGCGGGGTCTCTGAGGGAAGCCCCTCATATTAAACGGGCCAGTCTGCAGGCATTTGTACAGCAAAATGCTCACGGATTATTTGTTTGATGTGGATTCATTCAGTCTTTGTTTGTTTGCTGTGATTTCAGTAGAAGACATTTGAGCTTGAATGAAGAAGACAAGAATAATTCATTCTCTCGCTCTCTCTTGAAAGTGAGCAGCTTTGTGTTTCTCCCAGCAGTTAGTCAACAAAACTCGACCATGAGTGTGAAGTTCATAATGAAGTTCAGAAACAGAGATGTTTCGCTATCAAAAAGAAATGTCTGAGTTTTGCATGTGTCATGTCATGCTTTTTTTAGTGACCAAATCAAACTGAACCTGCATTTTTTTGTCAACTGCTCATCAGTCTGTCTGATGTACACTGTAAAAAATGCTGTAGGATTTACTTTTAAAGATTTTCACCCAGAAATTGCTAGTAAACTTCACAAATATTTACAAAGAAACGAAATTAAATGTGAAATTTTGAAGTAGAAAAACTTCTTGGAAAATGTTCTTCAAAAATCTTTTTTTTTTTTTTTTTTTTTAAGTATTTAATGTATTCTAGATATAGAAGTTTTTAACTTGGACTGAACTTTTTTTTTAGATCAATGACGTGGCATGAAAGATTTTTTCCACATAAATAATTTAATCAAAATACATTAAAAATGCATAAACACAATGACTTGAATACACCTGGTCTATGATGTATGTTTAAAAAGATTTGAAATAAAAATTAAAAATTTATTTAGCTATATCTTGGGAAGCACAAAGTAAAACACATTGGTGTAACCATCTAGAGATTGTAATGTAATAAAATGTAATAAAAAATAAAATAATTGTATATTTTTATATATATATATATATATATATATATATATATATATATATATATATATATATATATATATATATATATATACACACACACACACACACACACACACACACACACACACACACACACACACACACACACACTCAAAAAAATGCTGGATTAAAAACAACCCAAGTTGGTTAAATGTTTGCTTAAAACAACCCAATCGCTGGGTTAGTCCATTTTCAACCAATGACCAAACCATTTTTTTGTGTGTGTATATATATATAATATATATATAATTTGTTGTTTAAAAAAAATTATATTTGAAACACTTTTGTCTGCCACATCTAATATTTTGACATTTTTATGACATGGCAGTTTAGGTTGTCAGCTGTCATGAAGAAAAACCCCTGTACAAATAGTCCAATGACAAGTAGTCTCCAAATAAATTTGTCACCGGTGAGATTTACGAGAGCAAGCTTTTGGTTTGTCATTTCCATCAGGAGCTGCTTTGTTAATTCAAATTGAAAATATGCAAAGCATGCTCAAAGAGAGATGTGACCTCAGGACCGTCTATATCACTGCATTAGCTCTGTCACTTACTGTATACAGGCCTCATAGAGCTAGTGTTCACTCTAAAGTGTGCACATGTGCGACCCTGCACAGACCAACATCTATTTTGTGCTTAAGGCAGAGTCAAAATGTGAAGAGAAAAAAAATAAAAAAATAAGCTTACAGAAGATGAAGTCCATCTATTGATTGTCCGTTTGGAACCGAAGCTGCATGAAAGTGCAAAAAATATGGAAACTCAGGGAGGCCTGGTATTATCATTTTTTTGCATTCATTATCCTGACAAAATAAGTTATTCTTGAGTTTTTCTCATTAAATAAAATATAGCAATGCATTTACTTTAGGTAACTTACCAACAGAGTAACTGTGAAAGTAGATTTTAAAAGTAGTGGTGTAATATGACAAAATGCTCTATTGCTGATTTTATTGTGATTTTACAAAATGCTATATTGCTGTTTATTGTAATTTTTCAGAAAGGTTGAACTACTTTAAATAATTATTAGCTTGTTGTTTAACTAATTCAAATCCACTTCTATCACACTGATAAATAATCATATTTAATAATCATCCTAGCAGAGTTAGCCCAACTATTCACAACACATGCAATTTATTTAATTTCTAAAAGTAAAAGGGAAGACCAATTGCTATACTGTAGCATTCATTCATAATTATCCGTTGCAGGAATAAGAAAACTCATGAATCAACTGGATGAATAGCAGTGACTCTGAACTGAAGTTGAATGCGGATTGTTATTCTGCAGGGATCATAAGGAGCTGTCAGTGGTGGAGCTTTCTCTCGCTACACAATCCTTACTGACAGTGCAGGAACTGCAATCATGTGACACGTCTGTTTCTATGGTTACAAAGTCTTCATTCCTGAAGTGAAGCCCAGCGTTTTTAAATTCAGCTGATGCTGGGTCAACAAATAAGCCATCTTACATTATCAGGGTTGACTAAGCATCAGAAGATGTCAAATGCATATTGTTCTGCACGCACATGTGAAGAATTAGCAGTCAGTTTGACAAACACTGGCACTGTATTGAGTCTCCTGCTTGACATTTAGATATTGTTGTAGCACTGTAATGCTCTAAGCCAATGTAACAGGCTTAAAGATCCTGGATATTAGAACATCATGGATAAGGTTTTACTAAGATTAAACGTCCTGTCTTATATGTGCAGGGCATGCAGATTTATATTATATATCGCACTTTTCACAATTTCAAGCACCAAAAAGGACAAAAACACCACCATAACAGTAGCCTACAATGTGCGCATGATATCCAAATTCCTAAGATGTCCTAAGACTAATCTCTTCTTCACATGAAGTTATCACTCACTCACTAAAAGTCTTCCATCCAACTTTACCTCTAAAAATCAAATTTTCTATTTTCCATTCCACATTTCTGACATCTGGGAGCCAATCAATGATGCCAAAATTGGTGCAAATCTTCAAAATATCCTAGTCTAAATGTTGAAGTCAGTGTGATTTGAGAGATAAGGACAATAATATCACTGAATAACGACTTAAATTTCAACTCTAACATCACTGGGGTCCACTCGTGATGAGGGAGGACAGAGAGTGAGCCAATAAGCAGTAGAGGGGCGTGTCCACTCATGATGGGGAGTAGAGAGAGTGAGCCAATCAGCAGTAGGGGCATGTCCACTCATGGTGGGAAGGAGAGAGCGAGTGAGCAAGAGGGAGATTTGAATAAAGACTGTAGAAAGAGAGATGGCTGAGAAACATTACAAAAGGGAAAAACTGGAAAAAGAAGGAAAAAACCTGCATTAACATAAGAAAAGCCTTCCAGCGCTGGAGAGACATAAGCGTGAGTAACATTAGTTTAGGTACGTTTCACAGAAACAAGATGTACTGTTGTTGTAATGATAGTAACATGATAGTCATTGTTTGTCTAAAGCTGGTGTGCTGCTGGAGACTAACAACCAACTCTTGCTTGCATATATTCTTTAGCACTGTATGTTCAGTTTTTGTTCTTCCTTGTCGTTTGTTCAAGCATTGCTTTGCTACAACTATGGTACATCTACAGCATTTGGAGGCGAAGCAATGAAGGGAGGGGTGTGTTCGTTTGGGATGATTTTGGGAGAATGCAGAGCGTGAGCTGAATAAAACTGTGCATTAATTTAATTGTGCAAGGGCATTTTTTGTCCTCATTTTGGGGACAGTTTTGTTCATTTGTGTTTGCGGAATTTTTGCCCCAAGCCCCCAAATTTCAGACCCTGATTCAGAGCACTTGAAGCATCACACCTACGTCTCAAAGGACACTTTCTTGGTGCCTTTGAGGATTTTATGTTGATGTTTAACCGTTTTTGTTTTCCTCAAAATAAATAACAGCAAACAGATTTTGAACGACATGAGAAAATAATTGAATAATATTTAGTCCAAAGAATTATCCATCTATTTAACCAGATAAAGCATTTTCTCACCAACTAAATACCCACCAGGTCCCACTGTTGGCCTCTCTGGACAACATGTCCACCCAGGGCACTGCAGACCAGGTGTAGGGGACAAAACTGCTGGGAAAACACAGAGGCTTGCTGATTCTGCAGAAGAAATGGCCTCAATCACACAAGATTGGAAGAAAATTTGGGCCAATCAGCCCTGAGTGATCCCAATATAGCGTTAAGGCTATTTGCAGTAGGGCTGTAATTGAGTGTTCAGGGCAGAACTGAGGGTCACTACCTGGACCGCCAAGTTACAGACAGGTGAGGTAATGTATTCTGCCAGAGATACAATTTAAGGGTGGCATCTCAAACATAAACTCTGTCCCCTGAAATGCTTTCATCTGCCGCTCACGGTGCCCTGGGGTCATGGGGGGCGTGATTCAGAGCAGGTGTAAATCTGCTGCTTAAATTTATATACCTTTACATACAAGATCACAGTGTCCTGTCGGATTACAGATACATAATCATACATTTTTGGCAAATACAGACTCCACCTACTGCTGTGGTGTGTAGGTGTATGAACAGAGAAAGAGAGAGATCATGGATGGATGGATGGATGGATGGATGGATGGATGGATGGATGGATGGATGGATGGATGGATGGATGGATGGATGGATGGATGGATGGATGGATGGATGGATGGATGGATGGATGGAGAGAACAAATTATAGATAGTTAGAATGAACAAATGAACGACAGACAGAACAAATGACAGATAGATAGAACAAACAATGGATGGATGGATGGATGGACGGACAGAACAAATTATAGATAGTTAGAATGAACAAATGAATGACAGACAGAACAAATGACAGATAGATAGAACAAACAATGGTTGGATGATGGATGGGTGGATGGATGGATGGATGGATGGATGGATGGATGGATGGATGGATGGATGGGTGGATGGATGGATGGATGGATGGTTAGAAAGAAAGAAAGAAAGAAAGAAAGAAAGAAAGAAAGAAAGAAAGAAAGAAAGAAAGAAAGAAAGAAAGAAAGAAAGAAAGAAAGAAAGAAAGAAAGAAAGAAAGAAAAGCCATAAGTCCAAGTAAAAACTGTGCAAGTAGCAGGTTTCCAGTGAAGAACTACACTGCCCATAATCCTGAAGCAGGGTCCACCAATCAGATAAGCTGCTGTTGCCATAGAAACAGAAACTGCACCAATAGAGCCTTAGCAGGGACTGGTCACTGTCATCGGTACCACAATTAATACAGTATATTTTTTTACTTATATGACTTCAAATATATTCTTTTTACAATTAGGCCTATACAATAAATTACTATTTATTACTAATTACTAATATAGATTATTGTAATAATGTCCTTGTTTAAAGTTTAAAGAAAAGAAAAGAAAAGAAAAGAAAAGAAAAGAAAAGAAAAGAAAAGAAAAGAAAAGAAAAGAAAAGAAGTTAACTGATGGTGGGCGTTTGTTGGTGCATTTGCATATATTACTAATACAATTCCCATAATGCATTTCAGCACACTTCAAATAATTTCTTATCATGAGCAAACCCACTCTGATTCAATGCTTTGATCCTTGTCCCCTTTAAACCTCTCAATTCCCACATAGACAAACACATGCAGGCAGAGAGAATGTGAAAGGAGCAGCATGAAAATACACAGATCATGATCACTCTGTGCAGGTCTAATACCATAGAGTCTGTATCCAAGAGCTTTCGATTCAGCAGTGCTATCTGAATTAACCCCTGCCGTCTTTTACCCACTATAACACACTTAACCTGAGGTGAATGTAATCTTCTTACAGGTTTCACACTGGTCATGCTTCACCTTGGTTTAGTAATGAGATCATGCATATGAAACATATACAGAACTGTAAATGTCATGTGATGGATCAGATTAGATCTGCAGACAAATAGAAGTTAATCTAATCAGAAAACAGTTACTTTTGAAAGGTCATCAATAAAGAAATATGCTTTATGAGTCAAGATGGTGTAGTTATAATATCAGCTAACCAGCTAAAAGTTGACTCTTCATTTGTAAACCCTGGGTTTAATGTTTTTATTTAATTTTGTTATGTGTTTTAAACACAATAACGTGAACAGATGTGTCACTAAATATCACTAAAAGATGAAAAATATCACAAATCACTCAAGCTGAAAAAAAACCCCCCAAGAATTTATGGTTTAACATCTTTGTTAGAATTTGCCATTGATTGCATGATTGTTTTGATTTTGAAAAGCAAGCAAGCGAGAAAGGGCTCACTATAGATTATTCAACTTTGAACATTTTAATCCTGTGGCTTAAATGTTAAACATGTCACACCGCAGACACTATCAGTGTGAAAGCACAAAGCACACATTTTTATATTGCAGTTATTCTGTTGCTGCATAAACTTGCTTCTTATACATGAGGTTTGAAACAGGCTTTAGATTTTACATTTTTACATACATTTATAAAAGTCATATCTGAGTGGGCAGGTAGAAACTGCAGTGGTGCACAAATGCCTATTTGTAAGAGGCTAATATGGCCCATCAAGTGAAATGAAGATGAATACATGAATAATTAAAGCTAATAACTCATCTCTGAAACACACAGGCATTGAGGGATCATCTCAAACTCTGCCTCAACGTCGTTTCCATGGTCAGGGACAGATTCTATTGGAACTTTTCTGATGGTTATTAAAAACGTGCATTTTTTTTAGGAATTGTACAGTTGCTGAACATGGTGGATCAAACATGTCCTTGCAGCATTAAAGAGATAGCTCACCCAAAAGTGAAATTTTTGTCATCATTTACTCACCCTAATGTTGTTCCAAACCTGTATGAGTTTCTTTCTTCTGTTGAACACAGAACATTTAAAAGAATGTTGATAACCAGACAGTTGATGGTGGCCATTGACTTCCATAGTATTTTTTCTACTATGGAAGTCAATGGCTACTGTTGGCTAACTGTTTGATTATCAACATTCTTTAAAATATTTTCTGAAGAAAAAAACTCAGGTTTGGAAAAACTTGAGGGTGAGTAATGACAAACTTTTCATTTTTGGGTGAACTAACCCTTTAAGTCAAGTAGAGTCACCTTTGTATAGCGCTTTTTACAATGCTGATTGTTTCAAAGCAGCTTCACAGTGTTAACAGGAAAATAATGCAACAGAATTTGATTCGGATGTACAGCCGCTCTGGTGAAAACGGTGATGTTATCCAGCTAATTTCAATTATCATATAGTGTCAATGCGGGCTGATCAGTAATATAGTTGAAAATTTGTCCCCAACTGAGCAAGCCAAAAGCCAAAGGCAACGGTGGCAAGGAACCAAAACTCCTTCAGGGCCAGAATGGAGAAAAAACCCTTGGGAGAAACCAGGCTCAGTCGGGGTGCCAGTTCTCCTCTGGTCAACAAACAAACAGTGTATGACTATGATTCTGGCAACATTACAGTTCAGAAATCATATTAGATCAAAAGATATTCGAAAGATTATTCAAAAGATCGGAGTCGTCATGCCGGAGACAGGTTTAATGAGGATGCCGTGTCGATGTGGCATTTACAGGGGGAAGTTTAATTGACACCGTCTCTGCAGACATTTCAGGATGTGTTAAGCCTGCAGTGAAAGCTGTAATGCCGCATTCTTCCATCTTAAAATATATCTAATTTACAACATATGCTCTCAATTCCACAATTAGTTAATGCGTTCATGACCTCAAGGCTAGATTATTGTAATGCTCTACTGGGTGGTTGCCCGGCATGCTTAATAAACAAACTTCAGCTGGTCCAAAAAGCAGCAGCTCGAGTTCTTACTAGAACCAGGAATTATGACCATATTAGTCCGGTTCTGTCAACACTGCACTGGTTCCCTATAATCATTGCATACTTTTTAAAATCTTGCTAATTACTTACAAAGCACTAAATGATTTAGCTCCCCAGTACTTGAGTGAGTTTTTTACGCATTATAGTCCTTCACGTCTACTGCAATCTCAAAACTCTGGCCAGTTGATAATACCTAGAATATTAAAATCAACTGCAGATGGTAGATCCTTTTCCTATTTAGCACCTAAACATCATAGCGTTGTCTGGAAAGCAGACACACTCTGTCAGTTTAAAACTAGACTAAAATCTCTTTAACCTGGCATACACATAACACATTATCAATTTATATTTTTCAAATCAGTTAAATGATTGTTAGGCTGCATAAATTAAGTCAGCCGGAACCGGGAACACTTCCCATAACACCTGATGTACTCGTTACATCATAAGAATGGCATCTATGCTAATATTAGTCTCTCTGTTTATCCTGAGGTTTACCGTAGTCTGCCGGATCTGGGCCGTATCCAGATCAGATGAAGCTCCTGCGCCTAGGCACAACCACAGTGCAGCCCTGAAGTGTCAGCAGAGACTGTCTACTAGACTCTCCCCTGTGAACGTGTTTTTTTTTTTTTTCACGACCAAAAGTGTTCACGGAATCATTTTATGTGTTTAATGTGTTTCTGTGCGTGACGGTCGCTCTGTGCGAAGTGAATGCAGGCAGGAGAGTTCAGCTTCACTTCGCACAGAGCAACCGTCGCGCACAGAAACACATTAATGCAGGCTACAAATGCGCACTTTAGAAGATCTTATGACTGGATTTGATTCAGTCTAAAAGGATTGTGAAATTAAATGTTTATTGGATATTCAGAGATTTGTTTTAACGATATAGATCTGTATCAGCTGAATGTTGATGGTGAATGATAAAGTATTATAGCCTATTGTTTGCCTTTCCGTTGCTAACCGTTTACTTTCTTTGTTTAACAGGTCAGTGGTCAGAAAAACCTTATCGGCCGATGCTTTAGAAATGCCAAATATGTCTTCATAATAGTGTATTAATGCAAACTATGCCAAACTAACCAGGGCTGTGTTTCCCAAAAACAGATCATAGAGACATCACCACTATCTGCAATCAACTTGGCTTACAATGCTTTTGGGAAACACAGCCCAGGTTGGAAGGCAATATTCCAATCAATACTTTTCCCAAAATGTTCTCATTGAGTATCCTGTTTAACTTTGAAATATGTCAGATCAGATTACAGAAGTAAATGGGTTTCGAACGGCATTTCATGCTGACTTGAATCTTTAGGATTGTACGACTATCCAGGATAAGTGATCTAAATGAATGAGACATCAAAAGCCTTTGCTGTGATATCCTCCCACTTCATCATCAGAGTGCCGCCTCCGAACAGCGAAGCAGAGCGAAAGCGACAGGTAATTGCCTTACATTACAGAACGTCAGAATCTGCACTGCTTCACTGGAGAGGTATAAGAGCAGAGTTGGGCAGAACTTCACTTTATTGCTTGATAAATTACCTGGCATTTCCCACCAACACCGTACACTTAGGTGTCCCATTACTAAAGCATTAGGGACACAATTCCCATGTTTTTGTGGAGACAACTAGCTCTACTAGATATGCTTGACAATTATCTAACAAAGTTAACTTAGCATCAAACCATTTTGTCTTGACCGTCCTAGCTGTGTGCAACTATAGCTACTCTACAACTAAACAACTTACAAATTTTAAAGACAAAAAATCTAATATTTAGCTGTGTACCATCAGCATTTTGTGGTTATATTGCAGTTTTGTTAGTTGTCACAAATTACATACTAATGTATACACTTATGAAGTATGTACTCTACTGTCTAGTATATCAATTTTAAAAGGGTACACTCTTAAAGGGTTCTTTGGCGGGGTGTATGGTTCCATGAAGAACCTTTAATATCCAAAGAACATTTCCATTGCACAAAAGGTTCTGCTTAGCGCAGAAAGGTTCTTCACAAAACAGTTCTTCAGGGAACCAAAAATGGTTCTTCTATGGCATCACTGTTACCCCTTTTCCAGCAAGGCAGTTTGAGTGCTGGTTTGGAGCCAGAGCCAAGTTTCAAATCGGTTCTTTGTCTTTCCACAGCCAAAGTACCAGCTCTGAACCAGGAAAAGTGGTTCTTAAGTAGCACCAAAACATTGCTGGTCTAGAGGTAAAAACCGCTTGCGTCAGGGGCTGGGTTACCGTGACCAACCAGACCAACACAAACTTGTGACCGCCATTTTTGAAATAGCTGCTAATCGAGGTAATAGCTGCTCGATTGTAATCTCCGTCTATACAAATCACAGTGAGCTGGACAAATGCTTTGGATTTGCTGTGTTCTGATGCCGATGTAGGATCGTAAATCCATTAGCATCAATAGTAATGCAACGTTCGCCATTGCATCAGGGCTGTGCAGACCGCTCATACGGTATTTTGATATCATACGTGGACTGGTCTGCGCAGCGCCGATGCATCTCGAACGAGCCTGGTGTGTTTTAGTGTTTGTATTTCCCGCTGCCTCACTAGCATTGCTGAGAAAGATGAGATGCATACTGTGACGCAAGAACTGGCTCTGTGGTGGCTCTCTAGCCAGTGGAAAGGTAAAGCGGTTCTTAGAAGGCTCGTCAGTCGAACCAACTCCGAACTGGCACTAGCACTGGCTCTGAACTAGCACCCGGTTCATTCTGGTGGAAAAGGGGTATGTGAAAACCCCTTTTTGGTTCTTGGTGGCAACTTTATTTCATAACCAGAAGTTTATGCCATATCCCATTCAAAGACTGCACATCACGTGATGCAACTAGCTTTAACAACAGAGCCACACAGTGAATAAAAATGTATTTCTTCATTTTACTGTTTATGTTACTGTATCCTTTTATGCCTAACAAGACCACAGGCTCTACAAGCATGGGCTCACCAAACATCTGATTTTGGAAGCTAAGCAAGGTTTGGAAGTCTTTACCTCATGCAAGTGTACATTATTTTTTAACATATTTGTACAATTAATTTATTTTTGTGTATCACAAGAGTAAAAAAATGCTTAGTGCAAGAGGGACACAATGACATTAAGTGGAAATAATATCTGATAAATTATTACATCGTGGGAAGACATAAATTGAATAGCCTGTAATTGAATATGACTGACTGAACAATATAATATTCAGAGTAATTAAACACCCGATAATGTCTTTATTATGAACGGTGATTACTTATGAATAACTTATGAAGTCAAATCCATGTGTTCCCTAAGTAAAAATGACAGCAACAACTTCACAAAACAATGAAAATTAAGAATGTCTTTAAAGGGTCCTGAACTGCATTGTTTTATTGTTTTATGATGTTTCCTGTGGTGTTCTTATAATGTTAGTGATTTTTACATCAAAAATTAAAATAAAAGGCATTTTTCCTACCCTGATTTTAGCCCTCTGCTCTGAACGCTCTGTTTGAAGGGGCATGTCTCTGCTGTGAGACTCTAAAAAATGCTGGGTTAAAAACAACCCAAGTTGGGTTGGAAATAGACTAGCCCAGCAATTGGGTTGTTTTAACCCAGCGGTTTGGTTAAATGTTTGCTTAAGACAACCCAATCGCTGGATTAAAACAACTCAACCACTGAGTTAAAACAACCCAATTGTTGGGTTAGTCTATTTTCAACCCAACTTGGGTTGTTTTTAACCCAGCATTTTTTAGAGTGCATCATTTGCATCTTGATTTCTGCACACTAATGATATGCTTTCATCACAACTAACAGTGCAAACTCAATGTAAATAAGCAATTTGTTTATTATTATGGGAGTTTTGGCGCGAGTCCAGAACTCAGTCACTGATAAACTCTGACTGGCAGCTCCAGCGATTGTAAAGAGAGCTTTCTTTGAATGCTTTCTATAGATAGTTTAAAGGGGGCGTATCACAGTTTCTGTCAATCTCATGTCAATCTCAAATTGAGTACCTATAGAGCAGTATTGCATCCTTCATATCTCCGAAAAAAGTCTTTAGTTTTATCATATTAAAGACAGATACACTGTACCGAGTCTTTCTGAATAAAACGATAGCCAACAACACACTGATAGACATTTGAAGCAGTTTTACTCAACGCCTGCGGTTCCAATGCATGACCGTGAACCTTTATCGTTGGGACTGCTGTATTTTTTAGCATTAGACGATGAACAAATCCAGAGTTGAACTGGGCCTTGTTTATAAAACAATTATTGCCGAAATGCAGGGAACAAACAAAAACACTTGCGCAATTCCTTTGCTGCTCCGGAAAAACAAACTCCATCCACTGTACCCTTAAACGCTGGGTTGGTTGGGAAGCTGAACAGGGTTGTTTTGCCCTGACAACCAAAAACACACTTCTTTGATGACGTTGATTTTGTGAAGTCCTGTGACCTGTACAGCGCAGCAGACGACTTCCCTAAAGCCGAGCAAAGCACACTGATAGGTGTGCGTTTGCTCTCTCGCCATGGTTGACGTGTGCGCGCGCCCTTCAGGGAGAAGTGCCCGTACAACTAAATTTAATTTAATCCAAGTCTTTAACAGTGTAAAAAGCTCAGAATGCATGAAATAGCATTACACCCCCCCTTTAATCACATCTTAAATAACAGATTATTGTCATCCTACTAAGAGAAACAATGTGAAGTTGACCATTTAGTCACTGGTTTGATTTACTGACACATAGCTAAAGAACATAAGACTGTAGGGGAGCGCGGGACACAACCTAACGCAGGGTTAGCTGTAACACGCATGGTTTAAAACTTTCCACACATGCCAGGATGACGAAACTTTGTGTATTTACTAGTTGCCATATCAACATTTAGAGAGAAAAATTGCGCCAAAATTAAGAAATCTTTGGAAGATATCACTGAACATTTATTTAACCATAGCAAAAGTGAATTTCTTACTTAAGTTTATTTTTCATCTCTGTTTGTTGTGTTTATTTAAAATAAGACAAATCTGATATTATTGTAATCTTATATCTGTTATTTAACAGTTGAGATGGTTCTTTAATGCTGATCTAACAGCAGAAGACACGAGCCGGGGTCTTCTGGGATGTTTCTGTAAATCCCAGTGGAGCAGACGGGGTGTGTTGTAACACTGCGTTACAATGAGCCCCTATTAGAAATATACTATTACTTTTATGAATTCTTTTGCGAAACCATGAGAAAGTGGTGAAATAGAGAGTCAATGTTCATAAATGATTCATTATTATTAGTTTTTTTACTATACTGTATAGCTGTATTTAGAGATGTTTGTTGTTAAACTCATGATGATTAAAAATGCCATTATTTTATTTTAAAAAGTTAATAATTGTATTTTAATTGTATTTTATTGACAAAATATTTTAGTTTGTCTTGGATATTTTTTTTGATCATATCAGGTAACATTTTAATGTAACATTTTAATGTCATTTGGTCATGTAACAATGTGCCCCTCACATGTTGGGCATGTTGTCACATTTCACTTCCATTCTTTTGGGGTAAATCAAGAAAAAGTATACACTATATTAATGAAAAACAAAAAAACAAAAGAAAAACACAATTGTACTAGACGTGAAAAAAACAACAACAAAAAAACTCTTCTGCAGATCGGCACATTCCACAACGAGTCGTTCTCTGGGCTTGGACTTTAATAAAAGCTGTTTTTGGACTAACAAGGAAGTTTTCAGTTCTGAAACTTACAGGATATTCTTATAGTATGCTGACCTCTTATGTGACAAAAGCTCAAGGACAATTTGATTTCTTAGTTCATGACCCCTTTGAGTAGTAAATTTGAAAAGCAAAATATGGGAAGACAAACAAGATGTCACTTCTGCACTGTTTTATCATCTTTCTTACCAACAGTACACTGTAAAAAATAATTTGTTGTCTCAACTCAATATATTTTGTTATCTTTTTGCATGTTTTTAGTTTTCTTACTTATAAGTTATCTGAACTAATTAAATCTAGTCATGAAAACCTCCCTTTAGTTGGTTGAAAAGCTTCTTTAATCAGTATTAATTGCATTACTATATTCATCTGTAAATTACATTTGATTTAGACTAAAATTATGGCAAATTAAAATCACAGCAACACATATCAATACACAGTTACATTTATTGCAAAAACAAACACCTAAAACAACCACACAAAAAAGGTATATTATACCTGCCTCAATAGCTGTTTGCATCCAAAGCTGCGAGTTTAACTTGTATGTAAAATATTGCATAAAAATTGCGAATAAAGCAGTGTTTCCATTCAGTCAGTCAAAGAGAAGAAAATGATCTCTTCCTGATAAACTGGTAGTAATTATCACTAGGAAAAGTAAAAGAAGCCACTGTATTTAATATCCCAAAATGCACATAAACATAGGTGGATGGAAACATAGCTAATGTATGTCTTGTGCTTGCCTCAGTTTTCAAATAAAGCAATTTGTTTTGAAAAGCCCACAACATTTGTCCTTTCAGAAACTTTCAAAAAGAAACAGCAAAAACTGTTAAGCACCTTTGAATTGGCTTTAAACCAATTTAAACTTAATTTAAGTTCATTTTAATTAACAATGTGTAAGCTCTCAAGCTTCAGTACATGTATCAATGAACATAAACAGCACATATGCACCAGTGTTACCTCACTGCACGTATTTCAGTCCATCAATCTCAGCTGTGCAGCTCTCCCCACCAACCTTGATTTGAAATGTTGGATAACCTCTTAGCTCTTTGGGACAGTCATTGTTCAAAGCATAAAGGAGTCCAAACAGTGTGGCAAAGGCATTAAAACATCTTGGAGGTCCAAAACCACAATCTCTCCTTCCAGTATCACAGCCACATCCACAACATCATCTGGGAAGGCACTATCATGTCTGATGTCCTCACTCACGGTCAAGATTCCCTACATTAACCCCACAAACTAAAAAAAAAAAAAAAAATGAGAGAGAGATACAACTTTTAAGTGGTGGCTGTCATAAAAAAGATTTATTCAAACATACATTAAATACTGAAGAACAGGTAAAGTAAAAATACAATAACTACGCAATGTAGTGAATATACTGAGCAACATTTTTTTTGTTTTCTATTGAAAACTTTCTAATGAATTTTTGGACATAGAATATCTTTTCTAAAGTAAAAAAGTTTTACTTTTCATTTAAAGTAAAACCACCTTAAAAAAAAAAAAAAAAAAACATGCTAACTAATGTCTTAATGCAAATAGTGAATAATTCTGACCTTTATCTGATGCTAAACAGCTGGCACAAAATACATGATACACAACATGAGTGCTAAAATATTATCAATGTAAACACCTCCACTGATCATGGTTTTGTAGTATAGACATTGTGACTGTTATATATATAAAATGGATAATCAAAACTACAATAAAATGCATTGCACTGATTGACTTTATACTCAGATGCCTTTAAATCGACAATCATCACATTACAGTAGCAGCATCATAATAGAACATTTAATAGATGATGTTGCCCATGAGAACACGCACAATGATCATTAGACCCAGAGCTCCAGGGAAGCAACGCGACCATGACTAACTGATCATCCCTAAACGAGAGCCATTACGCAGGAACCATGAATATTCTCCATGGTAAGACATAGAAATTGAGTAATTGAGTGCACTGGCGCAAAAAATGACACAGTGTTAACGCTTATGAAAAGAGTGGACAGCAAAACGGATTCCCAGGCCTTATCAGCGTCTGATATACACTCACCTAAAGGATTATTAGGAACACCATACTAATACTGTGTTTGACCCCCTTTTGCCTTCAGAACTGCCTTAATTCTACGTGGCATTGATTCAACAAGGTGCTGAAAGCATTCTTTAGAAATGTTGGCCCATATTGATAGGATAGCATCTTGCAGTTGATGGAGATTTGTGGGATGCACATCCAGGGCACAAAGCTCCCGTTCCACCACATCCCAAAGATGCTCTATTGGGTTGAGATCTGGTGACTGTGGGGGGCATTTTAGTACAGTGAACTCATTGTCATGTTCAAGAAACCAATTTGAAATGATTCAAGCTTTGTGACATGGTGCATTATCCTGCTGGAAGTAGCCATCAGAGAATGGGTACATGGTGGTCATAAAGGGATGGACATGGTCAGAAACAATGCTCAGGTAGGCCGTGGCATTTAAACAATGCCCAATTGCCACTAAGGGGCCTAAAGTGTGCCAAGAAAACATCCCCCACACCATTACACCACCACCACCAGCCTGCACAGTGGTAACAAGGCATGATGGATCCATGTTCTCATTCTGTTTACGCCAAATTCTGACTCTACCATCTGAATGTCTCAACAGAAATCGAGACTCATCAGACCAGGCAACATTTTTCCAGTCTTCAACTGTCCAATTTTGGTGAGCTCGTGCAAATTGTAGCCTCTTTTTCCTATTTGTAGTGGAGATGAGTGGTACCCGGTGGGGTCTTCTGCTGTTGTAGCCCATCCGCCTCAAGGTTGTGCGTGTTGTGGCTTCACAAATGCTTTGCTGCATACCTCGGTTGTAACGAGTGGTTATTTCAGTCAAAGTTGCTCTTCTATCAGCTTGAATCAGTCGGCCCATTCTCCTCTGACCTCTAGCATCAACAAGGCATTTTCGCCCACAGGACTGCTGCATACTGGATGTTTTTCCCTTTTCACACCATTCTTTGTAAACCCTAGAAATGGTTGTGCGTGAAAATCCCAGTAACTGAGCAGATTGTGAAATACTCAGACCGGCCCGTCTGGCACCAACAACCATGCCACGCTCAAAAATGCTTTCCCATTCTGACATTCAGTTTGGAGTTCAGGAGATTGTCTTGACCAGGACCACACCCCTAAATGCATTGAAGCAACTGCCATGTGATTGGTTGATTAGATAATTGCATTAATGAGAAATTTAACATGTGTTCCTAATAATCCTTTAGGTGAGTGTACATTCAAGGCAAAAGCTCAAATTTAGTCCAAACATTTTATTCCTGTGATCAAAGCTGAATTTTCAGCATCACTACTCCAGTCTTCAGTGTCACATGATCCTTCACAAATCATTCTAATATGAGGATTTTTGCTCAATAAATATTTATGAGTATTATCAATGTTGAAAACAGATTTTTGTAGAAACCGTGCTACATTTTTTTTTTTTTTTTTTTTTTTTTTCAGGAATCTTTGTTGAATAGAAAGTTCAGAAGAACAGCATTTATAGAAAATTGTTTTGTTTTTTAAATCATGTTTTACTACCACCTATGATCAGTAGTGTACTGTATATACAATACAACACAATAACTTAAGTTGTGAATAAAATATTTTTATAGTCCATACAGCTCATCCAATCAGAAGTAGACTGTACACCAATAATCACTCACCATTTACTCGAATAGGCTTTTCACACATGGGTTAACATAATCCAGGGTTAATAATTACAATCCCAATGTAATTATTATTATAGACTAGCTCACCTAAAAATGAAGAGCCTGTTATTATGTTCTCATCCTCATGTCATTTCAAACTTCCCCATGGAACACAAAAGAGGAGAAACGGAGCAGACGGCCCTGCTTGCTCATCACCAACCAATGAAAGTGAAATCAGGTTGTCAAACTTTAAAATAAAGACAAAAAATAAAACATCATAAAAGTATTCCATGATTTGTTTGCTATGTCTCAGGTCTTCTGAATAGACCCTTTTCACACACTGTGAGGATGCGTTTTAACGGTCATCATAAATCCTGCAAAGTTTTTTGTATTTTCATTTTTTTTTTTTTATGTATGTACATTTATAACACTAATACTTTGTATTATATTACTTTTGCATCAAATTACAAAAAACAATTGACCGCTGCAGTGAGGGTGTTTCTAATACAGCGTCTATGGGAGTGATGGTAAAAATTAACATCTTTCTCTCTTTTCACTGCCGTTATCAATCTCTTTTGAGGAAAAATAAAATAAAAAATGAATACATTTTTGTTGTTGGAAACACTGCAGCTCCTGAATCTCATTGAATATACTTAAATATACATTTAGATTTGTTTGGACAGTTCATGCAATTGAATCACTCGTTTGTTTTTGCATTTTGTTTACTACTCAAAATGATGGGGTTTTCAGAGTTATTTATTAGATGTATTGTTTGATGAAATAATTGAGATTCTAACTGATTGTTTTTGTGCCAAAAATTACTGATTACTGGAAAATAATGCCATAATATCATCAAATATTATATACACCAAATATACACCAATCAGGCATAACATTATGTCCTAATATTGTGTTGGTCCCCCTTGACCCATTGAGGTATGGACTCCACTAGACCCCTGAAGGTGTGCTGTGGTATCTGGCACCAAGATGTTAGCAGCAGATCCTTTAAGTCCTGTAAATTACGAGGTGGGACCTCCATGGATCGCACTTGTTTGTTCAGCACATCCCACAGATGCTCAACTGGATTGAGATCTGGGGAATTTGGAGTCCAAGTCAATGCCTCAAACTCGTTGTTGTGGCAGGACACATTATCCTGCTGAAAGAGCTACATACCAGGGAATACCGTTTCCATGAAAGGGTGTACATTAGGGATGCACCGATGTATCGGCCGCCGATATTTATTGGCCGATTTCTGATCAATTTACAACCATCGGCATATCGGCTATAGCATGAAAAAGGCTGATATAACAAACCGCTGGTTTATTAATGAACTGCGTGAAGGCACTGAGCTGTATGTCTGCTGCATAATACAAGATTATAATGTAATATTCCTGCTGCGCTGCCGTCTGTGTTTTAATGTTAATCAAACAACAAAAGACCCAAACAATTATTTGCTCACTACTCTTGACTAAATTAACTTTTGTAACTTTCATAAGGATTCATTTCCGCGATGCGGACAACGCTGACGGAATCGTCTGTATTTATGTTGGCCTGCTGAATGTTAAATGGATCCAGTCTATATGTTCATTAGAAATTATTTGATAATGCAGCAATAAACTAGCTAGTAGGCTATAAGTTTTTTTATTTATTTTATTTTTTTATTTTTTAATTTTTACTCAAAACACTCTATTTTAAATGACAAAATTCCAAATAAGAGGACTAGTGACAAATATCGGTATTGGTATCAGAATTGGCCAATAATTGTTTGTTAAAATCGGTATCGGTATCGGCCCCAAAAAATCCTATCAGTGCATCTCTAGTGTACATGGTCTGCAACAGTGCTTAGGTAGGTGGTACGTGTCAAAGTAACATCCACATGGATGGCAGCACCCAAGGTTTCCCAGCAGAACATTGCCCAAAGCATCACACTACCTCTGCCGGCTTGCCTTCTTCCCATAGTTATAATGCATCCTGGTGCCATGTGTTCTCCAGCGATGCACGCGCACCCAGCCGTCCACGTAATGTAAAAGAAAACGAGATTCAGATCAGGCCACCTTCTTCCATTACTCCGTGGTCCAGTTCTGATGCTCACATGCACATGTTTGCACTTTCGGCAGTGGACAGGGGTCAGCATGGGCAGCCCCATACACAACAAACTGCGATGCACTGTGTATTCTGACACCTTTCTATCAGAACAAGCATTAACTTCTTGAGCAATTTTGAGCCCATGACCCTGTCACAGGTTCATCACTGTTCCTTTCTTGGAGCACTTTTGATAAATACTGACACTGCAGACCGGGAACACCCCACAAGAGCTGCAGTTTTGGAGATGCCATCGTCATCTGGCCATCTTGTCCATTTGTCCTGCTTCTAACACATCAGCTTTGAGGACAAAATGTTCACTTGCTGCCTAATATATCCCACCCACTAACAGGAGCCGTGATGGAGAGATAATCAGTGTTATTCACTTCACCTGTCAGTGGTCATAATGTTATGCCTGATTGGTGTGTGTGTGTGTGTGTGTGTGTGTATATATTATTATTATTATTATTATTATTATTATTATTTTTACTGGTGTTAGTTCCACTCATTAAACAAAAAAAGTCATTAATTATCATATATCCCATATGCAGAATGACGTTAATTACAGTATGAAGCCTCTGTAACAGATTATGTTCAAACAACATAAAAAAACTAGTTTTCTGTCACTTTAGGGCAAACTCTGCACTTTTGCGCAACAAACACCACCAGCAATCCCACCACATGCACTGAAATGTACACCTCTTTTTTAAATATAAATTAGGCTTACAGAATGTCCCATATTCAGAAAACTAGCATTATTTTCCAGGATCAATTAGCATAGCACTATTGTTTCCCCTCAGGAAATAGGCAGTAAACGCTTTTATTTCAAATAGATGTTTGCTTACATGTTCTTGCAATCGTGGCAGCAGTAATTCATCAAATGATGCCATTTGAATTCATTGTTGTTGCTGGTGTTTTTATTATTTAAATATTATAATTAATGTTCAGTTATGTAATAATTCCATGAGTTAGATCTATACATTTCAAACTTCTATTATTCATCATAAACTACTGTATGATGAAATAAGTGGAAATCATTGATATTACAATTTAAAATGTAAAAATTATTTAAATTGATCAAAAGTGACAGTAAAGACATTTATAATGGTAAAGATTTCTATTTCAAATAAATTATGTTCTTTTGAACTTTCTATTCATCAAGAAATCCGGTTTCCACAAAAATATGAAGCAGCACAACTGTTTTCAGCATAATAATCATAAATGTTTCTTGAGGAGCAAATCAGCATATTAATTCCTGAAGGATCATTTGACACTGAAGATCCTGAAAACTTTGATCACAGGAATAAATAGTGCAATTTGTTTTTTTTTTTTTTTTTTTACAATTTTACAATATATTCACAAAGAAAATGGAAGAATTCACAAAGGAAATGGGGTTATTTGAAATTGTAATAATATTCCACACTATTACTGTTTTTAATGCATTTTTGGTGAGTCTTGGTGAGCAGAAGAGACCACTGAAAAATCTTACCGACCCCAGAATTCTGAACGGTAGTACCTGAAAATAATCCATAGAATCATATAGTTTAAATCAGATGTTTCTCTTTCACTGGAATTCCATTATTTGATTTGTCTGTCATTATTCTATTCTATATTCAATGACATTTACATAAAACAGTTGAATATTTATTGACTATTTAACATTAATGACACTTTTTGCAGAAGGGAAGTGAAACCAGAATAAAAAAAAAAACATTGAAACTTCCACTATGAATGTGATTAAATTTAAAAATAAAATTTTCTGGGACAACATTTACTTAAATAAAACTGGACTACATGCTGACACTATTCTTCAAAATCATTATTAAGAAAAGTATTTTAAAGTATATTAAAGCAATGCAATGCACAGCCCAAAGTGACTGCCTCATGCTCATGATTAACATTTTCTGTTTGTCAAATCGTGGTCTCAAGCCATTTTGTGTCCTTATACTGTCTAAAGCAGCACTTTCATTTCAAGGCAAAACATTGCATCTCATCTTTCTAAAGGCCTCTCATGTTTACAATGTCCTTTCTCAGACCGACATTCCCATAGTACCCTATGCAGTGTGGCACAGTGCTTTGAAGCCTCTCTCTGTTGAGTGGCCTCTCTCATCACCGCCTGCCAGCACAGCACATATCTGGACAGAGAAACACTGAACACAATCTAAAGCTCCAAGACAAAAGAGAACATTTACTCTTTGAGCAGGTACTTGAGACATGCAGCAAGCCACCAGTGTCAAGATGTACAGGAGCATAAAAGCAACCGAAGGTGCATCTTAAAGGGACAGTTCACCAAAAAAAAAAAAGAAAAGAAAGAAAGAAAGAAGATAATTCTGTGATCATTTACTCATGCTTAAAGTCCCCCTGTTTTATAAGTCTACGTGGTGTTTTTAATATGCTTTAAGACAAACCACACTAAAAAAATTCAATTAAGGACAACTTTTACACAAAATTGAATTACATTTCTCCAACAAGATCTAATTGGTTTGAAATTATTTGTTTTAATCTTGTTGAACCTAAATTCATTTAGTCATTCCCACCTGATAAAGTATGATAAAGAGGGGTAGAACTGATGACCATATGTAGACTGTGGGAACTTTGTCAAACGCATTTTGAGGGTATTTTTTTATATATAAAAATGAATAGTCAATGCTACACTTGATCACATGCTAAGTGTAAAGTTTGTAGCATGCAAGTGATCAAGTAAAATCACTGATTTCTCATCACTGGCATTAGCACAGTTACAGCTCATTGAGAACAGCATAGCCTAACCATACACTTCAGCATAATGGTAACCTCAAACATCAGCACAACAACTTTTAAATGTAAAATATAACATCAAACTTTAACAGGTCTTTCCCTTTACTAAAAAACACATTCAACAGCACTTCATTTCAACATTTACTCTCCTGATCCATCCCTATGCAAAGCATGCTGGGAACTAGAAATACACTGCCCAGTTTCAGTCAGTAAAACAAATGTTTCATGTAGTCCCAACACAAAAGGTTTAGGTTAACTGAACATTTTATACATTTAATTTCATTTAACGTAATAAAATTGAGTGCAAATGGCAATTAAGTGAAAAACTAAAGATTTGTGCTATTTAAGCTTATTTTATTTAAATAAACTGTGCAAACAGCTGAAATAATTTTTTTGAGTGCATGCAAATTCATGTCAACACCATTGCTGAGTATATTTTCTCCTTAAAGGGATAGTTCACCCTGAAATGAAATTAAAGCCAAAATGTACTCACCCTGCTGTTGTTCCAATGCCCTATGTCCTTCTACACTTTCCATATATCATTGCGTTATACTTTTGTATAATTTTTGTAATGTTTAAGCCTGGTCACTATTCACTGGCATTATATGGAGGCGTGTGCGCAGGACTATTTTTTTAAATTTCTGCTTCTGAGGTCCAAAAAAGATAGAAGGACAAAGGGCATTGGAACAACAGCAGAGTAAAATATGGCATTATTTCCATTTCAGGGTGAACTATCCCTGTAAAACTGCAGTGAACCAAAAACTCGGTTTGAAATTGTTGGTGTTTCTGATGTCACAAACTACCCTGTAACCAATCACATCAACGTGTGATTGTCAACGAGTGGGTCGCTGAGGTGGTGCAAATGAGTGGAGGCGGGGCTAATTTGCATATTCATAGAAACGCCATTAACTACATTAAAGCTATGTTAAGAAAAAAAAAAAAACAACTTTCAAATATGTCATTTTGGTGATCAAAGTTGAGTTTTAAGGGATAAAATAAAAAATATGAATCCATAAAATAACAGAGAAAGTACTGGCAGCTAATGCTGCGTTCCAGGCAACCCGTAACCCGTGTTTTTCCAACCGTCTACCCGTGAAAGTGCACTGGAACGGCAGTCAAACCCATGACTTCCCACCCGTGAACTCGTACTAGATCGATATACTATCAGTTACGAGCTCTGACGTCACATAGCCCGCAAAACAAAAATGGCAGCCCCTACGCATGCGGTGTTTATGAAAGTTGTACACGGTGAGAAATAGGCTTTAGGACAATATAATGTTGGAATCAAATTAATAATAATATAACAATGATAAATAATACACACATGATTATGTATTACAATGTTATGTCGCCACATGGAAATGTTGGGCATAGCTAATGTTAGGTAAACCTGAACTTGACCATGCAAACAATCATGCTTATAAAAAAAATTATAATCAAGGAGTAAGCACCTTTAGTGATAGAAATGATTGTAAATAAGCATGAGCATTGTACGGTCCGCCATGCTGTGTTTACATCTAGCTACCACAATTCCTTCCGCTCAGGCAGTTTGGCGTGACTTTTCCTGGAACGCTACAAAGTCATGAATCATGGTTTGAAGTCGTAACTTACGGGCTCAAAAACCTGCCTGGAATGCAGCATTATTACCTGGACATTATCCAGTAATTTTATGGACATTTCCGTTAACCCTAACATAGAGTGCAATAAAGTAAAAAATACAGGTAAAACACCTGCAAAAAAATATATATACGGAAAATTTTGTTAAATATTCATTCAATATTTCCTGTTGATTGGAGCTTCTTATTTATTGCCCTGATAGTGGAAATGGGAATTTTCAATACTTTAGATATTTTCTAACAGCCATTTTTTAATTTGTGAAGCTCAACAATCGTTTAGAACTATTATTTGGTTTTACTCATTGTGATGGATGATTTGGCCTTTGTGCTATTCTCCTGTGAAACAAGAAGTCATGGCTAGATAGTTTCATTATCCAAGTCACCCTGGTGTGCTATAAAAACAAATGTAAATATGCATGGGAATATATAGATATTTTAATCATAAGAACATCTAGGGGTGCCAATAATTATGGCCAGCGTGCATTAGAGAAAAACATTTATTTCACAATCAGAAATTATGATCACAGCAGTGTTTCTGTGAACATGTCAACATGATTAACAGACTGAACACAGCATGGCAATCAGGTTTACAAACCTCTCATTCATCCAATCAAACAGAAATAGTTAGATTTCTTGTAAATTTCCTTATACATAATACATGCATACCAGAGGGCTGTAATTGGATCCTTTGGCCTAAAATTGCCACTCTAGGACAGCAAAAATTATTACAGTCTTCTATTCATTATTTCAAACCAAAAATGATCTGTGCCATTTATTTCATAACACTATATTTAAGAGTCTTAAACTATGCAATTTCCTTTAGAGGAAACCTCAGGACTTCCACTATTCAATTAATCACTTACATGTGAGAGTGACTATATTTGATGGGACACACATTTATGCATAAGAAATCACCAGTTCTACTTATTCCAGTGCTTTGCCTCTCTTCTATTATAATCTATCAGTAATATCATAATTACAGACCATTTTATAATGGTCTTCTAATGCATTTTAGATGTTTCCCCTGAAAGTCCTCTTACAATATTAGCAAAGTTATTAGTGCCAATGTTTCATATGACCATTTTTTTCACCATAACAGTCAAACAACAAAATTTGGTTTTATAGATTTTTAAATATCATATCCATACTTGTGAAAAAATGTAAAGTCTCCTTTAATATATTTCGATGTGAGTTTGTTAAAATGCTTCAGAGCTTGAAATGCCACAAAAATGCCTTAGAGATTGAGAAAGTCTGAAAGTTTATGTTTCTCTTTGTCAAAATATGTATTAATTTAGTATGTTTTTCTTTGATATCTGCACCGGCTACCTGTTTGTTCTCACCCGTGCGTGTTTTTGTTTTTTTGTTTTTTGGGTGGGGTTCAGGACTAGCTTCATAGTTTCAAGGCCCACTGAAGTTCCTTGAAACATGCAGCATTATTCAATGTGTTGATGTAATTTCCACTGAAACAGGAAGACAGGATGGGACATATCAAGCTGCTCCTCCCCCTTTAAAAATAGCCAATAGCGTTTAGTTTATATCACAGCTTGGTCAGAGCCGTTGAGCTTGGTAAAGCTGCAGTTTCCTCCTAATCTCTAACCGTTTCTCCTCCTAATCTCCTCCATAATCGCTTTAAAATACAGTATTCTGTGCAGAATTCAAAAGGGTCCGATACGTTTTGTGGTCTGGACCGGAGCTGCGGCGGTTCGCATGACACTAAAGTCAGACGAGGCTGCATTCTTTAGAAATGTCGGCCCATATTAATAGGATAGCATCTTGCAGTTGATGGAGATTTTTGGGATGCACATCCAGGGCACGAAGCTCCCGTTCCACCACATCCCAAAGATGCTCTATTGGGTTGAGATCTGGTGACTGTGGGGGCCATTTTAGTACAGTGAACTCATTGTCATGTTCAAGAAACCAATTTGAAATGATTCGAGCTTTGTGACATGGTGCATTATCCTGCTGGAAGTAGCCATCAGAGAATGGGTACATGGTGGTCATAAAGGGATGGACATGGTCAGAAACAATGCTCAGGTAGGCTGTGGCATTTAAACGATGCCCAAGTGGCACTAAGGGGCCTAAAGTGTGCCAAGAAAACATCCCCCACACCATTACACCACCACCACCAGCCTGCACAGTGGTAACAAGGCATGATGGATCCATGTTCTCATTCTGTTTACGCCAAATTCTGACTCTACCATCTGAATGTCTCAACAGAAATCAATCGAGACTCATCAGACCAGGCAACATTTTTCCATTCTTCAACTGTCCAATTTTGGTGAGCTTGTGCAAATTGTAGCCTCTTTTTCCTATTTGTAGTGGAGATGAGTGGTACCCGGTGGGGTCTTCTGCTGTTGTAGCCCATCCGCCTCAAGGTTGTGTGTGTTGTAGCTTCACAAATGCTTTGCTGCATACCTCGGTTGTAACGAGTGGTTATTTCAGTCAAAGTTGCTCTTCTATCAGCTTGAATCAGTCGGCCCATTCTCCTCTGACCTCTAGCATCAACAAGGCATTTTCGCCCACAGGACTGCCGCATACTGGATGTTTTTCCCTTTTCACACCATTCTTTGTAAACCCTAGAAATGGTTGTGCGTGAAAATCCCAGTAACTGAGCAGATTGTGAAATACTCAGACCGGCCAGTCTGGCACCAACAACCATGCCACGCTCAACATTGCTTAAATCACCTTTCTTTCCCATTCTGACATTCAATTTGGAGTTCAGGAGATTGTCTTGACCAGGATCACACCCCTAAATGCATTGAAGCAACTGCCATGTGATTGGTTGATTAGATAATTGCATTAATGAGAAATTGAACATGTGTTCCTAATAATCCTTTAGGTGAGTGTGTATATATATATATTCATACTAAAACATAACATTCATACTAAAAGCCAAAAAACAACCATATTGACTTCATGGGGATTTTAAAGATCAGTTTCTAGAGTCAGCTACTATAGGTTGTTTTTTTTTTTTTTTTTTTTTAAACACAGACTACTCATGCCATGCTTGTTGGTGTTTGATTGACAGTTCCAGACTTTAGTCACTTTCATTATATAGAAGTGAATGGGCAGGATATTCCTCAGAGATTCACCTTCTATATTCCACTAAAGAAAAGTCATACAAGTTTGTGTTTGTGTGCAGATTGTGGTCTGTGTGAAAACAAAAGGTTGTTCGCTATGTTATTGTTCATTTTCGAGGTTAGTAGAGGTTGAATGTTGAGAGCCATTGGGCCAGAAGAGCTGATCTTTAGTGTGACACTAAACTCCAAGGGCTGATCATTCTCAACATCTTTCTCAACAAATCTGGAAACTAACAAACCCACCTATGAATAACCTGTATTCACACAGAGTGCAATCAACTCCACAGTAATCAACGCAAAATGGCTTATTTTGAAGAGAATGAGTGCAGGGATTTATTTTTTGGAATTGAATGAAGCAGGAATGAGCCAGATTGGCAGGGACTCTGCGACCGACTGCATTAGACTGGCCAGCCCAGTTAATTAATGTGTAGGCTGCTCTGCCCAATGGGATTCTGGGCCATCTCCATCGCCAGTCACTTTGAATCTGGGAGCTGCCACAATCTGACTACTGGAGAGCCAAGATCACACCAGATCTGAATCCCAGGCTCTGTGAAAGATTGTTTTTCCTCTGTTGTCTAAGTCATGGGAAGATCTTCTGTCACTGATTTGGGTTAAAAAAAAGAGCTAAACAGAACAACACAACCCATTTCATACACACTGATCACGTTTGCATACACATTATTCAGATTAAAGGAATATTTTGGCTTCAGTACAAGTAAAGCCCAACAGAAACCACTTAGCACAAAAACAGTGATATGTTACAGGTAACAGTGATGCACGTACAATGGAAGTAAACAAGGGCAATCTGTTATCATTAAATAGCATAGCCAAAAGACAATATGTGTTAAAGGGATAGTTCACCCAAAAATGAAAATTAGCCCATGATTTACTCACCCTCAAGTGATCCTAGGTGTATATGACATTCTTCTTTCAGACTAATAAAATCAGAGTTATATTAAAAAATTCCTGCCTCTTCCAAGCTTTATAATGGCAGTGACTTGGTTCATTTTTGAAGTCCATAACAGTGTCCATCATATAACTGCTCCACGCAGCTCTGGAGGGTTAATAAAGGCCTTCTGAAGTGAAGTGATGCATTTGTGTAAGAAAATTATACATATTTAAAACTTTATAGACTAAAATAACAAACTTCCGGCGGTCACAAAGAACATTATTTTGTGTATTTGGTTTAATGCAATGTGTTGTGGTTCTAGGTTAAAACCTGTTAACCTGCGCAAAGCTTTCTTTGCTTAAATTAGCTCAAAATTACTGTCAGATGTAAGTAATTACCTTGACAAACTATACATCGTTAAAAAGTAAAAAAAAAATTTAACTCTGTTTTGTTCTCAAAATCTTATAGTGACCGTAATTTGTTAATATGTGTTAGGAGTTATGAATATGAAAACCGCTGTCACTACCTTTTGATTGTAATATGCACGTGAGCTGCTCCCATTAAAAAAAAAACTCTATGCTCGTCATGAAGACTCGCGACAAAACAACATCCCTTTTAGTTCAAAAGTGTGCAGATGTGGAGAAATATTGATAGATTCTCATATGTTTGTGTCAAATTTCTATACAGTATTATATTCTAAAGTATTATTTATTCGATCTTTGCCCAAAACACGCAGATGTAATCATTTTGAGCGCTGGATGCTCTGATGTGCTGTTTTCCGTTCATACTGGCAGCCTGAGGGCGCTCTGTGCACATGTAGTCCATATATGGCACTCATGAAGAAGAGGCAGACCATGTGACATTCCAGGAAGTGTCTGACATAAACAAAGTTTCCAGAGATCGCTATAACACGCAGATAGACACGTTTGGAGACAATCGCGGCAATATATGGTTTGTCTGTGTTCTTTATGACATGTTGTATGTTTTCATAACAAATTATATTTATAATGCAATGCTATTCAACATGGCTTTTATCATTGTACAGAATACTGAAAAATTATATAGTTTCTGTCTAATTTTTTGACTCAAAGCCACATGAGATTACAGAAGTTATTTAAAACACTCGACTTATGAAGTATAAAGTGATATAAAGTAAGTTTGGAGTAAAAACATAATTTTAATATGTTTTGATGGTGTGCTAAGCTAACATGTTAGCTTGCCCTAAGATGCACCTGCCACCTGAGCAAATACTTTATTTTTATGAAAACATTTTAAATGTAAAATTACTTAAATGTTTATTTTCAAGAAAGGCATTTGATAGAGTTTCAGTGAAGGTGAAATGAGAAGTTTGATCAAAGAAATGAGGTTTGAATAGAAAAGTTTGAATAGAGAGTTGTCAGTAATTACAATGAGGACAAAAGAATAATAATTAGAGTCATAACCAGACCGGAGATGCGTGAATGTGTGCTGGGGAGACTGAAACTGTATGGGCCAGTTTGCACCACGAAACAACAGAGGCAATACACTGAATGAAAGCTCAGAAGAGATGGCAATAAACATCAGTTAACATTTTAGAGAAATCTCAAAATAAAATCACATGACATGATCTTGTAAAACATTTCATAAAATTCAAAGTTTTAGACTTATCTTCAGATTTGAAATATAACATGGTCAGACTTGTGGCTTTAGCTGTAGTGCATTTCTAGATTGCTACAAGGCCAACTTCAATTTTATTTTCATAAAGATATTTCATACAAATACATCTAATAACTTTACAAAAATGTTAAGCTTATTATAGCTATTTTTGATTATGAAAATAATTAAAATTTTCACTTTACAGTAAACTGCCAAGTATCTGCTTTCAAATGAGACCATACGTATGCTTTTAGTGCAAAGGATTCATGAACTGTATCGGTTTTAGTCTGAGTATGCCATTTCTTAGGATTTTTTCAAAAGCGGGGTGCAGGGTAACAGGTTAAAAAAAGTCATTATTTTACACACACTGTACATTTATTGTTGCTCCTCTGCGCTCCTCATCATTCTGAAAAACGCAGTGTGCTCTGATTGGCCAGTGATCCAGTGCATTGTGATTGGCCGGACGGAAAAGTCACGGCCCTTACCATATTTGGAACATTAGCTCCCAAAGAAATATTGACAGGTGATAATATCAGTACTACCTTCTCAATAGAGAGGTGCAGGTATGACATCACTTTGTAGGCCAAAACACAGAAGCGAGTTAGCATTTTACACTTCTGGTTCAATGGGTTTTTTGAATGGAATTTTAGTTAAATGGCTGAAATAAGGTCTGTGGTGAACATAAGCTCAAGACATTTTCATGTTTTATTCTACAACATAAAATACACCAGTATAACCCCACTCAGACATGTCATGTTCATCTGTGATAATTATCTTGATGATGGACAAAACATGTAAGTATCATAAACTTTTGATTAGCTTGTTTTTTGCAATAATCCAAAAGCCTATGGGAAAATCCTATTGGGTTTTTCTTGAGGGAACCAGTGCGATGCAAACTACTGGTTGCCCTACAAAGTGACATCATACCTGCACCACTCTATTCAAGCCCGAATCTGATCCAGACAATGCAGATGACCAAGCTGATCAATCTACTATGGGGGGAGAACACTATGTAAACATAAAACCATGTCTGCACTTGTGATCGCAGAAACGACTAACGCTACTCTATATTGCTCAAAACTCACGTTTGAATAGTCAGTAGCCAATTCTTAAAAAATACTTGCAGGCTGTGTCTGTGAGTCAGAAGCGCCAGCCTGTACTTGCAAAGATGGAATTGCTCCACTTTTTAGCATCAGCCTTTGTGCACAGCCGGCCTTGTACTCTCCCAAGTTTTGGAAAGAGTAGAAGTACACAGTCGAATATTTGGGTTGTACTGTTCTGGAACAGAGTTGTAAATAAAGCTTAATACTGTTTTCTAATTGTGCCCTCTTTTGGAAGGCCAAACAAAGTATTTTGGCTTTTGCAACGAAAAACACAGCGTCTCCATGACATGGCGGCACCGGCGGCAACAGTACTACAGCGAGAATAAAAGTTACGCCTTCTTTCTTTACGTATACATTTGGGTGGTGCTATGAAACTGTTATGAGACTGACGTAGATTTGTGGGGGCATGTTTGAATGAAGCATTTTAGGAAGGTGTGGCTGAGCCTTAACTTTTACAAAGAATATCTCTTTGGGTTTGAGATTTTGAGCTTTGTAACTCTGCAGATCTTATACATGCACAAACAGCTGCATAACACACTAAAGAAAAAGGAAAACAAGAAATTAAATTAAAGTTTTTATTTTTTGTAATTCTGCACACAAGCATGATAGTATCTATCACACTTCCTCTTTATTACCTCATTATGAGTGGATGGGTTAAATCTCTGATCACCCAATAGGTATGGCTGATTTTAATGTGGGTAGCTTTATGTTAAAGGATTAGTTCACCCAAAAATGAATTTTCTGTCATTAATTACTCGTGTCACTCTCCTATGCGATTCATGTAAGCACCATAAAGCATGCATGTTGTGCCCAGCCAATAGTGAGCCGCCGCTCTGCCGTAGAACCCGGAAGCGCTGTACTGTGTGAATAGCCCAACAACATGAATAGCGTAAAAGAGTATAAAGTTGTTATTTTTGTTTGTTTTGGGTTTTTTTGCACACGAAAAGTATTCTTGTCAAAAATATCTTAATTTGTGTTCCGAAGATGAATGAAGGTCTTACAGGTTTTGCAACGACATGTGGGTGAGTAATTAATGACAGAAATTTCATTTTTGGGTGAACTAACCTTTTAATGCAACTGCAAATTAACGGTTAATTTTTTGCTGTTTAGTTTCAATAAACTCTCTTTCAGTCCCTTTCATTGCTCTTCACACGACCTTTTGAAAGAAAAGAGTTCAAGAAAAAAATGCTTTCTCACGATATGAGCCCTGTGAGGTTAAACCTTGCAGTGCCAGAGCAGTAACTACAGCACGCAGTTTGGCAAGAAGGTTGCACGTGAAACCCTTCAAAACCACCCTCACTCTCTGGACTCTCCGTGGTTCATTCAGCTTCTACAGAGACTGTGTTTTTGACATGGTTGCTATGGCAGTGAAGAGAAACAAACGGAGCACTGTGTTTCGATGTGCCAGCGTACATAAAAGTGTCTTGTCTTTCCACAGATTACTGTTCAAATGCCTCTCTGTCTCACACAAGAGTTTGTACATCTTTCTCTCTCTCATATTTAAAAGAATGATTCACCAGAAAATTTAAATTCTGTCATCATTTACTCACCCTCATGTCATTCCAAACCAGTTTGACTTTCTTCTATGGATCACAAAAGATGTTTAGCACAAAGTTCACACAGTTCTTTCCTATACAGCAACAGTTCAAAGCAATGATTTAATTTCCCCCTGTTTTTCTCACAAGGCTATCATGACTTCAGAAGAGTGCTCTATGGACAACTTCTAGACAGTCATACAGATACTTCAGTGGTGATTTTTCAGTCATTTTCCAAACATCTGTCCCCATTTAATCAGCTTCTCCTTTTGTGATCCACAGAAGATGCAAAGTCATACAGGTTTGGAATGACATAAGGGTGAGTAAATGATGACAGACTTGGTATTTTGGATGAACTACCCCTTTAAACTCATACAAGACATGGAGTTTTGGAATGTATAATAAGACTAGTGCTTATAATAAGACTATTAAGTAAATGATGCCCCATATTGAATTCATTGTTCATTGATTCAGTGTTTTGAGCTTGAATCATTACATTTTAATGATATGTACTTCTGTTCGCACATCTACAGATGGCTATATATATCTATATCCTCCTATGTAAATGTCAGAACTGAAGTGAATGTCATTAAAATGTATTGTGTAATCAGAGAATTTTTTTTAGCACTTTACAGCATCTCTGCAGCAACTGTGACCGTCATAAACTGAAAATAATTAGAAGAGTACTTTCCAAAAGTGTCAAGCAATTAATGTACTGTTCAGCTAATTACATTCAATTTGATTATTCCCGAGGCACATTCCACTTTAACAAACCAAGACTGATATAACCGTCAAACGAGTAATCGTGGCTGACGGCGTTTCATAGCAGGACTGACACAGGCAGAAAGTAACGCGCCAGCAATTCTTGAACTCCGAGGCTTTGCTTCGGAAGAACAAAGAACGACTGTCTGTTTTCTGACAAACAGCTTACAAGTTCATGTAAGGGACTCTGGTTTTAAATCAGGGTTACCACAGTAATGCAGTCCATTTTACACTGTTTTCCCCCAAAATCATACATGAATTGCCAAAATGTTTTTTTTTTTTTTTTTTTTTTTTTACTCGCCAGGAAACTTTTTTTTTGCATTATTTTTTTACTAAAATGTATTATTGAATTTTATTTTATTATTATTATTATTATTATTATTATTATTATTCAATAAATTATTACATTCAATTATTTTCATTATTAAATTAATTAAGATTATTATAAAATGTATTATTAAAATAAATACAGATACATATATACCTATCAGGTATAACATTATGATCACCTTCCTAATATTGTGTTGGTCCCCCTTTTACTGCAAAAACAGCCCTGACCCGTCGAGGCGTGGACTCCACTAGACCCCTGAAGGTGTGCTGTGGTATCTGGCACCAAGATGTTAGCAGCAGATCCTGTAAGTTGTGAGGTCCAAGGTCCAGGACTTGTCCAAGTCCTGTAATTTGCGAGGTGGGGCCTCCATGGATCGGACTTGTTTGTTCAGCACATCCCACAGATGCTCGATTGGATTGATATCTGGGGAATTTGGAGGCCAAGTCAACACCTTAAACTCGTTATTGTGCTCCTCAAACCATTCCTGAACCATTTTTGCTTTGTGGCAGGCAGTGATGGGCAAGTTACTGAAAATAAGTAATTAGTTACAGTTACTAGTTACTTCTTTTAAAAGTAATTGAATTACTTTACCAATTACTGTATATCAAAAGTAATTAGTTACTAGGAAAGTAACTTATAAGTTACTTTTATGTCTGCTTTTTAAATGTAAATAAGAACAGTACTGAACAGCCAAACACAATAAACATACTTTTTTTTAGACCTATTTACTGTAATCAACAGGGCAACAAGCCATCAAATTAAGCAGTAGTACAGTGTTTAGTGTCCACCAGCAGCAGCAAGCGTTCCTTCGGCGCAGCTGGGAGAGTTATGGCCTTTTTACACCTGGTCACTTCATTCGTTTTCTCTGATCTGATATCTATCCGTTTGTGAAAAGACCAGAAGTAAATGCCTTCCGGAATTCACTCAAACAAGCCAGTTCAGAAGGTGGTCTGGGACGTAGTAAATGCATCTGGTTGTTTAAACCACATATGTAAATTTAAAAAAATAAACGTTTGAGAGCGTGTTATAGGCTATATGACATGTTGTAGTCAGATATGTTCAAATGTTCAAAAACACAATCTTCTTCATTAAAACTAATGAGACTAAATGATCTTACCAGTGTTTAGCTCACTCTTTCTCCTATTGCGGTCTTTGATCTTGAAATGAGCTGATGAATAAAATGCAGCTCATATCTGGTGCTTTCGTTGACGTGAACTCCGTTAAATGTGCATATAGCGTGGGAACTGAAGATCGGATTTATATTCATTTTGCGGAGAGGTAAGGTAAGACAACCTGCATGTTTTTTTATTTTAATTTTTTATTTGTTTCGATTGTGTAGCCCGTTTCGTTTGCGAGTGCCTAACCTCAACTTATCAAAAATGCCTTTTTACTGTGGTGGTGGTGGATGGTGATGGTGAAACGTTTAAACTAACATTGTGATACGCTTGAAGTGTTTGATATCTATGGATTTTATTATAGGCAAGACAAGTCAAGTGTTGATTTGAGAGGCTATAAAGAGTTGGGTTAACTCCCTGTCGGCCGCTTGGTCGTCACTTTAAAAAATAAAAACTTTCATTTAACAAACAAAAAATATGGAAGCCCGTTTCCAACACTAAATAAAAAAATAAAAAGAGTAATTGCGACTTTTTATCTCAGAATTCTGACTTTTTCTCAGTCATAATTGTGACTTTATATCACGCAATTGTGAGAAAAAAAGTCAGAATTCTGAGATAAAAAGTCGCAATTACTCTTTTTAATTTAGTGGCGGAAACAGATCTCCATAAAAAAATGCTCCAAACATTTTTCTAAATTAACTTAAAGAAACGAAACAAAATATAACTTCTTTGACATTAAAAACAAAACTGAACTATTTTAATGGCTGCAACAATGTGTAATAGGGAGGATGAAATAAAATAAACATGGCCGGGCTAGGGCCTAGATTTGAGCTTCTTGTCTGCAAGCGTTCATTTTTCACAAAAGAGAGTAACGCGAGTAACAAACACATTTAAATTTCAGTAATTGTAATTGCGTTACTTGATTAAAAAAATATTTAGTTACATGTGCGTTACTGCTAAAAGTAGTGGAATTACAGTAACGTGTTACTTTGTAGCACATTACTCCCAACACTGGTGGCAGGACACATTATCCTGCAGAAAGAGCCACAGCCACCAGGGAATACTGTTTCCATGAAAGGGTGTACATGGTCTGCAACAATGCTTAGATAGGTGGTACGTGTCAAAGTAACATCCACATGGATGGCAGGACCCAAGGTTTCCCAGCAGAACATTGCCCAAAGCATCACACTGCCTCTGCCGGCTTGCCTTCTTCCCATAGCGCATCCTGGTGCCTTGTGTTCCCCAGGTAAGCGACGCACGCACATCTGGCCATCCACGTGATGTTAAAGAAAACGTGATTCATCAGACCAGGCCACCTTCTTCCATTGCTCCGTGGTCCAGTTCTGATGTTCACGTGCCACTGTTGGTGCTTTTGGTGGTGGACAGGGGTCAGCATGGGCACTTTGACTGGTCTGCGGCTATGCAGCCCCATACGCAACAAACTGTGATGCACTGTGTATTCTGACACTTTTCTATCAGATCCAGCATTAACTTCTTGAGCAATTTGAGCTACAGTAGCTCGTCTGTTTAATCAGACCACATGGGCCAGCCTTTGCTCCCCACGCGCATCAATGAGCCTTGGCCGCCCATGACCCTGTCGCCGGTTCACCACTGTTCCTTCCTTGGAGCACTTTTGATAGATACTGACCACTGCAGACTGGGAACACCCCACAAGCGCTGCAGTTTTGGAGATGCTCTAACTCAGTCATCTAGCCATCAAATTTTGGCCCTTGTCAAACTTGCTCAAATCCTTACGCTTGCCCATTTGTCCTGCTTCTAAAATGTTCTAAAATGAACAAAATGTTCACTTGCTGCCTAATTTATCCCACCCACTAACAGGTGCTGTGATGAAAAGATAATCAGTGTTACCTGTCAGTGGCCATAATGTTATGCCTGATCGGTGTATGTAAGGCCAGTAAGAGCTGTGTGTGTAAACCTCATTCCCCTGATCCCAAGAGGCGCTTTGGGGGGGTGAGTTTAACTTTCCTAGGCCAGTAAAGGCCCTGATATACTTAAAGCGAAATTGAAGAATGAACTGATGTGACGCCATTTTGAACAAAATCAGGCCGAAAAGAAAGATTGTTTTGGGAGTTCAAAACAGCTTGCCATAGCAAAATTTCCGGATGCTAAACACCTTTGTACTAACATTGGTCCATGGCGATTACGTAACAGGTATGTGTGCGCAGCACATATTTACATATAGAGTGATGCATGACATCACTTTGTGGGCCAAAAAGCAGAAACAAGTTAGCATTTTAGCACTTCAGGTTCCTTCGTCCCAAAGTCAATGGGTTTTTTTAATGGGATTTTGGTTAAATGGCTGAAATAAGGCCTATGGTGAACACAAGCTCAAGACATTTTCACATTTTATTCTATGCCATAAAATACATCAGTATAAACCCACTCGTGATTCTGTTAAGCTGTTACGTGTCTTGAAAAGGTGGTTACAAACAATTGGCTAAATGGGCCTACAGAGGCAGTGGGGGAGATTAAACATTACCACGCGGAACAGGTAACCTCAGTCTGCTTTTACAGCCTCATTATGCTTATAATTTTAACTTTTTGCTAATAACTATTAATATTTTTAGATAAAAATTAAAAGCCGAAGCTTAGTGATGGTGATGTTGAAATCGTGGGACTATGGTGTAGTTTGTTTGTAGCCAACCTTTAGCTTTTTACTTCTGGCAACTGCATTTAGGCTTCAAAATTAATAAAAGTTGTTCTGTGAAAATTATCTTGATGGACAAAACGTGTATCATATACATAAGTATCATATACATTACTCCAACTCCACTTTTTCTCATTTTGGTGCCTGTTGATTGTAGAATATGATGTCAGAATAAAGCATCAAGCGCTAACTTCTGGCTTTCATAATCAAGCTTATGTTAAATTATTCATATCATCTACTCACACTGTGTCCACACAAATAATAATTTCCCCACCTAAGTTTCCCTCAAAATATCCAGGTTTTCAAAGGAACCCGAAATCAAAGGATCTATTAAGAATGACCTTCCTTTCTCTTTCAGAGCGGTGGAGAACAGAGCCACCTGTCTTCACCATCTCCTTCCTAACGTGTGTTTATCTGAGCAGCAGCTTTTCAGAGTGTGTCATCTCCAAGTCCCATTTGCTGCCAGTAATGAGACCATAAATCATATATTGATGTGTCTCTCTCTCTCTGGCATGCCACGTAGCAGGGTTTTCGCTGCTGGACTAATACATCATATTAGCCCTACAACATCTACAAAGATACACAGCTGACTGTCTGCTACTCAATGTGTGTGTACAGTCTTCATCCTGACCATGGTCTACACATTCCAAATTTTCATACCATATTTTAAGCAATTGCTTAGCAGTGTCTAGTGTTGTATAGACTTTTGAGAATCAGCATAGCATCTGGTTGACATTGCAGGTTTTTCTGGCCAAGAATGGACAGACCACAGATTTTTTTTTTTTTTTTTTTTTTTTTTTTTTTTTTTATAGTGTTTTCTTTTGTTCCATAGAATCAAATCTGAAATAGGTTCAGAAGTTAAATATACAGTGTATTTAAAGCTGACGTAATTTATTTATTTATTTTTTTAAATATAATTTTTCTATCCCAGATTACTGTGCACAAACAGCTATAAGCACACAGCATACCTTACGGCTAACACTGTTGTAAGTACAGCACAACCAATGTGAATTTGGCGCAGAACTATCCGTTTAGCTGAACAGCTGCTTGTAAAAGCCTGTTGAATGAATGTAAGATTATTCACTTCTTGGCTAATGATAAAGAGATCTGAAACACTTCAAAATAAGGTTATTCATGTTAACATTACTGTAGTTACTGCATTATGTATCATGAATTATATATATATATATATATATATATATATATATATATATATATATATATATATATATATATATATATATATATATTTTTTTTTTTTTTACAGCAATAATTAATCTAGGTTTATTATTAATTTACTAATATATAATTAATGTTCTGTCAAAACTTAACATTAACTGAGATCAATAAACAATTGTTTATTGTTAGTTCATGATACCTAATGCACTAATGAATGTTAACAAATTGAAACTTAATGTAAGGTATTATTAAGAATATTATGAACAATATGAAAACTTTCTTTACATGGAAGTTCAAGATGACTAATGAAGAGAGACAAGTATTTGAATATAATAAAAAAATAGTGATAAATCAATACACAAGTTAATTTATATAAAAACAACTTTCAAAAGTTTGGGATTTGTAAGATTGTTCTTTTGAAAGTTTTCATTTTTGCTTACCAAGGCTTTTTTTTTTTTTTTTATAAATACAGTAAAACAGTAATATTTTGAAATATTTCTTTGTTTTCTATTTTAATATATTCTAAAATGTTTGTTGTAATTGTGATTGGATGTGATTGTAATTGTGATTGTGGTTGGATGTGATGTGATTGCAATTGTGATTGGATGTGATTGTGGTTGGATGTGATGTGATGTGATATGATTGTAATTGTGATTGCAATTGTGATTGGATGTGATTGTAATTGTGATTGGATGTGACTGTGGTTGGATGTGATGTGGTATGATTGTAATTGTGATTGGATGTGATTGGATGTGATTGTGATTGTGATGTGAATGTGATTGGATGTGATTGTGATTGGATGTGATTGTGATTGGATGTGATTGTGATAAGATGTGGTTGTGATGTGATTGTGATAATATGTGATTGTGATTTGATTGTGGTTGTGATGTGATTGTGATAATATGTGATTGTGATTTGATTGTGATTGGATGTGATTGTGATAAGATGTGACAGTGATAAGATGTGATTGAATGTGATTGTGATTGAATGTGTTTGTGATTTGATGTGATTGTAATTGTGATTGGATGTGATTGTGATTGTGATTTGATTGTGATTGGATGTAAATGTAATTGTGATTGTGGTTTGTGGTTGGATGTGATTGTGATTTGATTGAATGTGATTGTAATTGTGATTGGATGTGATTATGATAAGATGTGATTTGTTGTAATTGTGATTGGATGTGATTGTAATTGTGATTGGATGTGATTGTGGTTGGATGTGATATGATTGTAATTGTGATTGGATGTGATTGCAATTGTGATTGGATGTGATTGTGATTTGAATGTGATTGTGATGTGAATGTGATTGGATGTGATTGTGATTTGACTGTGATTGGATGTGATTGCAATAAGATGTGGTTGTGATGTGATTGGATGTGATTGTGATAATATGTGATTGTGATTTGATTGTGATTGGATTGTGATTGGATGTGATTGTGATAAGATGCGACAGTGATAAGATGTGATTGAATGTGATTGTGATTGGATGTAACTGTAATTGTGATTGGATGTGATTGTAATTGTGATTGGATGTGATATGATTGTGATTGGATGTGATTGTAATTTGATTGTGATTTGATTGTGTTTGGATGTAACTGTAATTGGATATGATTGTGATTGTGATAATATGTGATTGGATGTGATTGTGATTGTATGTGACTGTGATAGTGATAAAATGTGATTGTGATTGAATGTGATTTGATTGTGATTGGATGTGATTGTGAATTGATTGGATATAACTGTAAATGTGATTGTAATATGATTGTGTTTTCTATGTGATTTGACTGTGATTTAATTGTGTTAGGATGTGATTGTGATTGGATGTGATTGTAATTGTGATTGGATGTGATTTGATTGTGTTTGGATGTGATTGTAATCGTGATTGTATGTGATTTGATTGGATTGTGTTTGAATGTAATTGTGTTTGAATGTAATTGTGTTTGGATGTGATTGTAATTGTGATCGTATGTGATTTTATTGTGTTTGGATGTGATTGTAATTGTGATTGTATGTGATTTGATTGTGTTTGGATGTGATTGTAATTGTGATTGTATGTGATTTGATTGTGTTTGGATGTGATTGTAATTGTGATTGTATGTGATTTGATTGTGTTTGGATGTGATTGTAATTGTGATTGTATGTGATTTGATTGTGTTTGGATGTGATTGTAATTGTGATTGTATGTGATTTGATTGGATTGTGTTTGAATGTGGATGTGATTGTAATTGTGATTGTATGTGATTTGATTGTGTTTGGATGTGATTGTAATTGTGATTGTATGTGATTTGATTGGATTGTGTTTGAATGTGGATGTGATTGTAATTGTGATTGTATGTGATTTGATTGGATTGTGTTTGAATGTGATTGTGATTTGATGTGATTGTGATTTGATTGTGTTTGGACGTGACTGTGATTTGATTGGCTTTGGACATGGTTGTAATTAGGCTTGTTCGAGATGCATGTGCTATGCAGACCGATCTGTGTATGACATCAAAGTACAGCGATAGCAATTCAAAAGCATAAGGAGTTGTTTGCTCTCCAATTGCTCACGCTGTGCTTTGATGTCATAAGCCGATCGGTCTGCGCAGCGCCTAACAAGCCTAACGTGATTGGGTGTGTTTGTGGTTAGATTGTGATTGGATGTGATGGTATGGTGACAGTGATGTGACATGACGTGACGTGATAATCGAAGCATAATCAGATACTAAGTGGATGGTCCACACATTCCGTCTGCTGATCAGTGGCTGGAATCGGGTTGTTTATCATGTGTATGGATATCTCAGGATACACCACAGGTTGTAGAGCTTAGCGTGAGTGAGTGAGTGTGGCTGTATCTATGAGCACAGCAGGGTGAAGATCACTCAGCTTTACTCTCTCTCTACACTCGTATCCAAAATGGAGCTCCCT
The DNA here is from genome assembly GCA_018749465.1 of Paracanthobrama guichenoti. Lineage (NCBI taxonomy): Eukaryota > Metazoa > Chordata > Actinopteri > Cypriniformes > Gobionidae > Paracanthobrama > Paracanthobrama guichenoti. The sequence continues at coordinate 5,211,362 of CM031948.1, read as the reverse complement.
CATCCCTCTCCAGGCCAGGCTATGCTCCTCACATGGTTTTAGGTCCTCTCTCAGTCGGCTTTCCCTTTGTAGCTCTCTAATCTCTGGGTTGTGGTCGGCGTCTGGAGTCTAACAGAGCCAGTGGAGTTTCGGAGGACATTTTCTTGGTTTTGAAGGAAATCCAATCATTCCGCTTAGGCCTTTTCATCTGGTGCTTAGTTGATACTGTGCTTTTCATCTGCACAGGTAACCAATAAGATGCCACTCACACCTTTTATTACAAATGTGTTCTTGCTTATGTTTTCATTTGTTGCTGCATTCATTTGTTTGGGCTGAATTCCACAGCTTCAATCAGGGGTGCATTTCCCAAAAGCATTGTTAGCCAACTATGGTTGCAAGTTCCGTCGTTATCAGCATAGTTCAATGAGTCTGTGTTTTCTGAAACCATAGTTCCAATGAATGTTCGCAAAGTTGTGTGGTTGGTACAACAGATCTTGACCTGCAGTTAGAAGCATAATAAATCATTATCTTAAGCAAAATAAGCAAACTGACAATCTATATTTTTTATTTTGAATATACAAATGCCATTTACGTCTTTCAGTTTAAAGCAACGTTTTTGAAGACTGTTCATGTGTGTATGTGCTGTAGCATGTAAGCCTATGACTGAATCTGGAAATAAAGCAAAATAACTGAGAAAAATGCTACCTGCATGACATTATTGACCAACATGGTCGAATGACAAAATTGCGACAGTACGGTTTTGGGAAACAGTCGTGACTAGCTAGTTGATATCTGTACATTGTATCATGTTAGTTAAGCAACGAGTTATGTCACTGAATGGGAAGCGCACACCAGATTGGCTGGTGCACAATTTCTGGAACACGGGAGTCTCTGTTTGAAAAAAGAGACATATTTGTGTATACGTTTAAGACAAATCAGACACAATTATTAATTCATTATATCTAATGAATAATCCAACAAGCTCACTCTCCCAACAAAGGTTTGTGAACCATCCCCAAAAACTGCAACTAACATCCCTAGTGCAGCTAACACCGGGCCTGAACTAATGAACTAATTAAAGGGTTAGTTCACCCAAAAATGAAAATTTGCCCATGATTTACTCACCCTCAAGCCATCCTAGTATATGACATTGACGAACATATGACGAACACAATCAGAGTTATATAAAAAAAACCTCTCCTGGCTCTTCCAAGCTTTATAATGGCAGTGAATGTTGCTCTGTTTTGGAAGTCCATAAAAGTGCATCTATAGCTATCATAACTGCTCCACACGGCTCCGGGGGGTTAATAAAGGCTTTCTGAAGCGAATCGATGGGTTTGTGTAAGGAAAATATCCATATTTAAAGCGTTATAAAGTAAAATTTGCTTACGCTACGTCTGACGAGTGTAACTGGTGTGCAGTGTCGTTAGATGTAGCGTAAGCATTTTGAACTGCGAGAGGTGTTACACTTTTTCCATAAGTTGAATACAGAAAACAGTCCACCGGAAGTTTTAAATATGGATATTTTCCTTACACAAACCCATCGATTCGCTTGAGAAGGCCTTTATTAACCCACTGGAGCCGTGTGGAGCAGTTATGATGGATATAGATGCACTTTTATGGACTTCAAAAACAGAGCAACATTCACTGCCATTATAAAGCTTGGAAGAGCCAGTACATTTGTTTTATATAACTCTGATTGTGTTCGCCTGAAAGAAGAATGTCATATACACCTAGGATGGCTTAAGGGTAAGTAAATCATGGGCTAATTTTCATTTTTGGGTTAACTAACCCTTTAAGGAACTAAGCAAGAAACTTACTTTCTTCAAAGTTTCACCATGCTTTACCAAAGCACACATACAATAAAGCATACAAAAAAAGCATACAAAATCAGTTCCCATGACGTAGCAGCATGTTCAAGTTGCATGTTATCCTAGAGAAGGGGTCTCCAAACTCTATCCTGGAGGGCCGCTGTCCAGCAGAGTTTAGCTCCAACCCCAATTAAACACACCTGAACCAGTTAATCGGTGTATTACTAGGGCCTAGTAAGACTCCGCTGAGCTGGTTCAGGTGTGTTTATTTGGGGTTGGAGCTAAACTCTGCAGGACAGTGGCCCTCCAGGACAGAGTTTGGAGACCCCTGTCCTAGATCTTATATCCAAGGAGAAAAAACTTGCAACCACCAATATTTAAGTTCCACATCAAGCTACCACTAATACAGAAGAAGATATTATAGCAGCTATTATACAAGAGTCTCATACAGATATCGAGTGTAGAGCATCTGCCATGCAGGTGTGGAGGTAAAGAGTGACTCTTGACTAAAGGTGAGTGCTGAAGAGGTTTGTTTGAATGTTAAACAGAGAGTACAACTGTACTCAACTGAGAACAATTTTATTTCTGGCATATGTCGTCTTACTGAAGTGACAAACACAGGCATAGTTTCCAGGCACTAGTTGAAAAAGAGCTAGTCACTGAATTTGAGTGTGTGTATATATAATGCTTTTCTTTTGGAAAACATTAAACAGCACACCAGTTTTCAACATTGATAATAATCAGAAATAAACCTGAGCAGCAAATCACCATATTAGAATGATTTCTGAAGGATCATGTGACATTGAAGACTGGAGTAATGATGCTGAAAATTCAGCTTTGATCACAGGAATAAATTACAGTTTACAATATATTCAAATATAAAACATATATTTTAAACTGTAATACTTTACTGTATTTTTGATCAAATAAATGTAGCCTTGGTGAGCAGAAGAGACTTCTTTCAAAAACATTAAACATTTTGAACAGTCACCATGCTCCAAGTAGGTGATATGTATATTTCGGAAAATTAATGAAAAACATTCCAAGTTCTATCGCATTAAATTAATGAGCACAGCAGTTTATCATTGGTGTGCAGATATCGTGACACTGACATTTGTTTAGAACATTTAAGTTTGAAAGGAACATGGTGACATTTACCTTTCACATATAGACTGGATATGACAGAGCTAATTAATCTTTTAACAGAAGGTCAGAAATAACTGGCAAATGCCAACAGAGATATAAAGCATGCATCCATAGATAAACACACACGCAGAATCAGCGCTGATGTCATTTGTTTCGGCAAGTGTCAGTCAAATAAAGTTCTAATTGCAGGATGGCAGCTGCGATCTAAAGGAAGTGCATGCTAAATACTCATTTAGAGTCTTTTCTCTACACTTTCACCGTGTAATACTGGACATAGGAAACTACACATGTAAAATTCACTACTGAAAATTGTTGATTGATTGTTTTCATGGACTGGAAATCGTCCAGTCGAGGTTCTTGTAGAGGTCATTGTAGAGGTGAGGGAATGTTTGCTCCGCACAGCTGTTCTCTCACACACCCATATGTTTCTTACACTCCTGCTGCAAGATAATCAGGTCACCCAGTTACCAAACTACAACCAGCGCTTCTGTGAAGAGGGCCTCTCTTCAAATCTGATCATGTAGAAATGGGGAGACGACCATCTGAAACACAACGACTACAGTGGACACATCTTTAAACCCACTGTTCAACCTTTCAGGATATATGATGTCACACTCCATCAGTCATGAGTGATCTGACCTTTGGCTTTCACCTATAATTCCAAGCTATATGACTGTCCTTTTGTCAATGTGCTTTGATAAAATCCATCTGTGAAACATGCAAATATTCCAATGATGTCACTAATGGAAGCATGTGTTTCTATGGCAACAATATTAACACTTCAGGTGGTACAGTGGTCTTGTGGTACAAGTTGGAGAGAATTCCCAGTTTGCAAGTTGTAATTACGAGTTCTACAAAGATGTGAAACGCTTGGTACAAGTCAAAATCTCATACCTACAGTAATTAAGATGTGGCGTGAACGCACATGAAGTGGTTCAGACTGAATTAATTGCAAAAATGTGTGGAGAGTAAAAAATGTACTGCTTGAGGAATATGAATACAGTATTTTGAATAGATTTAATGTATTATTACATAATTTACATGGGGTAGTATATGAAATCCTTTAGAAATAATCAGCCAGCAAAAGAATGAAGTAATCCCTGAACCAATTAAACAAACACCCTGAACAGATGGTCATAAATTAGTCCTCAGTGAGCAGTCATCTCAATGAAAATCTCTTTCATTTCACTCCATTTTATCAACAGCAGCAATATCCTGTGAAAATGTACAGTTCATTGGATCGCAGGACTCTAAAATCTAAATCGATGTAACACTAATTTCAAGTTTTAGGAATTTTTAAAATGTGTTACAATCAATGCACATAGATTTATTTTACACAAAAACTTTAATCTAAATTACTTTATTAGATTATTTCCAAATATTGTCAGTTTAGCTTTGTAATTATATAAAAAGTCAAATACAATCACCATGAAATCGAAACTGACAAATTCTTATTTTCTTATATTCTTTATATTCTATATATATATATATATATATATATATATATATATATATATATATATATATATATATATATATATATATATATATACACACACACTCACCTAAAGGATTATTAGGAACACCTGTTCAATTTCTCATTAATGCAATTATCTAATCAACCAATCACATGGCAGTTGCTCAATGCATTTAGGGGTGTGGTCCTGGTCAAGACAATCTCCTGAACTCCAAACTGAATGTCAGAATGGGAAAGAAAGGTGATTTAAGCAATTTTGAGCATTGCATGGTTGTTGGTGCCAGATGGGCCGGTCTGAGTATTTCACAATCTGCTCAGTTACTGGGATTTTCACGCACAACCATTTCTAGGGTTTACAAAGAATGGTGTGAAAAGGGAAAAACATCCAGTATGCGGCAGTCCTGTGGGCGAAAATGCCTTGTTGATGCTAGAGGTCAGAGGAGAATGGGCCGACTGATTCAAGCTGATAGAAGAGCATATTTGACTGAAATAACCACTCGTTACAACCGAGGTATGCAGCAAAGCATTTGTGAAGCCACAATGCGCACAACCTTGAGGCGGATGGACCCCACCGGGTACCACTCATCTCCACTACAAATAGGAAAAAGAGGCTACAATTTGCACGAGCTCACCAAAATTGGACAGTTGAAGACTGGAAAAATGTTGCCTGGTCTGATGAGTCTCGATTTCTGTTGAGACATTCAGATGGTAGAGTCAGAATTTGGCGTAAACAGAATGAGAACATGGATCCATCATGCCTTGTTACCATTGTGCAGGCTGGTGGTGGTGGTGTAATGGTGTGGGGGATGTTTTCTTGGCACACTTTAGGCCCCTTAGTGCCAATTGGGCATCGTTTAAATGCCACGGCCTACCTGAGCATTGTTTCTGACCATGTCCATCCCTTTATGACCACCATGTACCCATTCTCTGATGGCTACTTCCAGCAGGATAATGCACCATGTCACAAAGCTCGAATCATTTCAAATTGGTTTCTTGAACATGACAATGAGTTCACTGTACTAAAATGGCCCCCACAGTCACCAGATCTCAACCCAATAGAGCATCTTTGGGATGTGGTAGAATGGGAGCTTTGTGCCCTGGATGTGCATCCCACAAATCTCCATCAACTGCAAGATGCTATCCTATCAATATGGGCCAACATTTCTAAAGAATGCTTTCAGCACCTTGTTGAATCAATGCCACGTAGAATTAAGGCAGTTCTGAAGGTGAAAGGGGGTCAAACACAGTATTAGTATGGTGTTCCTAATAATCCTTTAGGTGAGTGTATATATATATATATATTGCAGTATTTATTATACATGATTCATCCAGGCACAACATTGTTTTTATTAATTTCATGTGCCTTGTAATCTTGAATCAGATTGCAGTGACATCTCTTCTCTTCTCTGATGATGAGGGCGGGGCAACCTGTCACTCACATGCGATCCACCAATAGCAAACCACAACCATCCAATCAGTTCATCACAGACAAAATCAAGCCACAAGAGGTTACAGCAATTTTACCACGGTTAATGGAGTGTTCGGTTTTTCACTTTATTTTGATGGTCCACTTTAGACATTCTGTTGACTATAGGGTTACATTTTATTTCACGGTGTCTTAGTTACACTGTAATTATACATTTAAGTACTGAGTAATATTAACTAACAACATGTACTGACTATACGGTTAGGGTTAGGATTAGGGTTTGGTTTAGGGTTAGTTGCGTGTAATTATGCATCATTTATAGTTATTACTTTAGTAACTACATGTAATGTGTAACAATGACACTGTAAAATAAAGATTAACTCTTATTAGAATATTTGTATAGACAGGTTATAGGGTAGAGTTCAAGTTAGTAGAAAAAGTACTTAGTACATGTACTTAGTCAGTAGAATGGCTGTTAAGGCTGTTGACATCAAAATAAAGTTTTAGCAGTTATTAATACTCTAATGAGAGTTAGTTGACATGTAGTTGCAATATTAATTATAGTCAACAGAATGTCTAAAGGGGACCATCTAAATAAAATGTTATCGTGTGTTCTTAGGCGAAACATGCAACAGCAACAAAAGCATCAGTAACAGCATGATAAAAGAAACCAGTGTTCAATATTTTGCTACATTTATTAAAAGTATTATTGATTATAAAATATATAGATTTTTTGTGAAAACAACCGATAGCTCCAGTCAGTGAGGAGAATGATTTTCCACATTAACCGATGAACACAGATTGTGCACCAACACAACAGAGAACACAAAATTTTACATTTATAAAGGATTTGATGTCAAACCTGATCTGACACATCCAAAGGTGCCACGTTTGATTTGAGAGTTACAACAGATGGCAACATTCTTAATGAATAGTGTGAATAGTGTGTGTCACACTAACTACTGCTATGATACTTTCATTGTCTTCTTTCTGGAGCTTGACAGTCCCTGCATCCATTATATGGAAGAGATATTATTCCAAATGTCATCTTTACTTATGCTATAATAATGACCTCTCATAGATGCAACAGCTTTTATACTAAGACAATATTTACTATAACCCCATGATCCCTAAACTCACATACAAACCTGTTGATATGATTAGATTGAAAGCAACACTATGATTTGTCTGATTCTTTGAATCATTGCAGATCTAAATGTCCTCACAATTCAGTTTTACTATATTTGTGAGGACATTTTTAACTGCACTCAAAAAAAAATGCTTGTGGGTTGTTTTAACCCAGCGATTGGGTTAGTCCATTTTCAACCCAACTTGGGTTGTTTTTAACCCAGAATTTTTTTTTTAGTGTATGTGGTCCTCATATGAACAGACAAACCTGTAAACGTGCACACATACACACTCACAGAGAGAGGACGCCTGTGGCTCTCTGTCCCTCTCCAAAGAGACTGGACATCCTACAGGCACAGCCCTCACTCACTCACACCACATCAGGTCACAACAGGCTTCCTGTAGGCTACAGAGAGATGTATTGAAAGCTGTTTATCGACTCGCAGAGTCAGATTAGGAAGCCAGAGGAAGTCTATGTGAGTGATGAATATGGAATAGAGAAGACCCGTATTTTCCCTTTAGAATTTTAGAATTGGCTCAAATTGAATTGGGCACATTCCACAGAATGTTGAATTGGAATTTGAATGACCGGTAGATGAATTTACTGAATTAAAATTCAAACAAATTTAACAGTGCCACACAACAGAGTTCAACAGTTCACAACAGAATTTACGAGTATTAAATTAATATCATCTACGTTTCATAGACATACAGTAATTATTTTTATACTGTAAAAACTTAAGGTTTACCAGGACCACACACACACTTAGTCACTAACCTCACACATAAAGTAAAGCTTCTTTGGTTAGAGTGTTTGCAATAATGTAATTTACAGTGTTTCATTTCATGTGTCCACTTCATTTTTTATGCAAAATGTCAATATTTGCTCAGTGGCGGTGTGGGGTGAATGTATTTTTGTTCCAGATTCTTGTTTAACTATATGCACTGCTGTGCCTTTTTAAAGCTGAAATTAAACACTGTTCTAAACTCACTTTTTTTACAGTCCTGATGGATTTCTAAAGTACTTAAGTAAGAACGTAGGGCACCAGTAGCCCGTGTATTTGTCTATTACCACAATAGGAAAGTTCTAGGTTAAATACAGCCATAAAACAGTAACAGTTACACATTTACAAAGCATATGGAGCAACTATATCTTCTTCTTCTCTAGCTTCCACTGGAGCAGATAAAAAAGTAGATAAAGGGTGTGTTCACACTTGGCAGGTTTGGTTCAATTAAAATGAACTCTGGTGTGATTGCTCTGTTAGTGCGGTTCATCTGAATAAGAGTGAACACTACCATCGGAACCAAACAAGCCAACAGAAAAAGAGTCTCTGTCCGCTTCCAAACAAACTCTGGTGCGGTTTGACTAAAATATGAACGCCATATGGACCAGATACACCTAAATGAACCAAAAACAGGACGTGATGTCACAATATGCGACTCTAAAAAGAGCCGGATGGTTCTTTTCATTATTGGAGCTACATTGCCCATTAGAGCACAGGCGTTGGAAACGTGTCTTCTAGCAGCAGATTTTCGTTTGTGTGTAGGAAAGGAATTCCTGTAACACATTTAATAAGCTCTTTGTGATTTCCCAGCAAGTAAAAATACCATCCTATCAGTACGCACACGCAACAAGCTCAATTAGCCCAGCTCACAGTATAGTTTTAAATGTTCAGTAAGTTCCGCTACAAATTATAGAAGCCAATTTTTGTTTTGCATCTTTAGGTTTGTTGTAAGAAATGGCAGTGGCTGCATCCGAAATCACATACTTCCCTACTATATAGTAGGCAAAAAACAGTATGTGTCACAGTACTCATAAAAGAGTAGGCAAAATTAATTTCCCACATGTCTAGTACAAATATGTGGTTTTGTTCCATTAAAACAGTGTATACTTTTTTTTCTTGATTTACCCCGAAAGAATGGAAACAAAATGTGACAACGTGCCCCATAGGTGGGGAACATGGTAACATGTGAGGGGCACATTGTTACATGACCAAATGACAGCTTAAAATGTAACCTGATATAATCAAAAAAATATCCAAGACAAACTAAAATATTTTTTCAATAAAATACAATTATTATTATTTTTTAAAAATAAAATAATGGCATTATTTAATAATTAAAAATTAAATATTTTTTGAGTTTTACAACGAACACATCGCTAAATACAGCTATACAGCATAGTTCAAAACATAATAATAATTAATTATTTCTGAACGTTGACTCTCAGTCATTATTCACCCTTTTCTCATGGTTTCTCAAAAGAATTCATAAAAGTATAGAATATAATAGTATATTTCTCATTGTAACGCAGTGTTACAACACACTGGGATTTAAACCGAGGCTCGTGTCTTCTGCTGTTAGATCAGCATTAAAGAACCTCAACTGTTAAATAACAGATATAAGATTACAATAATATCAGATTTGTCTTATTTTAAATAAAACAATAAACAGATGAAAAATAAACTTAAGAAATTGACTTTTGCTATGGTTAAATAAATGTTCAGTGATATCAGTGATAATGTAATGCATTTGCTCTTTAAAGTATCTGATTTTTAATGTTACCTTGAATTTATAGCATTTGATGTTGCACTACCTTGAATTAATAACACTTTAATATTAATAAAGATGAAGATATTAATGTACCAGATAAATACTATTTATTCTCTGCCCCCTTTTTCTATAATATCCTAGCAAAAAGAATGCAAAGAACAATTTGATGCCCTACTATGTGTCAATGCAAATGTTTGGGCTGACCTGGAATTGACATTCCACAGTGTCCCATTTCCACCACCAAGAACGGCTGTACGATGCGGCCCTATCTACGGCTCCATCTCTGTGGATTTGGAGATGAGTCCTAACCTGCGTGTGAAATCTTCACCTGTGAGGCGAGTCGTGATAAGAGGCAGAAATCTGAGAGTTCAGAGATGAGAGAGGGTATGTGGAACGACAGGGATTTGAAGCTTATCACTGCTGCCGGATGATGAAAACGCAAACAGACACGTTAAGTTGGGATGAAATGACACCGGACAAGTTCATCCGGACCGGAAACTCTAAGCATGAGTAGGTAGAATTAAACATATGAGAATTCACTTTTTTATTAGAAAGTAATACTTGATACCAAAGTAAGAATATACTGAGAAAGGATGTAAATATTCATCCTGACCTACAGAAACTGCAGCAGCTATTTTGCCCATGGTTCGCATTCCGTAAAAACATATTTTGATTATATACAAGTGACAACCATAATCTAAAACCAAATTCGCTGCACAAAAACAGCAGTAACAACCAAATTGGCATTAAATTGAGTGTAGAGAACAAAATTATCCACTTTGGAGCCCAAAGCAAACCAATTACAATCCATTTACAGATATGTTTAGTTGATTTTATATAGAATACCATTCAAAAGTTTGGGGTCAGTCATTTTTCTAAATAAATTGTTACTTTCATCCAGCAAGGACATGTTAAATTGATCCAAAAAGACAGAAAATATATTTATATGATTCAAATGTAAAACAAAACCTACTTTCAAATAAATGCTGTTTCTTTTTCTAATAGAAACCTGGGGGGGGGATTATCAGTTTCCACAAAAATATTATGCAGTGCGGCTCGATAATAGACATGTTTCTTGACCACCAAATCAGCATATTAGAATTATTTCAGAAGGATTATGTGTAAATTGTAATGGTTTGTACTATATTTTTGATCAAATGACCACAGCCTTGGTGAGCATAAGAGACCTCTTTCAAAAACATAAAAACACACATACCATTCAGTACAACACAAAATATTTATGTGTCACATTGTTTGGGAACACCTGCAATGCTCTAGTCGCCAATATTTCAACAATGGCGCAAATATTTCTTGTTTATAGCCAGGTGCCAAAATGTTCGGTAACACTTTACCGAAGGCCTTTATATATAATGCATTATACAAGTATCATTACTGCATTAATTATGCCTTGTAATGCACATTATAATGCATTTTATGGTCTCATAAATAATTGTCACCACAGTTATAATACTTATCTAGTCATTGTCACACCTTTAGAAAGTATAATGCATTAAAAACATGACAACCAATTTCAGATGTAACAAAGAATCAAACATTATAATGTTCTTATGAATACCTTTATAATGCATTATTCATAAAGGCTTTAAGTAAAGTGTTACCAAATGTTCTTGCGTCAATCATCGTAAGTTAGAGCGACTGGCGTCTGGACATGCATTTAAATGTCATAAACTGCAGTGTGACCTCTGACCTTTCTTTTACAGCAGTGCAGAGCGATCTTTGGGTGAGAGATTGGCAGCGCAGGCTATTTGTGACTGTTGAGTGACTCAGCTGCCATTGCACATGTGCTTCAGAGAAGTAGACAGCAGCTCAAAGTACTTTGTCTTAGCGTACGCTTGTGTGTGTCACCAAAAAGAGACAGCGAAGCCGCTCTGTGTTGACTTCCTCTGCGATTCCGAATCATAATATACACCCACACACAGCGGTTGTGTGTTTATTGGCATTGCAGCGCAGAAGCTGTAAACTGTGTTGGCTGCAGGTTGTGCTCTCATTGTCAGTGTGTCAGCGCAGTGGGCCTGATGGCTTCTATTTTTACTGCTTAAAGTGGGTTTATGTAAATGCATAATTATACAGGATTATCGTGGCAATTTTAATCTTCCGCCGCGCTGAAAAAAAAAAACAAATTAACAATTCAAAGTGAATGATCTGTGCTGACAGATAAGAATAAAATAGCTGGAAACAGAGTTTCTCATTTTAAATATAGCTGCATGTAGAGCAGCAGCAAAACAGACAGACGAGTATGAAGCAGCTCCAACTCGACGAAAGAACGACTGCTCAGATCATTGCATAAGGAACCTGAACATGCATAAAATGTGCATTCAGTGTGCTATTAAAGGAACATTCCACTTTTTTTTGAAAATAGGCTCATTTTCCAAGTCCCTTAGAGTTAAACTGTTGAGTTTTACCGTTTTTGAATCCATTCAGCCGATCTCTGTATCTGGCGGTAGCACTTTTAGCATAGCTTTGCATACATCATTGAATCGGATTAGACCATTAGCGTTGCGCTCAAAAATGACCAAAGACTTTCAATATTTTTCCTATTTAAAACTGGACTCTTCTGTAGTTACATCATGTACTAAGACCAACAGAAAATTAAAAGTTGTGATTTTCTAGACCAGTACGGCTAGGAACTATCTCTCATTCCTGCGTAATCACAGAACCTTGCTGTCGTACCATGGGCGCAGCGGCGCAATGATATTACGCAGCGCCTGAAAGTAACTTCAGTCAACATAACCAACGTGACAACCTGCTTGCACAGAAAGCGTGCCTTGTAACCATGGAGACATTCGTGAGAGACGATTCAGAAGATATTTACTTTGGTGCAGATCCTGAACCATATCTATTTGAACCGGAATAACAGTTACACACAAGATGAGCTTTTGAAACGTGAAAGGCAAGAAAATGTGGCTGATCAGACTGGGGCAGAAGGGAGGAGGAGAGGCTCTTGAGGGACAAAAATTTGTTTTGGCGGCCGCCAAATAATTTTCAATGCAGGAAAAACCCTGCACACGCTCCAAAGCCTCGGCACAGAACGTAACATCACTAGTATTTTGTACCATAGAAATTGTAGATAAACAATACCAACAATTCCACAAGTTTATTTTAATCAAACTATACACGACCTCACCAGAACTCTACAACTAAACTACTAACGTTATATACTGTTTAAACCAAATGGTCGAGCAAACCCCTACACTCAGTGATTGCATTCACAGGTAATGTTAGCTAATGTTAAAATAATAATTAAAATAATAACGTTATACTTACAACCATGGGTGATGATACACTTCGTCCTGTCTGGCCATATCCTTTAGACGCCGTACCATGGTACAGGTAACACTGTCTGTCTTCCAAATACATTTACATTACTGCATTTGGCAGACGCTTTTATCCAGAGCAACTTACATTGCATTCAAGGTACTTTTTTTTGTTTTTTTTTTACATTTTGTCAGTTCTTGCTTTCCCTGGGAATCGAACCCATGACCTTGGTGTTGCTAGCACCACGCTCTTATTGTTTGAGCTACAGGAAAGCATATGGCTTTGCTTTGCTCAGAAGTCCTTTATTAACCCCTATGGATTGATTGATTGATTGATTGATTGATTGATTGATTGATTGATTGATTGATTGATTGATTGATTGATTGATTGATTGATTGATTGATTGATTTTATCTATTTATTTATTTATGCATTTTGGCAGACGCTTTTATCCAAAGTGACTTACATTGCATTCAAGGTACACATTTTTACATAGTCATCTGGTCCAAAATGCTTTGAGCAAACATGCAATTTCTTGATTGAATCTAAGTTATGGTGTTTTGATATCTATGTTCAGAGCAGCCAACCATTGATTCTTTCGTTCTTTGTTTTTCGTTGGTATTCTGTGAAACATGATGATAGAATACACCTTCGACTTACTATCACAGCCCTTTACAACACACAGAACCATGGCTAATCACACAGGTAAATTCACTACCTAATTTGCTGGCTGCAACTCTGTATCATCTGTAACTACACAAACTTAGTGCCGGTCACATTGGATGTTACCTATCTGAGGACTACTTTCATGCGCTGCGTAATATCATTGCGCCGCTGCGCCCATTATACGACAGCAAGGTTCTGTAATTACGCAGGAATGAGAGATAGTTCCTAGCCATACTGGTCTAGAAAATCACAACTTTTAATTTTCCGTTGGTCTTAGTACATGATGTAACTACAGAAGAGTCCAGTTTTAAATAGGAAAAATATTGAAAGTCTTTGGTTATTTTTGAGCGCGATGCTAATGGTCTAATCTGATTCAATGATGTATGCTAAGCTATGCTAAAAGTGCTACTACCAGATACAGAAATCGGCTGAATGGATTCAAAAACGGTAAAACTCAGCTGTTTAACTCTAAGGGACTTGGAAAATGAGCCTATTTTCAAAAAAAAGTGGAGTGTTCCTTTAATAATTATTATATGATTCTATTCTCTACTGTGTGGTAGTATCACGTCTGAACAACAATATGCATATGGAAATATGCAGAAGAGGTCATGCATGATACGCCCCATGTGGATATTTCAATAAAGCTTGTCCATTTATACCTGTCACGGTCAGGACAGCAAGAAAGATGAGACGAGTTAAAGCGGATCTAATTGCAGCACGTTTATCTTTAATATGTATCTTTAATATGTATAACACAAAACAACGATACAACACAGAGATAATCTGATGAAGGCAAACACTCGTAACAGAAACATCGCCAGACAAAGAACAGAAACTAACAAACTGAGGGCCATACCTGTATATAGAGCAAGCTAATGATCAAAATGTGTGAAATCAAACCATGAATCACAAACTAAAAGTCACAGTTATCTAGTAACAATTACCTTTATGTTTGTGTTAATATGCATACACTCAAAAATATTCAAGCCTATAAACAAACTAATAAACAAATGTGATATCTACAGTAAAATAATCAAAAATGAATGTGATTTATGTAAGTCTAATAAACCAAATGCGTTTTAAATACACAATAATCAGGATTATATATTATCGATAAATTGATTTACTCTAGGTTAACCAATCTTACACATTTTAACTAACTGAATCTTGCTTGTTCCAAAGCTAGTCATATTTGAGCTAGATCATGCTGATTAAATTTAATTGTCTTCACTATTAACAGATTTATGCAAAGGACTTTGAAAAATAAATAAATAAATAAAAATTGAAATTAAATAAATGCAAATACCTAATAACCTAAGCCATGATTTTTGAGTGCACTGTTAGGATGAAATCTACAATCAATGCTGATTTTTCCCTATTTAAATAATGTATTACTTTTCAATTAAAGCAGTATTTTGTGTTAAAATAGAGACAATGCCCTTAAAATCCAATTTTTTAGTGTCATCTGGTTGAGAAAAAAAAAAAAAAGAGAAAAACTTATTTAATGTAGTAGGGTAACCCCTAGAATCATAGAGCTCTATCTAGTTGTTTTTAGACATAAATACTTATTTTTATTAAGTTGTGGATTTATTAAGTTTATTAAGACATTGCCAAAGACTACCTTTTGTTAAGGTTTATATTATTTTTGTTATTTTGTTAGATTATTTTGAAGTGTCAGTTTTTGCAATATTTTTTACTACAGTCAAACCTGAACACAGAGGAAGACATTTTATTACAGATAATGTCAAAATTCAACAAAAGGGTAACAAAATTGAACAGGAATGCTTTATCAGAGCTTAATCAACCTAATTGCAACCTCTTATTTGAGTGTGTGGTGTTGTGTGTGTGTTTGTGTTTGAGTGGGCTTTTTAGTTTTGTTCTCAGTGTTTCAGAGTGTAACCCCTTCTTTGCTGTCTGTATTTTTTTCACTGCATTGTGGCTGAATTATTGATTTTATTTCACACACTTGCAAAAACTTGCTTTGTGGTACAGTCACACCAGTTCATGTGTGTGTCTGTGGGGGGTGGAATGTGTCTATTTTGCACTCTTTATATTTTAGAGTGTCACTCCTTCATTTCTGTGCACTTTTATTCATTTATTTATTAATTTTTTGCTGCATCGTGGTTGATTTCTAGATTGCACATAGCAAAAATTCTCTGTATTTTTCTATTTTGCCAATTGACTGCTATTTTTTACAACCATTTAGCTTCTTCAAATCAATCCACGGTTATTTTTTGTGGTCACATAGCGACTGCCGCAAAATTCACAGTTTCGTACCATTACGATGAAGTAGCGATTTTTTAAATTTCAAAACATTTTTTTTTTTCTGTCTAAAATGACTGAACAACACCAGAGGGGTTAAGCAAATAATGACAACTTGAATTCTTTGATCTTTCATTGATTGTGGACTTCAGGAAGAGACAGCAACGGACATACTCCCCTCTCATGATCAGCGGGTCACCAGTAGAGAGAGTGAGCAGCTTCAAGTACCTGGGAGTAAACATCTCCGAGGACCTGACCTGGACTGCTCACATTCAGACACAGGTGAAAAAAGCCAGGCAAAGACTGTACCACCTGCGCCAGCTGAGGAAATTCAGGGTTTCACCAGCTATCCTGAAAACTTTCTATTTAGGGGCGATAGAAAGTGTTTTAACTCAGTGCATCACAGCGTGGTATGGGAACAGCACCAGTCATGACCGCAAAGCCCTGCAAAGAGTAGTGCGCTTATCCGAGCGTATCTCAGGGTCAGCTCTCCCGTCTCTGCAGGACGCCTACACCAAACGCTGCAAAGGTAGAGCAACTAAGATCATCAAGGACTCTAATCACCCTGCAAACCCTCATTTCACGCTGCTGCCATCTGGTAAGCGCCTCAAGCCTGATGGCCAAAACTGAGAGACTCAGGAGGAGCTTCTTCCCCAGGCCATCAGACTCCTGAACTTAACGCCACGTGACTTCACTTCAGGATAAACATCGATACACTGTCATTGCACTGCACTTTCTGTTCTCGTTGTTACTGTGTAACAACCTGTTATAAACCTGTTTGCACATTATACTCTTTATACATTTGTTAACCACATATTTATAAGTCTACAGTTTACTCACTGCACAGTCTACTTCAATTATTTTATTCCACTTTATCCTTATATTTTACTTCTTTTTTTTTCTCTTGACTTGATTATTTATAATTCTACAGATATAGACATATATATATATATATATATATATATATATATATATATATATATATATATATATATATATATATATATATATATATATATATATATATATATATATATATAGATAGTACTTTTTTTATCCTATTTCTATATAATTTCCTCCTTGTGTTTTTAACTGTGAATTTGCACTGTCCATGGAGCGGACCTGTTTACATTTCACTGCCGGTTGTATATTCTGTATATAACTGTGTATGTGACAAATAAAACTCTTGAATCTTGAATCTTGAATCTTCTCAGTAAAGTATTCCTTTAATATCATTTGTTTACTCCAGTGGGATGTTCACTGAAGAACTAATGGAAACTATGTTTGCCAGTAAATTGCTTATCCTGATGTATATGCATAAACAGAACTACGGTAATAATGGCACATTGACATCATTTCCTCTCACTATTATTTCCTAAACCCCATGGCAGCAGCAGTTCAGGAATTCAAATGTAGGCATTAAATCTGCACGACTTGTTGTGTTTGCACTATGTGTGCGTAAACTTGTGTATTTGTGCACTTTGCACTTGATGTTGCTGCTATTTTGCACCTGAACCCTCCCTCTGGGATCAATTAAACACACCAGCACTGTCTGTCTGTTTGCAGAAGCAGTATTCCTTATCAAATGCATTTGGATAACACATGTGACACAAACAGAAGTCTATTTAGAACTGCATGATGGACTCAGACACTGTGTAAAAATTATAATGACAGACGTTCCACATCCGTCTCTCTCGATCGATCAGTTTCAGCCAATATGTGCTCTGCAGAAACATGAGGAAAAATCGCACAAGATCAAGCCGTGGGATGGAATTTTCTGCCAACACTGTACTGGTGCACAATCTGGAACTGTTCAGCTTGTTTAAATTGCAAGTGTACCCTGATAAGGTCTTTGGCAACTCTGCAAATATAATTTTTCTGTCATTTTTACCTGAAAAAAAAAAAAAGACAAAAAAGTATTCATATTGAAATTTGAATATGTTTGTGAATATGTGAATATGGTATAGCTTTAAATGCAAGCACAAGGACCATTTGGAAAAGGGTTAAAGGAGAAGAGGAAAGAAAGAATGGAGTTCTACTGCATTTTTTGGAGTGTTGGACCAGAACTGTTGGTGTGACCCACAAGGCAACAGCCATTAGGAAGGAGTGGTGACCCATGACGGACTGCTGAACACGGAATAAAATAGAAGCACTGAGATACAAAGAAAGAACTTTTGAGATTCAGGGGAGAGTGAAAGATAAAGAAAGAGAGAGAGACACTGAGAGATCGGGATTAATGGACTGTTCTGAGAGGTCAGAGATGGCTTTGTACCTGGAAACAAAAGAGCGAACCGCTCACACGGCACTGTCTGCTGACTGACCCAAACTAACACCAAAAACAGCGTTAGCCAGCCAGAAATACCTAAACAGATTATGATTATTACAGTAAATACACAATAATTATAAAAAGTCAATTAAATTAAGTAATCAATAATAATTTATTATTATTATTATTATTATTATTATTATTATTATTATTATTATTATTATTATATAGTAAAGTAAAATGCTATTTAAATGAATAATAATAATAAAAAAAAAAATATTATTATTAATATTATAATGAAATAAAAAAATTAAAAACATTATTTAAAATAAATACAAAAATTAATTATAGACTTTTAATCAAGTAATGTGCAACATATTCTAGCCATTGCAGAGAAGGAGACCACCTGACAAACATGTCATGCAACCTTGTAAACACATCACATGGTTTTCATGCAAACTGATTAAAAATCTCTGTGTGTCTTTATCGGCATAAAGCAAACCAATCAGATTAAAGTTTGTCAGATTGGGAAAGAAACAGGGCATCCATCATCAAACTTTTATCATCCCTGTCTCACTCTCGGACATACCAAGACAGTTTGACACAATGACCAAACAGAACGAAGCAGTGGTGACCTTTAAAACATCTTGTTCTTTCAGAGCTTCTCTAAGTGGTTTAAATGAGTTTGGTGATGGCAGAGGTGCGCTGTAATGACTCTCTCCCAATGAAGAGATAATACAATGTAATTTTGAAACGCTGCTCCCATTACTCCCTGTGACACTAGTGGGAGAAGATGAGTGTGATTTCACAGGCCAGTGATGCAGTTTGATGAAACATCCTCACTCGCTTTGCTTGTACAATCTGACAATACCTTTAATCGCAGAGAAATAATAAAGAGTAATTATGGAGTGTGTGAGTATGAGGATGTGTTAAGGACATTAATTACAGGCACTCTTTGTGCTTACATATTCCTAATAGATGACATTTCATGGAAACGAAACTCACAATACAAATTGTGAGGTGGGTGAGAAAAAGGTTTTGGTCAAAGTTGAAGACAATAGAGTGAGTGAGTGAGTGAATGAGTGAGTGAGTGAGTGTGAGTGAGTGAGTGAGAGTGAGTGAGTGTGAGTGAGTGAGTGAGGAGTGAGTGAGTGAGTGAGTGTGAGGAGGAGGAGTGTGAGTGAGGAGTGAGTGAGTGAGTGAGTGAGTGAGTGAGTGAGTGAGTGAGTGAGTGAGTGAGTGAGTGTGAGTGAGTGAGTGAGTGAGTGATTTGAGTTAGTGTGTGAGTGAGTGTGTGTAAGTGAGTGAGAGAGTGAGTTTGTGAGTGAGTGTGTGAGTGAGTGTGTGTAAGTGAGTGATTAAGTGAGAGTGTGAGTGAGTGAGTGAGTGAGTGAGTGTGTGAGTGTGAGTGAGTTACAGTGAGTGAGTGAGTGTGTGAGTGTGAGTGAGTTACAGTGAGTGAGTGAGTGAGTGAGTGAGTGAGTGAGTGAGTGAATGAGTGAGTGAGTTACAGTGAGTGGGTGAGTGAGTGAATGTGAGTGTGTGAGTAAGTGAGTGGTGAGTGGTGGAGGAGGTGGTGAGTGAGTGAGTGAGTGAGTGAGTGAGGAGTGAGTGAGTGAGTGAGTGGTGAGTGAGTGAGTGAGTGAGTGAGTGAGTGGTGAGTGAGGAGTGAGTGAGTGAGTGAGTGAGTGAGTGATTGAGTGAGTGAGTGAGTGAGTGAGTGAGTGAGTGAGTGATTTGAGTGAGTGTGAGTGTGTGTAAGTCAGTAAGTGAGTGAGAGAGTGAGTGAGTGATTGAGTGAGTGAGGAGTGAGTGAGTGTGAGTGAGTGAGTGAGTGAGGAGGTGAGTGTGTGAGTGAGTGAGTGAGTGAGTGAGTGAGTGAGTGTGTGTGGTGGAGTGAGTGAGTGGTGAGGAGTGAGTGAGTGAGTGGAGGTGGAGTGAGTGAGTGAGTGAGTGAGTGATTTGAGTGAGTGTGTGAAGGAGTGTGTGTGAGTAAGTAAGTGAGTGAGAGAGTGAGTGTGTGAGTGAGTGTGAGTGAGTGATTAAGTGAGTGTGTGAGTGAGTGTGAGTTACAGTGAGTGTGTGAGTGAGTGAGTGAGTGAGTGAGTGAGTGAGTGAGTGTGAGTGAGTGAGTTACAGTGAGTGACTGAGTGTGTGAGTGAGTGAGTGAGTGAATGAGTGAGTGAGTTACAGTGAGTGACTGAGTGTGTGAGTGAGTGAGTGAATGAGTGAGTGAGTAAGTGGGTGAGTGAGTGAATGTGAGTTTGTGAGTAAGTGAGTGAGTGAGTAAGAGAGTGAGTGAGCGAGTGAGTGAGTGAGTGAGTGAGTGAGTGAGTGAGTGAGTGAGTGTGAGTAAATTTTGTTTAATTTTAAGTTAATTTAATTTTGTTCCAGTGTAATTATTGAACTGAATGTACCCCAATTAGGCATAACATTATGGCCTAATATTGTGTTGGTCCCCCTTTTGCTGCCAAAACAGCCCTGATCTATCGAGGCATGGATTCCACTAGACCACTGAAGGTGTGCTGTGGTATCTGGCACCAAGATGTTAGCAGCAGATCCTTTAAGTCCTGTAAGTTGCAAGGTGGGGCATCCATGGATCAGACTTGTTTGTTCAGCACATCCCACAGATGCTCGATTGGATTGAGATTTGGGGAATTTGGAGGCCAAGTCAACACCTCAAACTCGTTGTGCTCCTTAAACCATTCCTGAACCATTTTTGCTTTGTGGCAGGGCACATTATCCTGCTGAAAGAGCCACAGCCACCAGGGAATACCGTTTCCATGAAAGAGTGTACATGGTCTGCAACAATGCTTAGATAGGTTGTACTTTCGGAGGTGGATAGGGGTCAGCATGGGCAACATGATTGGTCTGCGGCTATGCAGCCCCATACGCAACAAAATGTGATGTACTATGTATTCTGACACCTTTCTATCAGAACAAGCATTAACTTCTTGAGTGAGTGTGAGTGAGTGGGTGAGTGAGTGAATGTGAGTGTGTGAGTAAGTGAGTAAGTGAGTGAGTGAGTAAGAGAGTGAGTGAGTGAGTGAGTGTGAGTGAGTGAGTGAGTGAGTGAGTGAGTGAGTGAGTGAGTGAGTGAGTGAGTGAGTGAGTGAGTGAGTGAGTGAGTGAGTGAGAGAGTGTGAGTGAGAGTGTGAGTGAGAGTGTGAGTGAGTGAGAGTGAGTGAGTGATTGAGTGAGTGAGTGAGTGTGAGTGAGTGAAAGTGAGTGAGTGAGTGAGTGAAAGTGAGTGAGGTGTGAGTGAGTGAGCGTGTGAGTGTGAGTGAGTGATTAAGTGAGTGAGTGAGTGTGAGTGAGTGAAAGTGAGTGAGTGAGGTGTGAGTGAGTGAGTGAGTGAGTGAGTAAGTGAGAGAGTGAGTGTGAGTGAGTGAGTGATTAAGTGAGTGGTGTGTGTGTGTGTGAGTGAGTGAGTGAGTGAGTGAGTGAGTGAGTGAGTGAGTGAGTGAGTGAGTGAGTGAGTGAGTGAGTGAGTGATTTGAGTGAGTGTGTGAATGAGTGTGTGTGAGTAAGTGAGTAAGTGAGTGAGAGAGTGAGTTTGTGAGTGAGTGAGAGAGTGAGTGTGTGAGTGAGTGTGAGTGAGTGATTAAGTGAGTGTGTGAGTGAGTGTGAGTTACAGTGAGTGAGTGAATGTGTGAGTGAGTGAGTGTGAGTGAGTTACAGTGAGTGACTGAGTGTGTGAGTGAGTGAATGAGTGAGTGAGTTACAGTGAGTGAGTAATTGGTTGAGTGAGTGAATGTGAGTGTGTGAGTAAGTGAGTGAGTGAGTGAGTGAGTGAGTGAGTTACAGTGAGTGAGTAATTGGTTGAGTGAGTGAATGTGAGTGTGTGAGTAAGTGAGTGAGTGAGTAAGAGAGTGAGTGAGTGAGAGTGAGAGTGCGAGCGAGTGAGCGAGTGAGTGAGTGAGTGAGTGAGTGAGTGAGTGAGTGAGTGAGTGAGTGAGTGAGTGAGTGAGTGAGTGAGTGAGTGAGTGAGTGAGTGAGTGAGTGAGAGTAAATTTTGTTTAATTTTAAGTTAATTTAATTTTGTTCCAGTGTAATTATTGAACTGAATGTACCCCAATTAGGCATAACATTATGGCCTAATATTGTGTTGGTCCCCCTTTTGCTGCCAAAACAGCCATGATCTATCGAGGCATGGATTCCACTAGACCCCTGAAGGTGTGCTGTGGTATCTGGCACCAAGATGTTAGCAGCAGATCCTTTAAGTCCTGTAAGTTGCAAGGTGGGGCATCCATGGATCAGACTTGTTTGTTCAACACATCCCACAGATGCTCGATTGGATTGAGATTTGGGGAATTTGGAGGCCAAGTCAACACCTCAAACTCATTGTGCTCCTCAAACCATTCCTGAACCATTTTTGCTTTGTGGCAGGGCACATTATCCTGCTGAAAGAGCCACAGCCACCAGGGAATACCATTTCCATGAAAGAGTGTACATGGTCTGCAACAATGCTTAGATAGGTTGTACTTTCGGAGGTGGATAGGGGTCAGCATGGGCAACATGACTGGTCTGCAGCTATGCAGCCCCATACGCAACAAAATGCGATGTACTATGTATTCTGACACCTTTCTATCAGAACAAACATTAACTTCTTGAGCAATCTGAGCTACAGTAGCTCGTCTGTTTGATCGGACCACATGGGCCAGCCTTCACTCCCCAAGTGCATCAATGAACCTTGGCTGCCCATGACCCTGTCGCAGGTTCATCACTGTTCCTTCCTTGGAGCACTTTTGATAGATACTGACCACTGCAGACCAGGAACACCCCACAAGAGCTGCAGTTTTGGAGATGCTCTAACCCATCACAATTTGGCCCTTGTCAAACTCTCTCAACTCCTTACGCTTGCCTATTTGTCCTGCTTCTAACACATCAACTTTGAGGACAAAATGTTGCTGCCTAATATATCCCACCTACTAGTAGGTGCCTCAATGGAGAGATAATCAATTATTCACTTCACCTCTCAGTGGTCATAATGTTATGCCTGATCGGTGTATTTTGAATAAGTAAAATTATATTTAGTATAAACAACACAAAAGAGACTCAACTTTATTCCACTTGAGTCTGAGTTGAATGAATCCCAGACCAATCAATCCATTATCAAGCGCTCAGAAAACCAGATGAAAGAGATATGCAACAAAATCTCCCTCAGCTACTTGAGATATGAAACAGAAACATGTGAGCATTAAAATCTGCCTCTGGGAGGCACTAACTAAATATTCTCTCACTGAAAAAAATAGATCTTTTGGCACTGCTGTTAATCATTATTTCAGTCAAACGTGTGTGAGTAGTGTCCGTGAACACAGAACAACAGTATTGTGACGTCCATATGGATTGAATCCAGTAGCATCTGGTAAAGCTCACCCGACGTTTATCACTCAGTTCATTTCATATTCTGCTGATGTGAAACTACACACTCAATATTTATCACACTGCATAACAATGGCCACAGGTTCCATGAATGTCAATGATTTGTTGTCAGAGTAATTGACTCCAGTCATGCTGGTGTAATAACCTCAGCTACAATGTCATTCAGTATACTGGTCTGGATCTTAATTTGATTAGTGCTACCACACATATTAAACATGAGACGGCTCGAGTGAAATCATGTTATTCATTTCTGCATCAGTTATGCAGCCGTCAGTGCCACTTCACCCTGAATATACGTCACGTCTGAAGCATTTTAAGAAGAAATGCATCAATCAAAAAGTTGTTTACTCACAAAGGGTGCTGGGGAAATTAATACAAGAATGAATGGGGACTGCAGTCATTGTGATCAATTAATGACAGAACAGAAAATGCACTGAGATTGAATGCAGATTAATTGACTAACCTTTTGAGATTATCTGGCACAAAAGGGCCAAATACCAGCATGTTAACCAGTTAGTCTATCCTATAGGTTAACTCTTGGTCCCCAGAATATTTTGTTGTATGAAAATACAAAAGAAAGGACAGAGCCTCTGCTTTTAAACAACAACAAAAACAATTTGTTGTGACGCCATCGGAGAACTTCTCTGTTTTTCGGATGGACAGAACAGCCGAGGCCGGTAAATCCAAAGGCCGTGGAGTATGCTTCATGGTCAACAAGAAATGGTGCGATCCCAGGAACATCACCATTCTCTCGTGGTCCTGCTCGCCTCATCTGGAACATTTAACAATCATTTGCCGCCCATTCTATCTGCAGAGGGAGTTTTCTGCGGTTGTCGCGACTGCTGTTTACATTCCACCGCAGGCAGACACAGCGCTGGCTTTATCTGGCCTTCATGATGTTGCCAGCGGCGTCATAAACAAACAGCCCGATGCTGTTTTCATCGTCGAGGGCGATTTTAACAAAGCAAACCTAAAGATAGTCCTGCCAAACTTTCACCAGCACGTCTCCTGTCCTACACGAGGAGCAAACATGCTGGATCATTGCTACTCTCCGTTCAAGAACGCCTATAAAGCGCGGTCACTTCCAGCGTTTGGCAAATCGGATCATGCCGCCATTTTCCTCACTCCCGAATACAAACAAAAGCTCGTTCAGGAACCCCCGGTGAGGCGGGAAGTTAAGCGTTGGTCGCCCCATTCAGAGACCGCACTTCAGGCAGCTCTGGATGATGTAGACTGGGACATGTTCTGAGCGAGTTCAGCCGACGTAAGCGAGTTCACAGAAGTGGCGCTTTGCTTCATCAACACGCTTACAGAGCAAGCCACACAAACAATAACAATAACGTCCTTCTCAAATCAGAAACTGTGGGTGGACAATTCAATCCGCGCTGCTGTGAACACACGCACTGCCGCTTACAACGCCGGTCTCCTTTCAGGGAATATGAATGAATACAGATCGTCCTGCTATGCTCTCAGACGAGCAGTTAAAGCCGCAAAACTCCGTTACAAAGACCGAGTGGAGTCTCATTTCCAACTCAACGACTCGTGGCGCATGTGGCAAGGTCTGAGGTCCATCTGCTCGTTTGGATCTAAATTCTCTGCAGAGGTGAGCGCTGACCCGTTGCTCGTGAACAAGTTAAACTCGCTTTGACTGTAACCGCGGCAACGCGACTCCGCCAAGTGGCGTTAGAGGAAATTACTCCGAGCAGCAACAACCACATGATCTCTGTCTCAGAGGATGAAGTTCGGAGAGCACTCAAGCGTGTGGACGTCAGGAAAGTTGCCGGGCCAGATGGTATTTCAGGTCGTGTTCTGCGGTCCTGTGCTGATCAGCTCGCCGGGTTGTTTACATCTATCTTTAATGAGTCCCTCGCTACATCTGTGGTCCCCACCCCCTTCAAAAAATCCACCATCATCCCTGTCCCTAAGAACAGTAAACCCTCTTGCCTAAATGACTATCGTCCAGTGGCTCTCACATCTATAGTCATGAAGGTCTTTGAGAGATTCATTAAAAACACCATTTGCGCCTTCATTCCTGACACTTTGGACCCTCTTCAGTTTGCCTATCGTCCCAATAGATCGACTGAAGATGCCATCTCTCATGTCCTCCACTCCTCCCTCACTCACATCGACAGCAAAAGTGGGAACTACGTAAGGCTGCTATTTATTGACTATAGCTCAGCCTTTAACACCATAGTTCCCATCAAGCTAACCTCCAAACTCCTGGATCTCAGCCTGAATCCTTCTCTCTGCCACTGGATTGAGGACTTCCTCACTGGCAGGCCTCAGGTGGTGAGAATAGGCCAGTCCACCTCCACCTCCATCTCCCTGAGTGTGGGAGCTCCACAGGGCTGTGTCCTAAGTCCCCTGCTCTACTCGCTCTACACGCATGACTGTTTGTCCACACACAGCTCAACCTCTATCATCAAATTTGCTGATGATACTGTTGTCCTGGGCCTCATTTCCAACAACAATGAGAGGCATACTTGGACGAGGTGGAGCATCTAACATCATGGTGCCAGGACAACTGTCTCTCTCTGAATGTTGGCAAGACCAAAGAAATGATTGTGGACTTCAGGAAGAGACAGCAACAGACATACTCCCCCCTCATGATCAGCGGGTCACCAGTAGAGAGAGTGAGCAGCTTCAAGTACCTGGGAGTAAACATCTCCGAGGACCTGACCTGGACTGCTCACATTCAGACACAGGTGAAAAAAGCCAGGCAAAGACTGTACCACCTGCGCCAGCTGAGGAAATTCAGGGTTTCACCAGCTATCCTGAAAACGTTCTATTTAGGGGTGATAGAAAGTGTATTAACTCACGCATCACAGCGTGGTATGACCGCAAAGCCCTGCAAAGAGTTGTGCACTTATCCGAGCGTATCTCAGGGTCAGCTCTCCCGTCTCTGCAGGACGTCTACACCAAACGCTGCAAAGGTAGAGCAACTAAGATCATCAAGGACTCTAATCACCCTGCAAACCCTCATTTCACGCTGCTGCCATCTGGTAGCGCTTCCGAAGCCTGATGGCCAAAACTGAGAGACTCAGGAGGAGCTTCTTCCCCCAGGCCATCAGACTCCTGAACTCAGTCACTTAACACCACGCGACTTCACTTCAGGATAAACATCAACATACTGACATTGCACTGCACTTTCTGTTCTCGTTGTTACTGTGTAACAACCTGTTATAAACCTGTTTGCACATTATACTCTTTTATACATTTGTTAACCACATATTTATAAGTCTACAGTTTACTCACTGCACAGTCTACTTCAATTATTTTATTCCACTTCTTATTTTTATTTTTTACTTTTTTTTTTTTTTCTTCTACTTGACTTGATTATTTATAATTCTACAGATATATATATATATATATATATATATATATATATATATATATATATATATATATATATATATATATATATATATATATATATATATATATATATATATATAGTACTTTTTTATCCTATTTCTATTATAATTTCCTCATGTTTTTAACTGTGAATTTGCACTGTCCATGGAGCGGACCTGTTTACATTTCACTGCCGGTTGTATATTCTGTATATAACTGTGTATGTGACAAATAAAACTCTTGAATCTCTTGAATCTTGAATCTTGAATTTATTCTAATTCACAGATTTGTTCTTTATCATCACTTGAATGTGGGTAAGTTGCATAATAAAAAAAAAAAGAGTAAATCATGTTTTTGTCAAAGACTTAGGGCCCTGTTTTAATGTAAAATATGAACATATTGGCAACACTTAAATGTAGCATTATTACGTTTTTACAGCTAAAAAAAATTTAAAATATTTACGAATCTTTCATGCATAAAGATATCCGTATAATTTCCCTTTTACCTATTTACAGATAAATGTAAGATCCCCTAACTTAACTTAAACATATAGCCTGACAAGCCAGACCCACATCAAGACCAAGAAGTTGGGTCTGGGAACACACCATTGGCAGGGCTCAATCCAAGGGCGGGATGAATGGTTGTCTTTCAAATTCCCTCTGCATGCAATAGGATAGCGCTACAACCAACCAGAGCAATGGAAAAGGTGAAGCGGAGCAAGTTGATAGATCAAACCAGCCATATCTGGTCTGCAAAACTCCAAACACATCTTCCTTTTTTAAGAATGACTTCAGTGCCATTCTTTGTTCTTTTCTCAAAGAAAAACTTAACTCTAAGTCTTCCAGAGTCGAAAGCCGATTCGAAAGACTGCTGTTCACCAGTTTATTTGTTTTCAATTAGCACGCGGAAGCATAACGGACAGTGTAATCACAATAATTTGTTTATTTATTTTTTGCGAAAATGTCAAAAGCTCTACCAAAAGTAGTTCAGCTGACAATGTGTTGCAGTCCTCTGGTGGTATAGTTTTGTATGAGGTACAGAGCAGAATTTAAATTATTAATCCATGAAAATGTTAATCCAGCTTTCTGTGAAGGAGCACATTTCCCATTTAAAATATACTAAAACACGACATCTGTGTGACGAAGCAGGCGAGAGCCAATGAGCATTCGATACCATTGCTGTAAAACATGTCGTAGCGCTTCTTGAGTGCGTGATTTTTAAAATTTTGAATTCATAAATCAAGCATGGGATTTGACGTTTATAGTCGCTGGCTGCTTAGAATGGAGATGAAAATCGCTGGATAAAGGGGTAAATTTGGATATGTTCCTTGAAGGCATTTTTATCTTTATGTGCACAATATATTTTTTTAATTGTAATCCTTTTATTTTTAATATTTAGCATGTTTGTGTGCTGCTGTTTGTGTGTGTAATAAGGAGTGTACGCACACATATAGGCATATATTACTAACGCGCACTTTAAATAACACAAACGATATTGCGTTTTCATTTGCCTCAAAATAGCAACGCGCCAACAATGCACCTGAACGCACCTCATTTTCAGACCAGCATGCCCATGGGCGAGCCGATGGGCACGAGTGCATTTGCTATTTAAACAATGTGGTGCAGGACATGAAAATGATTCAGGTTCAGAATGATGATCAAAACATAGATGGATTAGATCGCTTCCACCAACACCCTCCACACTGCTTCACAGTCATGGGTTCAACATTTCATTCTGTAACGTTAGGCAGTTTTGATTTATATGCTGTTTAATGTTTGATGATCGCGTTCACTTACATGAGCGTAAGCTTCTATCGCTTGTTTCTGCTTCTTCACCTGTGTTTTTATCCAGAGATTCAGTACTCTTTCAGAAGATGCATAATAGCTCCCCCTACCTTATAACAGTGAAAACATGGATTGGCAGAAAATCCTGTCAATGTCGGGGAAAGAGTTAATTGCAATTTACATGCAGTGCAATTTGTCACCATATAACAGCACATGCAGTAATTGATTCAAGATTCAAGAGTTTTATTTGTCACATACACAGTTATATACAGAATATACAACCGGCAGTGAAATGTAAAAAATTTACATTTTTTACATTTTACATTTTACATTTTTTACAAATTTACAAAAATTTACACCGGCAGTGAAATGTAAATTGCCATATTTCTAGGGAAGTGGTCATTCTTCCTATTGTCAAATCTACAATTAACCTTGTCAATGTATAGTAGATAGTATAAGTGTCTAGCAATTCTGTGCACATTTTATTTCCTCTAATTAAATTGATCCACACAGCTTTGTTTTTCAAGCCATTTGTTTTGACATAGACGCCTGTCAGAACCCCAAACTGTTCACAGACTGCCTGCGACTTTAACCAGAGGACAAAAAAGTAATATAAAGCTACTACAGAGAGTTTAGTGCAATTTATCTGCATACAGAAGACAGAAATAGACCATAGACTACATAAACTGGACATGACAGATTACCGTAGTGTATATCCTTGGCACATGCACAAATGAGCAAACAAAAATAATGCAATACAATATACCTGCACACTTTAAAGGGAAAACACAGGGTGTTTGTTGTAATTTTGTAATAATCCTCTATTATTATTCATTTAATTGTTTACAGGTTAGAACCAGTATACAGATAACTAATCCCTTTGTCTCTTATTTTACTGTCTCCAATGCATGTGTGCACATAAACACAAATAAACATACAATAATATAAAACATTTTTATGTTCTACTGCTCACCAAGGATGCATTTATTTGATCAAATAAAAGTAAAACAGCAATATTGTGAATATTATTACAATTTAAAATAAGCACTTCTATATATTTAAATGTAATTTATTCCTATCATCAAAGCTAAACGAAAGTTACGACTGTAACCTTGGTTCCCTGAAGAGATGGTTACATGTCGTAACCGAGGCGTTTCCTTTCAAGGGAACTTGCGCTGCATCAAAATGACGCTATGGGAATGTCTATACCCACGCCGCCATAATGACCAGTGCCTGTCTAGTGTGAAATCAGGCGAGCACAACTAGGACAGCAGCACCTGGGACCCAGGGGTGAAGCCCAAAAACTAGCATCACCCTCTTCTGGGGGTACCCCTATTAAAAGTCAGAAGCCTCCATCACTCCTGATCTAACACACCACGGAGGAAACAAAAAATGGGTTCTTCCCAAAGACACCACCCAAAGGTGTACGGTAAGCCAGTAAGGCCACTACGCAAACCCTTAGAGTGGATGGGAATAATCCTGCAGAGAATCAATCCTGCAGAACTTCCAGCACTACACCATATGGGCAGTTAATTGGATTCAGCTGATGATTTCTGCCGGTTTCCTCATGTAGAGAGCTCTGGAGTGAAGCACTGCAAAGGTCTCATATACAGCAGGCCAAAAGGTGTCCTGTTGGACGCAGCTACCATCAGACCTAACAGTCTCAAAACTGTTGGACAGTGAGTGACTGGCCTAGCTATCTTGCTCAAAGCCTGAATGGAAGAAACCTGGTATCGGTACACTTCGCCCCCGAGAGCGAACCTCAGGAAATTGTGTTTAGGAAGGATGGATACATGGCAGTATGTGTCATTGAGATCTGTTGTGACCAACCAGTCCTTGGACCTGATCTGTAACACGATTTGTCTAAATGCTAGCATTTTGAACTTGAGCTGCACAACTGAAAGGTTCAGAAGATGCATATCCAAAATATCCAGTCTCTCGAGACTGGCTCCTGGTATTTTCCAAGGAACCAGTTTGGTGCCCTGTCCAGCAGCAAACAACCGAACAGGTAGCACACGTGCTCCACGACGCAATAGCACAGAACATTCCCACAGCGTCATTTCGACGCAGTGTGAGTTCCCTTGAAAGGGAACAGTTGAGCTGCCTCAGATTTTCGTGGAAACCCTCAATTTTTGTCAGGAAATAGAATTTTTGTGTAACATTGTAAATGTCTTTACTCCTTGCTGAAGAACAATAGTAATTTTTTGGGGGGAAACCCACATTTTTGAATGTTAGTTCTTATTTAATTCTTATTACAAGTCAACAGTTTTACTGCGCATCACCATTGCTGACTACAGTGGTTTTCAGTGATATTTTTGAGAGACTCATGGCTATTTTAGATTACATTCAGACAGACTGCAATCAAAAGTGGCTTAAATATTATTATTTTTTTGGCTCATATGCAACTGGGATCTCAAAAAAGTGCATCCATCCATCATAAAAGTTCGCCACACGGCTCCAGGGGTTAATAAAGGCCTCCTGAAGTAAATCGATGGAGTTTTGTAAGAAAAATATCCATATTTAAAAATGTATAAAGTAAAATATCTAGGTTCTGCCAGACTACCTTCCGTTTTCAACTTACACAGAAAATATAGCGCCTCTCACAGTTCAAAATGCTTGTGCCATGTCCAACATCATATGTTGCGCCAGTTACGCTTTTGTCGTAAGTTTAATACTTGTGGGCCCTGTTCACTGCCATTATAAAGCTGGGAAGAGCCAGGATATGTATTAGTATAACTCTGATTGTGTTCATCAGACAGAAGAAAGTCATATGCACCCTTGAGGGTGAGTAAATCATGGGGTAATTTTCATTTTAAAGTGAACTAATCCTTTAAGGAAAAATTGTATAAGACAATTTTTGCTCTCTCTCTCTCTCGTCTGCATTCTTCAAATCACCTGCACACAAATGTGCTGGCTTCCACGGCAATTCACCGTATAAATGAAGACGTAAATGCTGATTTTGGTGTTTACTGCTGTATTACAGCGTGCTGCGCCTCGTCTTTGTTACTAGTCTTTTGCATATGCGGCTCAATTCAAGATTGTGACCTGTTAACACTCTAATCAGATATTGGCCACATTTAGAAAATAGCTAATGTGAACAGCCAAAAAAAAAAAAAAATCTGGCTTGCTAAGACTAGCAGTGTGAACATGGCCTTAGACAGTCTGTGGAGCAGCTATTAAAACAACTCATTTGAGCTGACCGCTATAGTCACACCCAGCACTCATTTATGAGAAGATAAAGCATAAGCTCTTGACTCACACTCATATCCATGAACAGGACGCCCAGGAATCACACTCTCATGAGTCCCAGATAAGAACATCTGAACCAATGGCGAGCCGGCGTTAAAACACAATCCCCCCAGATCAAATGCTCTCTATTACAGCACTAGCATCTGATTTGGACCGTTCACTGTGGAGCAGATGAATTAATTAACTGCTGTAAAAAATAATTAGGATTCATCCATAATTCATCCGTGAAAATGTAAACTCATGAATCTTTCATGATTGCGCTCCAAGATACCACTGAAAATCTGTTTTGAGGGGGAAAAATGAGAAAACGCAGGCCACCTCTAAAAGCTCAGAGCGGAGATGTTATTTAAAGCAGAGACATAGAAGATTGCTTTCTGAATCCTGAGAAAAATAAGCGCAGATAGAAAAAGGCAGCAGAGGTCTCCATCTGCGGATCTCTTATAAAACTAATCCGCATATCAGATATCTGCAGCAGTGCAAATGTTAGAGGAGGCGGACTAGATTTATGTGCCATGTCAAAAATGCCATTATATAGAGAGGAACTCAAACAAGAGGTTCATATGTCATTTGTAAGTACACTGAAGAATGTAGCGCTTCTAAAACCCAAGCAAAAGAGTATTAAAGGGTCATTTTATACACCTTCAAAGCAGTTTTGCCTGAAGTCTACTTATGTTTCTTGCACAAAAATGTTTATTTCTTGACCATTTTAGTTTAGAATTAAACAGGCAGCAACTGTACCTTTAAGACGTCAATATGTGTCACTATATGATTGCATAATCAATCATAGTTCACACTTGCATTCATCAGTTACAAGTTGCTGAACACAGAATAGGTGCTGATATGCTGAATGTGTTGAACGGCGTTGCTTGAACAGCAGCAGTGGACCTTCGTCTGGATAGACGGCATGATTAATTCACACAAATGAAAACAAAGCTGAGAGGGATAGATACAGTTGCTTGTCCACTGTATATCATCTTATCATTATTTATGTATTTGTTGGTTTGTTTCATTCATTCATATTTCCTTCACTCTTAAAAATTCTGGGTTAAAAACAACCCAAGTTGGGTTGAAAATGGACTAACCCAGTGAATGGGTTGTTTTAACCCAGCGATTGGGTTATTTAAGCAAACATTTAACCCAACCGCTGGGTTAAAACAACCCATTTGCTGGGTTAAAACAACCCATTTGCTGGGTTAGTCGATTTTCAACCCAACTTGGGTTGTTTTTAACCCAGCATTTTTAGAGTGTTTATTTTCTTTCTTATTTTCTTTTCTTTTATTTCATTCTTTTTTTGAGAAAAACTTTATTTTCAAAATTGTGTTAAGTGTTATATAATAATAATAATAATAATAATAATAATAATAATAATAATAGTAATAATGATGACAATAAATAAAAATAAAATAACAATACAAATATTTTAGTTTTTACAAAGCTTGGGCACTTTACAATCAGATTTTAAATTAGTTAAATAATGAACTAATAAAATAAAAGCATCTCCCCTGACTAGGAATGATTTGTGTTATGTTTGCAAACACAAGAGTAGTCACCACAGCATATTAAACATGAACAGATGAGGAAAGTGTTTGTAAATCTGACAGCCTGTGGGTGGCGGTAAATGAGGATTTCAAGTCTTTTCGTTTTTATTTTGGAATAAAACTCAGCACTTCAACTCAACACCTTGCTATCTGTACTCAGCGTGCCAGGCTATCAGTTTCAACCATGTATCTCAGAGCTAATGAGCTAAAATGTTAAACACTCTTCAGGCCAAGTCACAGAGCAGTATTGATGAAACCCAGCGCCAGCCTGACGTTCAAACAGTCATGGAGCTCTGCCACAGCCGACTTCAACAACTCTCTCACCATTATTCACCAACTATAAGATCTTCTCTTTAATGTTTCCCACCAAATGGTGAATCTTCTCACCGGATGCCAGGCGATGAATGAGTCTTTCAATGTGCATGTAAAACTGCAAAGCTGGAGGCGTCCTGCCGTCTTGAATTCATGCGTCGCCAACTGAATCTACCAAAGTGTTTCTTCTACCTCCTCCTCCTCCTCCTCCTCAGAGAGCACTTTGAATACAGCAGCTTATTTGTGTGACACTCTGAAAAGGGAGCAAAACTTCCATTTCCCAGAACACCCTCGCAAACAGGTGTTAACCCTGAGCTAATGCTTGTACTAACTACACCAAAGTACAGTGACATTTCACTTCAACAGAACATTGCTGTGACATCTGTCCTTAAGTATATCGATCATCTAAAATGTTCTCATAAAGTCATCAGTCCAGTTGCACATAGTATGCTTGCCAGAGCTGATGGTATTCATGCTATAGTACCATCCACTCTAACAAGCATATGTGGACAACTTGGTAGTCATGTGACTTCTACAGTACATCTGTATGTATGTGTATATTTGCTTCCTGCGTTTTTACAACTAAAGATGGTGTTTGGATGAACACAACGAAACGTCTTGTCATTTCTTTTTATGTAGTCCAGTGACCTGCAAATAAATAGTTTGTTTGAAATTTTATAACCTGAATTTTTTTAGAAACATAGACTGATGCTTTATTTGTGTTTTCTATCTATCTATCTATCTATCTATCTATCTATCTATCTATCTATCTATCTATCTATCTATCTATCTATCTATCTATCTATCTATCTATCTATCTATCTATCTATCTATATCTATCTATCTATCTATCTATCTATCTATCTATCTATCTATCTATCTATCCTAGGTAATGAAATTAAAAGAATCAACCAAACCATCTTTGTATTAAATTCACATTATGTAACTTTTTGTTAAATACATCATCAATCCTTCTTCCAAAATGTGTTTTCGTCTTACCCTGATTCAGTATCACCTGTCGGGATGGTTTTCGTGTGAAATGGTGTACATGCGTCACTCGCCCGTGCGTGTCTCATCATATCCATAAATAGAGAAAATTTGCTCCAGCTACTTTGCCGCATGTCTGGTGTGAGAGTAGCAGAAGTTAGTTGTCAAAACGAGTCAGAAAGGTTCACATGGAGCTGCTAAATTTCCAACCTCCGGGGAATCACCTGTTTTAAACAAACGCTGAACAGAGGAGAGTCTGTAATCAAAAAGAGAATGTGACAGAGCTCATAATAAAGCAAGAATCAACATACACATGATCACACATCAACAGGTGAGTAAGGAATTTACGGAACATATGAATTGCCGTATGTAGCTCTCTAACAGAGCTCGTTGTAAAGCATTGTCTATTGTGAAGGCTCATTTCATTAAGGTTGTTGTAATGCTGTGATGCAATGTATTTTCATAGTTTCTATTAATGTGTAAAGCTACAGTAACGTCTTCAGGTGAATGTGAATGTTTTATGAGCAGTAGGATGTTTTTCTCTCTTTTTAGTTATAAGAAGGAACAGTTACACATTATATTTAAGGTGTCAGTGTTACAGTATAATTATATATTTAAGTACTGAGTAACAATAATTAACTATATGTTCTTACTATAGGGTTAGGTTTAGGATTAGGGTTTGGATTAGGGTTAATTGCATGTAATTATGCATAATTTGTAGTTATTACTACAGTGACTACATGTAACGTGTAACAAGGACACTGTAAAATAAAGTGTTACCGAAGGAACCATATTCAGTAACACTTTATTTTAAGGTGACATAGTTACACGTTACTAGATGTACTTACCATTGTAATTACAGTTAATTATGCATAATTACAAGTAACTAACCCTCAACCAAACACTAACCCTAACTCTAATATAAGTACATGTAGTTAATTCAATTACTAATTTGAGTGACCTTAAAATAAAGTGTAACCGCACAATCACGCAGAGCCGAAGCACAACCAAAACAATGTTCTTCCACAAAATGCATGCAGGGCCAAAATGTTATAGTGCACTTTTAATTACATCACCTGAGCGACTGACAGCTTTCAGTCATGGGAAATAGTCTTAAAGAATGTGCACAATTCCCTAAGCTGAACACAAAGAGGGGGACACGCATCCTCTGTTCTGTGGATGCCAGTGTGTAAATAGAAAATATGTCCGTTATTCAGAAGGAGGCGGCGTAAAACAAACGTGGGGATCAGTAGAGCCTGAAAGATGAAATGATTTGACTCCATTTCAACACACAGATCAGCAGTTTGATCCCACTAACATTTGATCTGCGGCCCCAGAGGAGGTTCCTCTGTTGCCGCGCATTTCTTTGTTGTCAGCATTCTTTTCTCTATGCACACAGATGTCTCAAACTGAAGTGTTAAAACAAAAGACAGTATTAGAGTTTAGCACAAACAACAAAAAGAAGTGTAATTCCATCTGGCGGTGTTCCATTATGAAGCCATTCCCAATGGCAATACTGACACTTAGCTTTATTTGGCCGAAGACACCGTGAGGTGTAATTAAATTTGGTCAGCTTGTCCAGAATAATAACTATTTGTTTGTATTGTTCAATTTTCCAAGTACTGTGAAACACAAAGAGAAGCGAGAACATTTAATTGAACAGTGATTGGTTGTATTGCCGGTTATTGTGTGGACAGCAGTAGAGCTGTCGGATGTAGACAGTGAAATAATGGGCGACATTGTAAAGAAAGGGAGCTTTAATAAGAGGTTCCCATGTCGACACACATATCAACACATCTCACAGCAGTCCTTGATTTAAAAGCAAATAGAGTTTAACTCTGTAGTTAGTAGATTTCTCTACATCTGCAACATATGGTCAATTGGGCTAATTTAACTAAAACAAATATAGCTTAATAATTTAAGCCTTTTGACAAATGCCAAAACTCTGATATACATCTATGTAAGTACGGACAGGCAGACGGACCAATGGATGACTTTAGCATTTGCTCGAAATGCCTTAACCATAGCTATGTTTCCATTCAAAGTTGTGAACTTAACTTGTACGCAAAAACACTGGATGGAAATGCCAAGATGTGCATAAATTCCAAAAATGTGCATAAACTTTTTGTGCATACATTTTTTTTTTTTTTATCCGATAAGAAGGACGTGCATAAACTATGATGGAATTACAGAATAAATTTGTTGATGTGCAACAAAAAAAAAATTAAAATCACGTGACTTTGCCTCAACAGAGGATGTGATTGGGTAACTGAATTAACCGGTGGACCAATCACATCGCACAGCACCTCAAATGTTGGTTTGGTCTGAGCCAAAGTCTGTCATCAGAATGATTTGGTTTCATTCCCTCCAGAAGCATCTCACATGATTGCATTCCCAAACACCAGGATCCAAATTCAAAAGAACATGACAGCGTTTCCTGCATTTTGTCTGCTGCTCTGAGACGTAACTCATTTATGGCGGAGTAAAAACAGCCACAGTGGCTTCACCAATTTCAGCTACTTCCATTTTTATTAGATATTTTGCACCAATTTCCCAGGAAATGATGATTGTTTTCTCTTGAAGAGGAGCTGGAAACACTTCTTTATCTGCATGTTTTATGAGATATTCAAATTTTGTGTGCGATATCCTAAAATGTGCACAAAAAAAAAAAAATAGGTGGATGGATACATAGCTATTGAATAGATTTAAACGTTTAAAATAAGATTTAATAAAGGTCAAAAACTAGTTATAAAAATGTTTTCCATTTATATGCACCATTCATTTTTCTCCATCTCTGTTTACTAAAACATGTCACATGAGGAATTCAGTGAACGTTTGAGTGATAATGCAAACAAATCATTCAAGAGATTCAGAAATTACTGTTTTCAAGAACTGACCCAGTTTTCTTCATATTTGTTTGTAGTTTGCATTTGTTATTCTAAATGAAAATAAAAATAAATAAATAAAATATGCAAAAGATTTGATCACGTTGAAAAATTAGATGCCAACAGATTTTTATGTTGACTTTAAACCATAGAAACTGTTAAAATATCTCTTATGAGCTTAAGTATTTAAACCATTTTTAGAAATCTTAAATGCCAAATATTTACAATATTACTTAATTTCATCAGCTAGATCCAAAGAGCAATCTATCAACTAAACTTTCAGCAACTCCTCTGTGAAATATGGACAGATAGCACAAAAAACTCTGACATTACTTAAACTTGAATTCTGTGATTAATCAAGGAATTAACCTGTTTCTGAAGTTGCTAAGTGCTTGAAAAGTTCCAGTTATTCCTTCATCTTAAAGTTTGATTTGCATTTAAATGGTGGTGGACAGACAAGGCACTCACAGCGCTGATAAGAGTATTCACTGGCATTACATGTGACATTTTCTGACAATTACATTCTCTCAGGTAAATTACAGAAGAGGACCTCTCTTTCAGCCTTTTCTGACTGTGTATAACCAGATTCATAATTCACCAGAAATTAGCCACTTGAAAGAGAAAATCTGTAAAGTCAAATAAAAGGCGGGCCTCTCAGTGTGTATAAATGAAAGCATTTACATTATATGCTTACAACAGAAGCTCAGCAGGTAAGCTAACATTTATAATATGCAACTGTTTTGAGAGTATAATCATAAAATAACTTGACTGATGTTCTGAAATCTCCACTCAGAATTACACAGGAATAACAAAAAATATATACTGAATAATTCTGTGCAGAAGTCTCTGGGTGCCATTTTGCAAATTAAAAACTATTTTGTTAAACTGCTGTACATGATTATATTCTCTATGTTGTGTTATATGTATTATAAATGAACTTTCCCTTTTAAAGAAGTCATGAACTGAGAAATAAAATTTTCTTTGAGCTTTTGTCACATAAGAGGTCATCATACTATAAGAATATCCTGTAAGTTTCAGAACTGAAAACTTCCTTGTTATTCCAAAAACAGCTTTTATTGAAACCAAGACCAGAGAACGACTTGTTGTGGATGTGCCGATCAACACCTACATCATTGCAACTTTGGCCCCGCCCACTGACGTGTTAGTGAGATGACAAGGAGAGAAGAGCGGAAAATAACATTACCTTCCAAAGGATCCTAATGCTAGGAATGTGGTTAATCATTGTCAACAATGTGAATATCTCAGTCGAGCATTATTTATTTGTATGCGGTTTCACTGTGGATTCTTTGGTAAATCAGCCGCAATTTCAACGCAGGCTTTGCAAATAGGCTTTTACGATATGGACTCGAAAGTAATGCCACAACATGTGCTAATTCTAATGCCTGATCTGTGACCAGTGATTTCTGATACGTACTGATATGTACATGACAGATGTGTCAGTAAATCAAACCAGTGACTAAACGGTCAACTTCAAATTGTTTCTCTTAGTAGGATGAAAATAATCTGTTATTTAAACTGATTAAATTATCTATAGAAATTTATCAAAGAATGCTCTCTTTACAATTGCTGGAGCTGTCAATCAAACAGTGCAAGTTTATCAGTGACTGAGTTCTAGACTTGTGTCAAAACTCCCATAATAATAAACAAATCTCTTATTTATATCGTGTTTGCACTGTTATGATGAAAGAACATCATTAGTGTGCAGAAATTAGGAGATCACCGCATTCATGTGCTCAACAAACATGTCTGTGATCGGTTATAGATTCAAGATTCAAGATTCAAGAGTTTTATTTGTCACATACACAGTTATATACAGAATATACAACCGGCAGTGAAATGTAAACAGGTCCGCTCCATGGACAGTGCAAATTCACAGTTAAAAACACAAGGAAGAAATTATAATAGAAATAGGATATAAAAAAAAGTACTCTCTATATATATATATATATGTCTATATCTGTAGAATTATAAATAATCAAGTCAAGAGAAAAAAGGTAACAAATAAGGATAAAGTGGAATAAAATAATTGAAGTAGACTTTGCAGTGAGTAAACTGTAGACTTATAAATATGTGGTTAACAAATGTATAAGGAGTATAATGTGCAAACAGGTTTATGACAGGTTGTTACACAGTAACAACGAGAACAGAAAGTGCAGTGCAATGTCAGTGTATCGATGTTTATCCTGAAGTGAAGTCACGTGATGTTAAGTGACTGAGTTCAGGAGTCTGATGGCCTGGGGAAGAAGCTCCTCCTGAGTCTCTCAGTTTTGGCCATCAGGCTTGGAAGCGCTACCAGATGGTAGCAGCGTGAAATGAGGGTTTGCAGGGTGATTAGAGTCCTTGATGATCTTGGTAGCTCTACCTTTGCAGCGTTTGGTGTAGACGTCCTGCAGAGACGGAGAGCTGACCCTGAGATACGCTCGGATAAGCGCACTACTCTTTGCAGGGCTTTGCGGTCATGACTGGTGCTGTTCCCATACCACGCTGTGATGCACTGAGTTAAAACACTTTCTATCGCCCCTAAATAGAAAGTTTTCAGGATAGCTGGTGAAACCCTGAATTTCCTCAGCTGGCGCAGGTGGTACAGTCTTTGCCTGGCTTTTTCACCTGTGTCTGAATGTGAGCAGTCCAGGTCAGGTCCTCGGAGATGTTTACTCCCAGGTACTTGAAGCTGCTCACTCTCTCTACTGGTGACCCGCTGATCATGAGGGGAGTATGTCCGTTGCTGTCTCTTCCTGAAGTCCACAATCATTTCTTTGGTCTTGCCAACATTCAGAGAGAGACAGTTGTCCTGGCACCATGATGTTAGATGCTCCACCTCGTCCAAGTATGCCGTCTCATTGTTGTTGGAAATGAGGCCCAGGACAACAGTATCATCAGCAAATTTGATGATAGAGGTGGAGCTGTGTGTGGACAAACAGTCATGCGTGTAGAGAGAGTAGAGCAGGGGCTCAGGACACAGCCCTGTGGAGCTCCCACACTCAGGGTGATGGAGGTGGAGGTGGACTGGCCTATTCTCACCACCTGAGGCCTGCCAGTGAGGAAGTCCTCAATCCAGTGGCAGAGAGAAGGATTCAGGCTGAGATCCAGGAGTTTGGAGGTTAGCTTGGTGGGAACTATGGTGTTAAAGGCTGAGCTATAGTCAATAAATAGCAGTCTTACGTAGTTCCCACTTTTGCTGTCGATGTGAGTGAGGGAGGAGTGGAGGACATGAGAGATGGCATCTTCAGTCGATCTATTGGGACGATAGGCAAACTGAAGAGGGTCCAAAGTGTCAGGAATGAAGGCGCAAATGGTGTTTTTAATGAGTCTCTCAAAGACCTTCATGACTATAGACGTGAGAGCCACTGGACGATAGTCATTTAGGCAAGAGGGTTTACTGTTCTTAGGGACAGGGATGATGGTGGATTTTTTGAAGGAGGTGGGGACCACAGATGTAGCGAGGACTCATTAAAGATAGATGTAAACAACCCGGTGAGCTGATCAGCACAGGACCGCAGAACACGACCTGAAATACCATCGGCCCAGCAGCTTTCCTGGCGTCCACACGCTTGAGTGCTCTCCGAACTTCATCCTCCGAGACAGAGATCACGTGATTGTTGCTGCTCTGAGTAATTTCCTCTAACGCGCCACTTGGCGGAGTCGCGTTGCCGCGGTTACAGTCAAAGCGAGCATAGAAAGAGTTTAACTCGTTCACGAGCAACGGATCAGCGTTCACCTCTGCAGAGGATTTAGATCCAAAGGAGCAGATGGACCTCAGACCTTGCCACATGCGCGCGAGTCGTTGAGTTGGAAATGAGACTCCACTCGGTCTTTATAACGGAGTTTTGCGGCTTTAACTGCTCGTCTGAGAGCATAGCAGGACGATCTGTATTCATTCATATTCCCTGAATGGAGACCGGCGTTGTAAGCAGCAGTGCGTCGCGTTCACTGCGCGCTGGATTGAATTGTCCACCCACGGTTTCTGATTTGAGAAGGACGTTATTGTTATTGTTTGCGTGGCTTGCTCTGTAAGCGTGTTGATGAAGCAAAGCGCCACGCCTGTGAACTCGCTACGCCAGCTGAACTCGCTCGGAACATGTCCCAATCCACATCGCCCAGAGCTGCCTGTAGCGCGGTCTCTGAGTGGGGTGACCAACGCTTAACTTCCCGCCTCACCGGGGGTTCCTGGAGGAGCTTTTGTTTGTATTCGGGAGTGAGGAAAATGGCGGCATGATCCGATTTCCAACGCTGGAAGTGACCGCGCTTTATAGGCGTTCTTAAACGGAGAGTAGCAGTGATCCAGTGTGTTTGCTCCTCGTGTGGGGCAGAGAGCGTGCTGGTGAAAGTTTGGCAGGACTTTCTTTAGGTTTGCTTTGTTAAAATCGCCCGCGACAATGAATGCCGCGTCGGGATGTTGGTTTATGACGCCGCTGGCAACATCATGAAGGCCAGATAAAGCCAGCGCTGTGTCTGCCTGCGGTGGGATGTAAACGGCGGTCGCGACAACCGCAGAAAACTCCCTAGGCAGATAGAATGGGCGGCAGATGATTGTTAAATGTTCCAGATGAGGTGAGCAGGACCGCGAGAGAATGGTGATGTTCCTGGGATCGCACCATTTCTTGTTGATCATGAAACACACTCCACCGCCTTTGGATTTACCGGCCTCGGCTGTTCTGTCCATCCGAAAAACAGA
Organism: Paracanthobrama guichenoti; assembly: GCA_018749465.1. Classification (NCBI taxonomy): domain Eukaryota; kingdom Metazoa; phylum Chordata; class Actinopteri; order Cypriniformes; family Gobionidae; genus Paracanthobrama; species Paracanthobrama guichenoti. Next base: position 5,169,183 of record CM031948.1, on the reverse strand, counting down.
GAAGTTCTCCGACGGCGTCACAGCGGTGTCCGGGACCGCGGGCGTGAGCCATGTTTCAGACAAACAATAGATATTACAGTCTCTCATGTCCCGTTGAAAACTTATCCTGGCTCTAAGATCGTCCATCTTATTATCCAAGGATTGAACATTTGCTAGAAGAATGCTCGGAGAGGAGGTCTGAATGCCCTTTTCCTCAGTCTGTTACGGATACCAGCACGTTTCCCACGGTGTTTTTTGTTGTTACGCCGCTGGCTCTGTCCATTGTTCAACTCGGCGTTCCGAAGAATCTCAGATGGCCACAGAGGATCGGCGAAAGTGTCCTGAAACAGTCCAGTGTAGAGGTAACCAATGTCCAAAAGAGTTTTGCTGTCGTAGTAGATCAATGCAGATGATAAGTTTGTAAAAACTGAGAGTAAAAGAAAGTAAAATAGTAAATAAAAGCACAGTCTTCGCGGAGCGACCTGAGCGGCGACCAAACACAGCGGCGCCATTTTGTATTACCTTTGTATTAGGTTAAACACCTTTTGAGTTATAATTCTCATCACTGCAATATTTCATGGCACGATCCAAATATAATGCCACAATCTAAATATAATGTTATAAATCAACACTTTTAACTTAGTTAACCTTGAGAGCTGTAATAGTAAAAACGTGCTAAACGTTTTTGAGAGAGTTCCACACTTGGCTATTTCATATGCAAAGATGTTAGCCAATCACAACAGTGGGCGTTTACACTGAAGTCTCACAGCAGACACACCCCTTCAAACAGAGTGTTTAATCAGAGGACTAAAATCAGGGTAGGAAAAATGCCTTTCAGGACCCCCAGTCCCCAATCCCACTTATTTTTCATCAACACCTTCCTACTATACCATAGAGACACGTATTCATGCAAGAAAAAGCTAGTTATACTATACTAGTTTATCTGTGTATACAGGCTCTAGGTTATACTGGGTCACCCTGGATCCATAATAATCAGCAAAGGAGCTAATCAGCAAAGTGAGGTTATGGATTAACAATGTGCATTTTCCAAACATTCTCATCTATGCTTTATGAGAGAGCAAATCTGTTATCTCCTGATTCGAGATTTCTATGGCTGCTAATCCATTTCTATAACAACAAACTCCCCGTTTCACAGGGAAGCAGTGGATAAATCTAAAGTTCAGCCCTACCTCCATTTAAAAGGAATCGATCTGTTGTCTCAATACAGAGTCATGTGATGAATTGCATGAGGATTTGAGAGTAACCTCAGAAGAGGAACAGAAAATTGACTCGGTCTCATTGTTGACATGCAGCAGAGCAATCATGAGCGCAGAGGTTATGAGAGGCAATACGACAAACTGGACTTTACAGACAAAAGGAATCAATGGGTGTGCCACCATAATGAACAGAACGGTGAAGGGTCGTTTCTCCTGTGCAGAATATTTTATTGAACAGTATCACAGTATTTAAAGATGGATAGTAGTTTGTTTCTAGTAGTTTGTTTTAAGTAAGTAAATATGAATTATATAAATATTTAAATAATAAAAATGTTAATAAGAATATAGAATATAAATTACATTTTAAAAGTAGAAGGACTAAAATAATATTTTATTTTACAGTAATATTTATTTACAACTTTTAAAAATACTTTTTTTCAAATGTAGACCACGTAGATCACTTTTGTGTGGATCTATGTATGTGGAACAGTAGAAATGCATTTTGAATAATAATTTACACAACTTATTTTGTGTAATGTTTTCCTATAACTTTTATACTAAAGTAACAAGAGTGTAGTGGAACACTATTGTTAATTTATTTTAAATACAACAAAATGTTAGCTTTCATATAAATATCCGTACAATTATTGGATAAATATCATGTCCAAAACCACAAGAAAAAATTAAGGCAAACCAAATTTTATGCTAATTCTTCATACAAACATACATTCTTACTTAAAATTACACCACACATACACTCACCTAAAGGATTATTAGGAACACCATACTAATACTGTGTTTGACCCCCTTTCACCTTCAGAACTGCCTTGCCGTGGCATTGATTCAACAAGGTGCTGAAAGCATTCTTTAGAAATGTTGGCCCATATTGATAGGATAGCATCTTGCAGTTGATGGAGATTTGTGGGACGCACATCCAGGGAACGAAGCTCCCGTTCCACCACATCCCAAAGATGCTCTATTGGGTTGAGATCTGGTGACTGTGGGGGCCATTTTAGTACAGTGAACTCATTGTCATGTTCAAGAAACCAATTTGAAATGATTCGAGCTTTGTGACATGGTGCATTATCCTGCTGGAAGTAGCCATCAGAGAATGGGTACATGGTGGTCATAAAGGGATGGACATGGTCAGAAACAATGCTCAGGTAGGCTGTGGCATTTAAACGATGCCTAATTGGCACTAAGGGGCCTAAAGTGTGCCAAGAAAACATCCCCCACACCATTACACCACCACCACCAGCCTGCACAGTGGGAACAAGGCATGATGGATCCATGTTCTCATTCTGTTTACGCCAAATTCTGAATCTACCATCTGAATGTCTCAACAGAAATCGAGACTCATCAGACCAGGCAACATTTTTCCAGTCTTCAGTTGTCCAATTTTGGTGAGCTCGTGCAAATTGTAGCCTCTTTTTCCTATTTGTAGTGGAGATGAGTGGTACCCGGTGGGGTCTTCTGCTGTTGTAGCCCATCCGCCTCAAGGTTGTGCATGTTGTGGCTTCACAAATGCTTTGCTGCATACCTCGGTTGTAACGAGTGGTTATTTCAGTCAAAGTTGCTCTTCTATCAGCTTGAATCAGTCGGCCCATTCTCCTCTGACCTCTAGCATCAACAAGGCATTTTTCACCCACAGGACTGCCGCATACTGGATGTTTTTCCCTTTTCACACCATTCTTTGTAAACTCTAGAAATGGTTGTGCGTGAAAATCCCAGTAACTGAGCAGATTGTGAAATACTCAGACCGGCCCGTCTGGCACCAACAACCATGCCACGCTCAACATTGCTTAAATCACCTTTCTTTCCCATTCTGACATTCAGTTTGGAGTTCAGGAGATTGTCTTGACCAGGACCACACCCCTAAATGCATTGAAGCAACTGCCATAGGATTGGTTGATTAGATAATTGCATTAATGAGAAATTGAACAGGTGTTCCTAATAATCCTTTAGGTGAGTGTATATATGTAACTGTTTTAAAAGTTGAAAAATTAATTACATTTTTTTCTAATTAATAAGAAGGTACTGCATCGCTAGAATGACCTGAAGTCCAGATCCACATTCAGATAGTCAGAGTCATGATGCCCCTGAATATGCTACTGTCATCTATTGTGAGGCTGTGACATAAATAACACACTTCATCCCAATGGTCAATTATTTCAGCAGAGAATCGATTGGTTGATGGGTCGTGGAAGGGTTATTGAGAAGGTCCAGAAAACAGTTTAGATAATGCTAATAGACCGTCATAACTCTAAACCCCAGTGTATCCAAGAATGAAGAGCATCCATTTTAAACTTACTAAATCAAGCTATATGCCTTGAGTATTCAGCATTGCACATCTGAGTGATGTGAGTCTGTGTATTTACAAACTTTTATCAAACTACATACAGTATACTTGATTGAACAGATTGTGGCAGGCAGGGTGTAATAACTCCATTCCCTCCTTTAGGGAATGAGGGTTACAACAGTAACCAAGACGTTCCCTGTCAGTCACTCACGCTCAACATTACGTCAAAAGACTGATGTTGTGGGGTCCCTATGGAAAGCGCAACAACCGCTGACCCTTCCCAGCACCCTGTGTAAGTCCAACAGGCCTCTGTACCTGGTGGGACTGAAGGACAGAGCTTTCCAAGGGGATGGTCGATATCTGATATTCCTATCTGTTTCACCCAACTCAGCCACAACTGGTTGGATAACACTGGGGAAGCATGCCGAATCCAGATGGAAAGGGACACTACGGAGACCACATCCTACCCATAAGGAGGTAACGTGGAAATACACATATGGACTGACCCATGGGGTAGTGATACATATGGAAGATCTCTGCGGTAGGTCCTCCCTATAGGGATGAAACCATTACCGACACGGGGCAGAGCGGAATCTGCAGAAGGAAAGACAGGGAACTTTACCGTGTAAGAATACACATATGGGATTACCAAGAGGGAATCACAACATATGCGGCATCTAGCCCAGTACAGGGGCTGACCGAGTGGGCATGCAACTCGAGTACTGGGCCTGGTATTGAACACACATCTGCCTGCTGACTGCTTGGAGGAAAACACCAACAAGGGTTCGCCAGGTGGAGAACTCACCAGAAGAGCGAATAGGGCGCTCATAAGACGGTAAACAATCCAGCTGTTAGAATCCGTTCCCCCACCCCCATGATGAGAACTGTTGATAAAGTGGCTTAAAAATGACTGTTTCTATTCTGATTGTGGATTGAGCTTAACCAGTATCAGTTTTGATAATTATTAGAACCTCCTTGAGTAAGAAACATGGGGGGAACAGAATCCAACGGTGAACAATCCAGTTGTCGGAATCCCTTCCCCCACCCCCATGATAAGAACTGTTGATATACTATTGTGTGTGGATGGAGCTAAACCAGCATCAGTTTAATAAATATTAGAACATCATGGAGTAAGAAACATGAGGGGAACAGAATCCGACAGTAAACAATCCAGCTGTCAGAATCTGTTCCCCCACCCCCATTATGAGACATGTTGATGTAGTGGCTTAAAATATGCTGATTCTATCCTTGATGTGGATGGAGCTTAACCAGCATCACTTTCATAAATATTAGAACCACCTTGTGTAAGAAACATGGGGGGAACAGAATCCGACGGCAAACAATCCAGCTGTCAGAATCCATTCCCCCACTCCCATGATAAGAAATGTGTCATAAGTCGCACAGGTATATTTGTGGCAATAACCAACAATACATTGTATGGGTCCAAATTATCCATTTTTCTTTTATGCCAAAAATCATTAGGATATTAAGTAAAGATCATGTTCCATGAAGATATTTTGTAAATCTCCTACTGTAAAATAAATATCAAAAATGTATTATTGTTAATATAGTAATAAGCAATATGCCTTGCTAAGGACTTCATCTGGACAACTTTAAAGGCGATTTTCTCAATATTTAGATTTTTTTTGCACCCTCAGATTTTTCCAGAAGCTTATTCAGATTTCATATGATGTATAAAACTCAATTTCCAAAAAATTATGACTGGTTTTGTGGTCCAGGGTCACATTTGCTTCCGCCATTGCTTCCCACTCGTAATTACGACTTTGTGGTGGCGTTCATGTGCATTCAACTCATAAATACAATCTTTTTGACATGACTTTCTTGAGAGTACCAATAGTCAATGTTTTTACTATTGATACTTGCAGGAAATGGACACAAGGACATTGTATGAGGAACATGATCGTGCATTTAGGGTCATTCCTTCTTAGAGTGAGGACAGTGAGCTTGAAGAGAGTCAGGAAGACTGGGTCCCTGAATCTGGTTTGAGAGACAATTAGGAGGTCAGGAGTCACCGGCTCAGTCAGCAAAGTAACGTGTTTGTGTGTGCACATGAGTATGTGTAGTGTGTGTGTGTGTTTGGTTTATATGCATTATATGAATCCAATACATTAGGTGTTAGTTATAATTAGGAGTTAGTGTTAGTTATAATTTCAGTCCTAAAAAATGGGGTGAAATATTTTTTCCCCCAAAAAATAAAAATTCATGCCATAGAGGGTTAATATTTTAAACTTGATGTAGAACTGTCCAATCAGCAAACAACCTGTGATTTACATGTATGAAAAAACATGCAACAACAGCTATGTCCATATTATTCTGTGATTTTTAATCTGTGATCTTTCTCATTCATTATTTGATCAGACTGCCAAAAGTTGAAAATTTCACAAAAAATCTGATTAACAAATGTTAGATAATAGTATTACTTCCAGGATGATAATAACTAGACATCACTTGATATAATATAATATAATATAATATAATATAATATAATATAATATAATATAATATAATATAATATAATATAATATAATATAATATAATATAATACTTTTCCAGTCCTGGTCCAGTCTTCAACAAATACCTAATGCTAAAATAACATTTCAGGACAATGACTGATGCATCACTGTGTGTCTGTCTTCATCTTGCTTTTGTACCACAATCAAATGTCTTTTCACTATCATACTGAAAATTGCCTGTGATGGAAATCAGTTCACCCAACAAAGATGAGGCCTGACACGTCAGGTGTCATGAACAGTGGGAAAAAATCTGCACAGGCCTCTGGATGAGTCTGGATGAATTTCCCCCTAATGAGGAAATGTAGGCCACAAATGTCATTTTGTGCATTCAAGTTGTCAGTCAGCCGTTTTCCCAAAGCTTTCTGCATGTAACACGACTCGTATCTTATGACACTTCAAAGCCAATTGCTCAGATCTTGATACTACAGTTAAGGCAACACCATGATATTTAAGTCATGATATGTGTGTAAATATTTTATCACACTCCATATGCTGACAGATACTCAAAGCTGAGAACACATTTGTTGACGTTTGAAACCTACAGAAATGATGGCTTCATTATAACAAGAGGAAAGGGATCGAAAATACAATCTGCCCAAAAGATGCTCAATTTATGTCTTATTAATGGCTCCTCTACCGATTTTCCTGATTTGCAGGCTTAACTAGGCGAACTTGTACCATCTGCCACTCACAGAACAGACTTTCCTGACGAGGAGCAATTTTCACCACCTGTGGCCCTGCTTAGAGGGATAAAAACAACTGTACCTTTAAGAACTGCCAATGCAGCAGATAGTTAAAAGTGGAGTGTGACACTTTACAGTCATTCCATATGGACCATAGTGCAGCTAAAGTGACAGCTTCAGAATTCCTAATGAGGAAACAGGGTTTCCAGAAAGGGACTGGTGTCACGGTAAACAGCCCACCTGTGACAGCACCAGGGATGTGCTGGTTTTATCAGCAGGTCTATAGTAGGATGCAGTTCAGGAAACCGAGGCATGTGGTCATGGGCTGAAGGTTCTCCATACCTTTATGCTATGTTTACTTCTCCATCTGTCCAAAAACAAAACAGATGAGTCCGCTGTACTGACATCAACTCCAGCTGGAGCCTGGCCACAGTAAATAACAACCACTTATTTGCTTATGTCTGGAGATAATTTGCTCTGCTTATTCTTATCTGGATAATGCTTTATCTTTCATTAATAACAATGAAACATTATAAGTGATTTAATTCAACCATCACCACTTATGTTTATACTTACTGTAAGGTGTTACTATTTAGAAATTAATATTTTTATCCAGCAAGGACACATTAAATCAATCAAAGGTGACAGTAGACATTTATAATCTTACAAAAGATTTCTACTTCAAATAAATGCTGTTCATTTGAACCTTCTATTCATCAAAGACTCCTGAAAAATGTATCATCACAAAAATATGAAGCAGCACAACTGTTTTCAACACTGATAATAATCATAAATGTTTCTTGAGCATCATATCATCATATTAAAATGATTTCTGAAGGATAATGTGACACTGAAGACTGGAGTAATGATGCTGAAAATTCAGCTCTGATCACAGGAATAAATTACATTTAAAAATGTATTTGAATAGAAAACCGTTATTTTAAATAATAATAATATTTCACAATTTTACTGATTTTACTATATTTTAATAAAATAAATGCAGCCAAAATCTATTAATATTTCTGACCCTTACTGATCTGACTGATATGCCATTTATTAAACTTTGATATTGTTAATAAGAATACAATTTGTTTCTTCATGTTAGTTCAGAGTGCTTTAACAGGTGATTTAAAATGGACAAGTAGATGAAATTACATTAACTAAGAATAATAACTGCTATTATTGTTCTTTGTTAGTTCATGTACACCTGTTGGATGACTCCCACAGACTTGCACTAAAAAGGAATTAGGGACCCAAGCCAGAATATCATCAAGCATCAAACAAATATAACCATCCTGCTCTACGACCAGAAAAAAAAAAAAAAAACAGAAATGTGATCAGCAGCAATATGTGATGCGAACTGTGAAAGGAAATTGGCTTCATGAACTCTTGAGTTTTATTTGGTGGGGAAAAGAGCATTCCTTTATCCACAAGCTGTCCAAATATTTCCCAGCGCCGTCAGACAGCTCGAGTGATCGTGTCAGATGCGGTTTGTGCGAAGTTAAAGGCAGTGGGCTGGAATGATTTGGTGGTCACTCCCAATATTGAGCTCCTTCTTCAAGTGCTGCCAGTGACTGTTTAATTCCTATTGATTAGCAATACAAACACAGCATCCTCTGAGCAGCTACTGCAGTCCTGCTTTAAACCGCTTCTCTGGTCCTTTTTAACACCCACGATCAGTAAGACCAGAAAGAAAGTGTGTTAAACATGCAAGAAACCCGAAGCTTCATAAGGAAGTAATACAAGTTTGTTTAGTGTGTAATAGAGCAGTTTGTGAATGTAAAAGCTCTGCAGAGTTTCAACAATCAAAGTGTAGATAAATGGTGTTATTGCCTCCCAAAAGAAAGAAGTGATTCTGAACTGCGGAAATGAGTCTCACTTCCTAATTTACATAATTCCAGCCTATGGTCATCAATGGCTCAACAGCATTTACTTTGCCCCGCCCACAAACACTGTAAGTGTGGCTGAGACTGGAAGAGTTTGGTTCGTGTTGTTCATGTCAAGAAGACGCTGTTTTCTGCTGACAAAGCAAATCCACTTTGATGAGATTTATACGGTAAAACAGACGCTATCGTTACTGTTCGTATCATGGTGGGCCCTATTTTAAAGATCTGAGCGCATGGTCTGAATCCACTTTTGCTAATTTAATGAGGAAAAAAAAAGGCGCATGGTCCAAAAGGGTTGTACCTAGTCTCTTAATGAGTCATGGGGGTGTTTTGGGTGTAATGTGTGGTAAACCAATCAGAGTCTCATCTCCCATTCCCTTTAAAAGCCAGTTGCGCTTGTACCATGGCAGAATTTGCAAGCGGAAAGACTGAACAATTCTCCAGAGAGGAATCCTGTTATTTTTAATATTTAAAAATGTTTGTGTGCTGCTGTGTTTCCCTGTGTGTGTAATAAGCAGAGTGTACACACGTTGTGCACCCACCTATAGAAGCATATTACTAACACACCCTTTAAAAAACACAACAAATACTGCAGCATTGACTTTAGAGCAGGTTTTTGTTGGTCAGTAGCGCAGTTGTTTTCAGTTCCTCAAAATAGCAACACGTCAACAATGCGACTGAACACACCAGCGGTCGACCAGCGGGTGACCAGTCACAACAGACTGGGCCATCTGACCAATCAGTGCAGAGCAGGCTCTCAGAAAGGCGGGGTTTAGAGAGACAGAATCCTCTATTAGATTGATTCAGACACTGTGAGAGAAGAGTTGATGCTGCAATAGATATTATGAGAAAACAAAAGTGTTTATTGACCTTGGATGCATGTAAACCTTTTTTAGGGCGAATTAGGAACTAGCAAATTAGAAATAGCATAATAGGGGCACTTTAATATTGTTAATGAAAGTAGTTAAAAAAAGAGTCCTGTAGACCAGGAAAGAAAAAAAAAATCACAAATAAGATCTCTTTCATACCTACAGTGCTTCTCCTAAACCATAATGATATTAAATGGAGAGAAAATTAAGACTTTAAACTCTAGAGTGTCTAGAGATCTCATTACAACAGTCTGAGCAGCTACAATCCACATTCATTTTATAGCTCTATGTTTTTCATAAATTGTCATCTCTCATCAATGGATTTTAGGAGACACATCTGAGACTTTCTGAGTTTCATCTGAGTTTAAACCCAAGATAGCTTTTGCTCTGTTTCTAATCACCATCTTCAGCATTTCAGCCTGACAAGACACAATACGCACCCGTCTGTTACTGACCTCCCACACAGATTTCTTTATGTTTCCTCCCCGGTGGCTGTCTCTCATTAAAGTGTGTTTAATTAGGGCTCTAATAGAGGTAAGTAATGGAAAATCACATGCACTCACAACCCTTATCGCTCCAGCAATTTCCTCTCAAATTAAAAGTCATTACTGCTTCACACTTATATGAGATTGCGGTGTCACTTGACATGGCTTAACCATGACCAGACATCCCATCAACAGATTTTCAGTAATTGTCAGTTGAACATCTGCCATGATTTTGATGAAAATACAATTTTATATTAATGTCCATTAAAACATTTTTAATAAAGAGCACAATCCAAAGAGTGGACTTCACCGCTATTATCCAAAAAAAAAAAAGAAAAGAAAAAAACATTCATAATTTACTGATCTCAAATGTAACTTTTCCATCCGCTAGAGGTCGCCTTTTCATTTACATTACATTTACATTTACACTTAGTCATTTAGCAGATGCTTTTATCCAAAGCGACTTACAAATGAGAGCAATAGAAGCAACTAAAAACAGTCAAGGGCAACAATATGCAAGTGCTGTAACTTTTCCGTCCGCTAGAGGTCGCCTATTCAAAACAAAGGCATAGCTTGATGATGCCAAGTTTGAGCGCAGAATCTTGGGACATGTGGTCTTCACCTCACAGCCGGTGGAAAAGAATCGGGATAGGACTCGGGCAGAAATCATGTTCATGGATGCGATTTCTTAACGTTACTGTAGCATGAAGCAGAGCAGGACTGAGTGTTGAGGGAGCTGAGCAAGGCCGCTGGAGTGATTGTTACACAACACAAGGCTCGCAAACGGAGGGACTTTTCGGGAACCGAGGGTAACGCAGATATGACACAACTGACATGCAACTCCCTCACACGTCCCAGTTCAGTGGTTAAAATAGCAATTATCTCACGATTTACAAATAGTTGGAAACATTTGGGATATTGTAAGAACTCAACTGAACAAAATATATAACACTGGCCTAGTGGTTTTTTGGATATTTTACTGCAAAAATCCTACATAGTGCACCTTTAACCTGTGGTTGAGTGTCTGTCATGGTTTAGTCAAGTCTGTTCATGGATCAAGTCAAGTCTAAGTCATCGTCTGCTTTGTATCTGTTCACGCACCTCATTTAAATTAACTGCACTTTTGTTCATCACTTCAACTTGCCTCCAAACACCAAAAATATGTTTTGAACAATGTTCACACAACTCTTTAACATAGTCAAAGCATACAATGACCATGAGCTGTCAAGCTCCTAAATAAATACTCTATACTGTTTAAAGATTATTTTTTATGTTTTTGAAAGAAGTCTCTTCTGATCACCAAGGCTGCATTCATTTGATCAAGAATACAGTAAAAACAGTAATACCGTGAAATATTATTACAATTTAAATTAACTGTGATGTGAATATAATGTGAATGTATTGTAAAATGTAATTTATTCCTGTGATCAAAGCTGAACGTCCAGCATCATTACTCCAGTCTTCAGTGTCACATGATCCTTCACAAATCATTCTAATATGATATGATGCTCAAGAAATATTTATGATTATCATCAAAGATGAAAACTAATTTCTTTCAAAAAGAGTTTTAGTGACCCACAAATTTTAACATAAATAAATAAAAAACATACAAATACCAAAAATGTAGTCAATAACATTTGTGCAGTATATTCTAAGTCTTTTAAAACCATACATATATGAAAGTGTTGAATAAAGTCACTATTTATTTATTTATTTATTTATTTATTTAGCACCAAAAATATTCTTGTCGCCTTATAAAATTAAGGTTGAACCACTGGAGTCACAAGGACTATTTTAACGATGTCTTTACTGCCTTTCTGGGCCTTGAAAGTGTTCATTACATTGCTGTCTATGGAGAGGTCAGAGAGCTCTCAGATTTGATCAAAAATATCTTCATTTGTGTTCCAAAGATGAACGAAGGTCTTATGGGTTTGGAACGACATGAGGGTTTAATGACAGAATTTTCATTTTTCTTTAAATAAACAAATCGGACTTAGACGCTCTGAATCCCAATTTGCAGTGTGGGAGGAAGGGTCACCTTGACCGGTTCATGAGATAGTGGAGTTCATATGATCTTCAGCAGTGTGTGTGGGGGTCTGTGAGTTTGATCGAGGCTCAGCTGGATATCTGTGGTCACACTATGGCAGTGCGGAGAGGAGATCACTGGCTACTCATTTTGGCTCTGTACCAGAGAGGAAGACAGATTTCAGCTGAGCTGCTGTGAGTTCAAGGCCAGTTCGCATTTAGCAGCCCACAGATCTGCTACAGGCAAAGCCAGCTTCACACAGATGAATGACCAGCAACCCACAGATTCCTCTGAACTACTGCTGAATTGTCAACTTTCACACAAACACACAAACAACAGCCTGAGAAACAAGCGGAACACTTTTATTAATGCAGGAGGAACAATTTAGGGCCCTATAATTTCTGTGATGCAGAATGAATTACAGAATGAAGTCATCAATTTAATTTACAGTATAACACGGAATGTCAAGGAAGTTGTCAAATTTTGATAAATCAAAAGTAGGGCTGTACACTTAATCAAATTGCAATATGGACTAGTGACTATGAATATTAAAATATAAAAAGACTGCCGTTGTCTTGTACAGTATAATGCAGCTCTCTAAAAATGCTGGGTTGTTTCAACCCATGAGTCAAATATGGACAGACATTGGGTTTAAAAATGTAATTTAAAAATTTAAACCAACAGATGGGTTTGTCCCAAGCGGCACGCAGTCTCTGTTGAAGCCAACACGAAAGTGACATAGACTGCAATTCATCGACTGGCCGCTAGAGACAGGCTCCAAAAAGGAGTCAGATCTGTATCTCGCCCATGTTAAAATGCCAAACTTTACAGCAGAAACAAATCTGTTTATAGCCTAGTACAAAAAGTAGTTTTGGTCTATGGATTGCCATTTGTCTGCTGTCTGTTAGTCATCACGTCACCTCAGCTCCACCCACGTCCCTCATCTTTGTCCATTTTCGGTTATCCGGGAGTGACGAGCTGCCAAGATGGCAACAGCCGGCTCTTTGGGCTTTGGGCTTCAAAAATTCTCTTCAGAAACCTACGGGTGATGTCACGGACACTACTTCCATAGTTTTATACAGTCTATGGTTTGTACATATTTGATCCAAATATGGGAAACAATCCAGCACTTTTTAGAGTGAAGTTGTCAAAGTAATAACTAAAAACAATACAAATAAAAAATACAACTTGTTAAAGCTTTATGAATTCAACTGATTAGACATGCTTTTTGATAATTAAAATTTTATTGAATCATTAAAACGTGAAAAATTTAACTAATTTCATAGGGCCCTAAAAATTTACATTTGTTAAACTTTTTATAAATGGTTGTTAAATTTGATCATTTTATGATTCAATTAAGCATGCTTTCTGATTACTAGAATTTTATTTAATCATGAAAATAGAAATGCTAAAAATTAAGATTTAATAAAAAATTGGGTAACACTTTATTTTGATGGTCCCTTTGAATATTATGTTGATTATATGTAACTTTGCAACTACGTCAACTTTTTCCAACCCTTCCAGTCTACTAATACTCTACTAATACTCTAGTATGTAGGTGCAATGCTACTTATAGTTAACAAAGTGTTAAAGGGACAATCAAAATAAAGTGAAACCAACTTAGCAGAATGTTCCAGGTTTAAAAAGTTAAGTTGTATCTGTCAAGTTACAATGTCATGTCCGGTTCGGAGTTGGTTTGACTGATGAGCCTTCTAACAACCGGTTTGCCTTTCTACATGCTAGAGCCACCACAGAGCCAGGTATTACGTCACGGTATACGTCTCATCTTTCTCAGCAACGCTAGTGAGACAGCGGGAAACACACCAGGCTTATTCAAGATGCATCGGCGCTGCGCAGACCGATCAGCATATGATATCAAAGTACCGCAAGAGAGATTCAAAAGCATAAGGAGTCGTATGCTCTCGTTGTACTTTGATGTCATACGGCGATCGGTCTGCACAGCACCGATGCATCTCCAACAAACCTTCCATCAACAAAGGCGAACGTTGCGTTTCTATTGATGCACATGGCTTTGTGATCCTACATTGGAATCAAAACAGCTCGCCGTAATTTGTATAGACGGAGATTACAATCGAGCAGCTATTAGCTCGATTAGCTGCCATTTCAAAAATGGCGGTCATAAGTTTGTGTTCATCTTGTTGGTCACGGTAACCCCGCCCCCAGCCCTTGACGCAAGTGGTTCTTACTTCTAGACCAGCAATGTTTTGGTGCTACTTAAGAACCACTTTTCCTGGTTCCGTGCTGGTGCTTTGGCTGTGGAAAGACAAAGAACCGATTTGAAACTTGGCTCTGGCTCCAAACCAGCACTCAAACTGCCTTGGTGGAAAAGGGGTATATGTGGACATTATGCCACAAATTCTACCACCTGAGCTTTACTTGAATTAATACCAGAATATTCCTTTAAACACATGGGCAGGAATCTGGAACAGATGGAGGAACAAAGACACTATAGACACACAGGCGATTAGTGAACACGTCAATCTGAGGATTGTGTATGTAGGTGTCCAGAGAAGCGTTTTTAACCTGTGAGCTACACCCACAGACACAGCATGTAAAAGCTCCTGTCAAAAGATCGTTCCTCTAACAAACACTTGTTTGAAGCCGCTGCTCATGTCGTCTAAAAATGTAAGTCGACATCACCAGAGCATCAATCACTCGGACAGCAGCAGCTGCAAGCCAACGGGAACAGCAGGATAATCAAAGACTTGCACAATACAAGACAGAACTGACACCCGATGAAGAATGAGGAGAGAGAAGCCATGGAAACCACAGAAAAATAAATATATAACTGTTAATGAGGAGGGAGGGGAAACGGCAAAATGCTGTACCCTTTTATGTAATAAAAAGAAATGTGTCTGATTAATACATTAATGAACTGCCGGGGAATATGATTATTTCACACTCAATAAAATTAAGCCTTTTTTTAAAGTGCCCCTATTATGTTATTTTAAAGGCTCCTGACTTTGTTTTGGAGTCTCCTACAACAGGTTTACATGCATTAAAGGTAAAAGAAAAAACCTTTTCATTTTCTCATAATATACATTATACATCACCACATATTTCAATGATTCTCAAACAACTTGATGGATGAATCAGTCTCTCTAATCACTCTCCCTCCTTTCCGCAAACTACTCTGCTCTGATTGGTCAAACGGGCTAGTCTGTTTCGTAAGCTAAACACTCATTACCATAACTGAACTTCATCTCCAGAGGCTTCCTCAGCGATTGTACGCACTGCGAAGACAGATACAATGCCGTATATATCCGAGCATGAGTCCGATGATGAAACATTTGAAGAACTAGTTATTCAACCCAAACCTGCATCGCAAGGACAACTTGAGCAAGACGTTTCTCAGTGATACACTACTCAGTTACCAATTCCTCACCATTAACATTAACAAGTATATGTCCATCAATAAACCCATATGTATATTTCTAATTTATTGTGGTGACATAGAACAGCAACGCAGTGAGATTCAACTTAAAAACGATTCATATAGGCGGTTCAGAGTCGATTCTTTCTTTTGGGAGACAATAACTTTATTTATCGTGCCCTTTTGACTATATTCGAAAATATATTCGAAAAACCATAATAGGGCACTTTAAGATTTAGAATTTCAATTGTATAGTAAAATTCCATCAAACTGAACTGAATAATTCTTACATATTAGTCATATCACGAATTAAGAATTTTAAATAGTAAAAAAAAGAAAAAGTACAACTAAAGCATAATAAAACATATTGCATAAATCGTACTGGAACAAGGGAATAGACCATTTAGTTTATGTGATTTGCATTCATAAATTTATTTACATTTACAAAATGCCCGTAGGTGACACCACATTTCCAAACACTCCTCTGGAGAGAAAGAAGAGATTATTTTAGCCTAAAGCTAGCTTAAAGCTTTATGGTCTGGCAAAAAAAAAAGAAGAAAAAAAGAAAAAGAAATGTAACCATTAAACCATTAAAAAAAAAAAAAAAAAAATCCTTGTCATTTGAATTAAACTTATCTTATTTCAGCTACAGTAGTTTCCCATTTTCATTTAGTTTAACTTGATGTACCAAAATAAACTACAATTTAAAAAAAAGAAAAGGAAAAGAAAAAGAATAAAGACTCAAATCGAATTGAAGACAGAAAACTAATTCAAAATATTAAATGATAATAAAGTAATATTAAATAACTGAACCAGACTAGCCTAACTTCTGCAGAAGGTTAAAGCTGCTCTTTTAGCAGGATCTTTAACAGCAACTCACATGCTATCAATTTTCTTCTTTATTAAAAGTTAAATATAAATATTAACAAATTAAATTAGAGACATGTAACCTTCAAGTGTTTCAATTAAATAAACATTGCTTTATCTTTAATTATTCAAGTAAACAGTCAGTCAGTAATGAAGAACAAAGAAATCAATTACGACGAGCATCAATTTATTTTCTCTTGTCAATATTGCTTTTATTGCTGAGTCAGCGGCAGTTTACAGCATTACATTATCTTACGATTTATGAAATCAACAGCAATTAACAGCGATTGCATAATGTGCAAAAAAAAAATTTGGCCCCACTTTATATTAGGTGGCCTTAACTACTATGTACTTACATCAAAAAATAAGTACAATGTACTTATTGTGTTCATGTTGTATTGCAAAACATTTTTACTGATATTGAGGTGGGATACGGGTAAGGTTAGGGACAGGTGTGGTGGTATGGGTAAGTTTAAGGGTAAAGTTAGGGAGAGGTGTGGTGGTATGGGTGAGTTTAAGGGTAGGGTTAGGGACAGGTGTGGTGGTATGGGTGAGTTTAAGGGTAAGGTTAGGGACAGGTGTGGTGGTGTGGGTAAGTTTAAGGGTAAAGTTAGGGACAGGTGTGGTGGTGTGGGTAAGTTTAAGGGTAAAGTTAGGGACAGGTGTGGTGGTATGGGTGAGTTTAAGGGTAAAGTTAGGGACAGGTGTGGGGGTGTGGGTGAGTTTAAGGGTAAAGTTAGGGACAGGTGTGGTGGTGTGGGTGAGTTTAAGGGTAAAGTTAGGGACAGGTGTGGTGGTGTGGGTAAGTTTAAGGGTAAGGTTAGAGACAGGTGTGGTGGTGTGGGTAAGTTTAAGGGTAAAGTTAGGGACAGGTGTGGTGGTATGGGTGAGTTTAAGGGTAAAGTTAGGGACAGGTGTGGGGGTGTGGGTGAGTTTAAGGGTAAAGTTAGGGACAGGTGTGGTGGTGTGGGTGAGTTTAAGGGTAAAGTTAGGGACAGGTGTGGTGGTGTGGGTAAGTTTAAGGGTAAGGTTAGGGACAGGTGTGGTGGTGTGGGTGAGTTTAAGGGTAAAGTTAGGGACAGGTGTGGTGGTATGGGTGAGTTTAAGGGTAGGGTTAGGGACAGGTGTGGTGGTATGGGTGAGTTTAAGGGTAAAGTTAGGGACAGGTGTGGTGGTGTGGGTGAGTTTAAGGGTAAAGTTAGGGACAAGTGTGGTGGTGTGGGTGAGTTTAAGGGTAAAGTTAGGGACAGGTGGTGTGGGTAAGTTTAAGGGTAAAGTTAGGGACAGGTGTGGTGGTATGGGTGAGTTTAAGGGTAAAGTTAGGGACAGGTGTGGTGGTATGGGTGAGTTTAAGGGTAAAGTTAGGGACAGGTGTGGTGGTATGGGTGAGTTTAAGGGTAAAGTTAGGGACAGGTGTGGTGGTATGGGTGAGTTTAAGGGTAAAGTTAGGGACAAGTGTGGTGGTGTGGGTGAGTTTAAGGGTAAAGTTAGGGACAGGTGTGGTGGTGTGGGTAAGTTTAAGGGTAAAGTTAGGGACAGGTGTGGTGGTATGGGTGAGTTTAAGGGTAAAGTTAGGGACAGGTGTGGTGGTATGGGTGAGTTTAAGGGTAAAGTTAGGGACAGGTGTGGTGGTATGGGTGAGTTTAAGGGGTAAAGTTAGGGACAGGTGTGGTGGTATGGGTGAGTTTAAGGGTAAAGATAGGGACAGGTGTGGTGGTGTGGGTGAGTTTAAGGGTAAAGTTAGGGACAGGTGTGGTGTAGGTAAGTTTAAGGGTAAAGTTAGGGACAGGTGTGGTGGTGTGGGTGAGTTTAAGGGTAAGGTTAGGGACAGGTGTGGTGGTGTGGGTAAGTTTAAGGGTAAAGTTAGGGACAGGTGTGGTGGTGTGGGTGAGTTTAAGGGTAAAGTTAGGGACAGGTGTGGGGGTGTGGGTGAGTTTAAGGGTAAAGTTAGGGACAGGTGTGGTGGTGTGGGTAAGTTTAAGGGTAAGGTTAGGGACAGGTGTGGTGGTGTGGGTAAGTTTAAGGGTAAAGTTAGGGACAGGTGTGGTGGTATGGGTGAGTTTAAGGGTAGGGTTAGGGACAGGTGTGGTGGTATGGGTGAGTTTAAGGGTAAAGTTAGGGACAGGTGTGGTGGTATGGGTAAGTTTAAGGGTAGGGTTAGGGACAGGTGTGGTGGTATGGGTGAGTTTAAGGGTAAAGTTAGGGACAGGTGTGGTGGTATGGGTGAGTTTAAGGGTAAAGTTAGGGACAGGTGTGGTGGTATGGGTAAGTTTAAGGGTAAAGTTAGGGACAGGTGTGGTGGTGTGGGTAAGTTTAAGGGTAGGGTTAGGGACAGGTGTGGTGGTATGGTATGGGTGAGTTTAAGGGTAGGGTTAGGGACAGGTGTGGTGGTGTGGGTGAGTTTAAAGGGTAAAGTTAGGGACAGGTGTGGTGGTATGGGTGAGTTTAAGGGTAAAGTTAGGGACAGGTGTGGTGGTATGGGTGAGTTTAAGGGTAAAGTTAGGGACAGGTGTGGTGGTGTGGGTAAGTTTAAGGGTAGGGTTAGGGACAGGTGTGGTGGTATGGGTGAGTTTAAGGGTAGGGTTAGGGACAGGTGTGGTGGTGTGGGTGAGTTTAAGGGTAAAGTTAGGGACAGGTGTGGTGGTATGGGTGAGTTTAAGGGTAAAGTTAGGGACAGGTGTGGTGGTATGGGTGAGTTTAAGGGTAAAGTTAGGGACAGGTGTGGTGGTATGGGTGAGTTTAAGGGTAAAGTTAGGGACAGGTGTGGGGGTATGGGTGAGTTTAAGGGTAAAGTTAGGGACAGGTGTGGTGGTATGGGTGAGTTTAAGGGTAAAGTTAGGGACAGGTGTGGGGGTATGGGTGAGTTTAAGGGTAAAGTTAGGGACAGGTGTGGTGGTGTGGGTAAGTTTAAGGGCAGGGTTAGGTGTAAGGGAAGTGTCAACAGTGTTATTATAAATGTAACTACAGAAATTAATTACAGATGTATTTTTAATAATGTAAGTACAATGTAAAAACATGTGTGTACACAATAAGTGCATTGTATCAAATTATTAATTAAAATGTTAGTACATAGTAGTTAAGGCCATCTAATATAAAGTGGGTCCAAATGTTTTATTCCCCATATCATTGATCTTGCTATACTTACTCTCACTTGCAAATGGAATATGCTCCAGGGCAGGAATCGAACCGGCACCTTCCATATGAGCATCACAGCTCAAACATCAAACAAGATTTCTGAATAATGACACTCTGTGTGTGTAAAATGAACACTTCATATTTCTATAAATCTAATTTTCAATTCATTTCATAAATATTAATGAGCCTGCAATAAAAACAACAGTGTTTCTTTGATTATTTAATGAATAAACACAATGTATTCTTTCCTTCACTAATTAAGCTAAAATTGCTGTGCATTTAAACAGCCTCACGAGTCACGAACGAATGGTTAATTAAACTCATCTTCAAAGAATATCTCATCAAGTTCCTCTTGCGCTGATTTAAATGTACGTAATTGGCCTGATCTGATGGAAAATTCATCTGCAATAAAAACAATGTGAAAAGCAGAATTATATATTTGATGCAGAGATATATATACTGAGAGAGAGAGAGAGAGAGAGAGAGAGAGAGAGAGAGAGAGAGAGAGAGAGAGAGAGAGAGAGATATGCATGCTTGCCTTGATTACTACACAGAGAGAAACAGTAGTGGTGTAGAGTTATTGTAGTAGCAGTCCTGTAAATAATAATCATTAGGAGTATATATGACTATTGCATACACTTGAATGATACCTCAAATTAGTGTGCTAATATTACTTGTGATTTTTGCTTGATGGACGAAAAGCTGTGTGGGGAGGAAAAGAATCACAACTATAGCAACCATCTAGCACACGCTAGCAACCGCATAGCAACACCGGAGACCACCCATAACACAACACTTTAAATCAATTTATGTAATACTTTTCTGCAAAACAAAAAAGTCACAATTGTGATATATGAGATATAAAGAATTTGAGATACACTCTTAGAAGAAATTGAAGCTTTGGAGTTCAAAAAAGTGCAAATATGAACTCATTTAACTACAATAAAGGTTCAAAGTTGAACCTATAGGTTCTATAATGATCCAATGATTATTTGACATGCTGTCAGTTCATTCTAGAACCTTTGCTGTGGCAGAAGGGTTCATATAAAAACCTGGCCTGTTGTCAAGGTTCCTTTATGAACTTTAGATGGACTGTAAAGATTGAACTATTTTGCTTTGCTTTTAGCCCCTGAACATACTGAACATGCACAAGAATGGAACATTTTAATTGTTAGAGATAAAAAAATAAAAAAATAATAATAATAAATCGTTAAAGCCACTCCATAATTGTTTACCTGTTAGTTTAAAAAGACTAAGCAAAACTATAGCCCTGAAACACCCCTGCTTTCAGGTTGATAAATGCAACATTTTTGTAGAGAAGTCAATAAATTATAAATCAGTAAACTTAAAAAAAAACTTCTTCTTAGAGTGTATAAAGGAACAATTACCTTTTTATTTATCTACTTTTATACTCTGAGGTGGAAACGGCCTTCTATACTAACTAATTTATATATATATATATTATACATGGCATTGATTCAACAAGGTGCTGAAAGCATTCTTTAGAAATGTTGGCCCATATTGATAGGATAGCATCTTGCAGCTGATGGAGATTTGTGGGATGCACATCCAGGGCACGAAGCTCCCGTTCCACCACATCCCAAAGATGCTCTATTGGGTTGAGATCTGGTGACTGTGGGGCCATTTTAGTACAGTGAACTCATTGTCATGTTCAAGAAACCAATTTGAAATGATTCAAGCTTTGTGACATGGTGCATTATCCTACTGGAAGTAGCCATCAGAGAATGGGTACATGGTGGTCATAAAGGGATGGACATGGTCAGAAACAATGCTCAGGTAGGCTGTGGCATTTAAACGATGCCCAAATGGCACTAAGGGGCCTAAAATGTGCCAAGAAAACATCCCCCACACCATTACACCACCACCACCAGCCTGCACAGTGGTAACAAGGCATGATGGATCCATGTTCTCATTCTGTTTACGCCAAATTCTGACTCTACCATCTGAATGTCTCAACAGAAATCGAGACTCATCAGACCAGGCAACATTTTTCCAGTCTTCAACTGTACAATTTTGGTGAGCTTGTGCAAATTGTAGCCTCTTTTTCCTATTTGTAGTGGAGATGAGTGGTACTCGGTGGGGTCTTCTGCTGTTGTAGCCCATCCGCCTCAAGGTTGTGCGTATTGTGGCTTCACAAATGCTTTGCTGCATACCTCGGTTGTAACGAGTGGTTATTTCAGTCAAAGTTGCTCTTCTATCAGCTTGAATCAGTCGGCCCATTCTCCTCTGACCTCTAGCATCAACAAGGCATTTTCGCCCACAGGACTGCCGCATACTGGATGTTTTTCCCTTTTTACACCATTGTTTGTAAACCCTAGAAATGGTTGTGCGTGAAAATCCCAGTAACTGAGCAGACTGTGAAATACTCAGACCGGCCCGTCTGGCACCAACAACCATGCCACTCTCAAAATTGCATCTCACAATGCAATGCACTGAAATATATCTTCCAAATCCAATCTGAATAAACAAGAAACAATACTAATTGTATTTAAAATGCAATTTTTTATTCATTTTGACTATATTTGAATGTTAAAAGTATTAGAAAATGTTTTTTTACTCATATAAAATATATATACTGTTTTCCTTTAAAATATATCAAATAAATATTACATTTTGTAAATATTTATCTCTGAAAACTGACAAAAATGCAACCTTGTAAAGTCATCTGAACATAATGTAGCACAATATTTTATAAAACCTTTTTTATAATACAAATATAGTAGGTAGTATGCAGTGCACTAGTATTCCAAACACAGCGGATGCATCCGAATTACATACATACTACTATATAGTAGTCGAAAAACAGTTTGTAGTATGTCTGAATTCACAGTACTCATAAAAGAGTAGGCAAAAAGTACCCAGATGACCTACTACTTCCATGAGATTCTGAAGAGTGCATCTGATTGACACTTTACTATCCCATAAGGCCACGGGAGAGGATTTGTGAATGGCAGTGAAGCGACACGACTGACACTGGTAGGTCATGTGATAATGACAGCATGGCGAATGTAGTACATCCGGATTACATTCATCCTACACACATTCATACTATATAGAACATACTTTTTCAGTCGTGAAGTAAATACTTACTCAAAACAGTATGCGATTCTGGATGCAGCCAGCCACACACTCACTCACAGATTCCAGGGCATAAAGTTTAAAGGTCACCAGAAGCCAGTTCACACTCAGTCACACACAAAAAACTGCAAAGTCACAAAACAGACTCTGAAGCAGTAAGTCATAACAGACAAAGACGTTCCACCCGTTGTGTCTCACGGCAGCCGTCTCTGTCGAAGTGGAAAGCCACACATGACAGCTTCCCACTCGATCGCCACACTAATTGGCAGATGTACTTCACATCTGTGTGCCTCTCAGGTCAGCAACAGTCTGGCACGCGTCAGTCTGCCGTTTCTCGGCCCGCTGCGTTTCAGCTCTACACATTTTCCTCCAGATTCAGGGGCGACAGGGGCTTTGCTGTTCCGCAGCACTGCCGTTCGCACTCAACTGGACACAAAATCCAATTTCACCCACAGGGCCATCGAAGCATCCAGGCCTGAGATGGAAAGAGTGCCTTTATGTGTGCTGGAACGATTAAAGCCACATTAGACGATGAACCCAGAAAGGAAAATCCTGTCATTTATTTACTCACACTCATGTTGTTCCAAACCAGTATGCTGTTATTTTTCTTCTGTAGAACACAAAGTGAGAAACTTTGAAGAAGTTACAGTTCAGAATGTCAGGAGTCTGTCAAGCTCAAAAAAAAAAAAAAAAAAATGCACCTATAAAATCCCTATGACTCATATCCCAAGTCATCAGAAACTCTTTATTAAGAACAGAACCAAAAATTAAGTGATTATTCACAGATAATCTCGAATAACAATCCATTCAAATATTCAGATACTCTATTCTTCTCCCAGTTCACCGGTCACTTACTTACATGTATTTCGGGAAAAACTGATGAATTTACTAAATCCGACTGACAGCACTCTCTGAACTGCAGCGCAAACAAACATGGCAGAGCCCATCTCACGTTACAGATCAAAATCAAGATCATTTATAAAGGCAAAACACACTCACTTACGGGAGAATCGGATTATTAGATTGATGACATGGTAAATGATAAGCAAGTTTGTCAATATTTTGAATAAAAAAGGAAAAACCTAATAAATCTATTTTATAAACCTATGTCTATATTCTTTTACAGTCTATAGTTTTATTACACAGGTGAGCAACTGTTTGGATACATTCTAATATCGAGAATGCCTAATATTGATCTAGCTTAATCAAGTGTCTCATAGCCGCAGAGCAAACACACAGAGTAGCATTATAACATGACCTTCAACACACTCAAATAATGTATATAATATGATAAAACAGCGCTGCGTTACCACACATACACATGAACGGAAGAAGCAGAAGCACTCGTCTGTGGCATAATAAAAGCTCTGCGAAATCAAGGCGCCATCAAGCTACGCCTTTGTTTTGAATTAGCAACCTCTATATAAATATTTATGTTTTTGTTTTGTTTTTTCACATATGGCAACATGTGAACTGAATAAAGATGTGCATCAAATGCTAGATGTGCATCAAAAAAGTCACATGACTTAATTTGCTCAGAGAGAAAGAGAAACATTTTTTAAAAAGCACCTTCTCTATCAGACACGTGCATCTGCTGCCAAACATGATATTTGTTGGAGCAAAATCGTTTATTACATTTAATAAAAGAGCCACAATGGCTTCCCCTTTACATTTACATTTAGAATCAATTTGCACAAATTCATTTGCAATTAGTTTTTAATATATTACATTTTTTACACACATTAAATACACAATATTGATTACATTTCACATTTATGCATTTGGCAGACTCTTATCAAAAGCGACTTGCATTGCATTCAATGTATACGTCTTTTCATTTCATGCAATCCCCAGGAATCGAACCTATGACCTTTGCATTATCATGCTCTATTGTTTGGATGAAAACATGGAAATGGAGTGGTTGTGCCATTAAAGATACAGCAGCAAAAACATCCTCAAGTGCACAGAGAGGGAGGGAAATGACCATGAGTAACTCAATGTGGATTTCTGATGACATAAGCTGCTTTTCCACCGTCAGGCCAAACAGTTTTACCCCTTTGTCGCCATCTCTGTTTGAATCCTGTTGAAAGTTGCAGTTATTTGTGGAGTTGTCTTCTTTACGTGGGTAGTGCTTCGGTGCGGAAGAATCTAATGTTTTGAGTTGTATGTGTGGGTTGTCTATTAACACACCAGTTGTCAACAATGGTTGTCGTTTTTGGATTACAAGCCACTATCAAAATTACAAGTTTAATTACATTCCAGCTGCTGTAAGAAGAGGCCACAAACGATCCGCCACCTGCGGCATCCCCACACGCGATATAGACTACCAGCCGGACTCCGTCTTTATGTATACAGACGTAACATAATGAAGCAAAGACAAACGGCGGAAGCTTGCATTTCCCACAGAAAACTACCAGTACCACTCAAATTATAACACATGATTACAAGCTTACCATTGTGAATCGGGCTATGGTAAGGAGATCGTTTTGAACACTGGCTTGTTATGTACTTGCTAAAAAAATTATTTTAGATAATTTTTAACCCAAAAAAAAGTTACGGACTGCAGCTTTAACCATTCCATTCTGTGCCGATCTGGCCCAGCCGGTACGGATATGGTTTCATTCTCCACTGTGGGGCTGATAACGAAGCACTTTGGAATGTAATACAAATGAGTCAGTCATTGTCTTGGTAAGGCAAGAGTTTACAGACAATATGATATGTAAATAGTGACTGCGTTATGGAGGATGATCATATATTTATTTTATAAACTCACGTTAACTTTGCTCAAATAATGCACTTGGCCATCTACAGAGAAACTGGCAGCCAGGCAACAGTTGTGACCAATCCTGAGTGGCGACATCACTACACGCATTCCTACCATTCTAGAATTCCGGACCAAGAAGAGTTTGTAATTGTGCCATGCCGAACCAAGCTCAAGTGTAAATATAACTGGAACCATTCCTTCCCTTTCTTGGAACTGTTCAGCCCTATGGTGGAAAAGTGGCTTAACATAAGTAGACTGTGGATGTGGATCCAATACAACAGAATAGTGGAACGCAACCCTTAATGGACTTTTGACTGTCATCCATATTAACCTCCACCTCTACTGGGGCTCCTCCTGGCATATTAATTCATAAATGTGTAATATAAACAGGTTTATGTTGCATTATGCCTCAGGATATTTTAAACTATGCTATTGGTAGACGCATACATGTGGGTGTTTTTTTTTTTTCATTTTTTCAGCAATAATGAGGGGAAGGGGAGAGTCTATAGCATGTCCACAGAGATTTAATTACAGTTCTGGCATGACTTCATGCAGCGTTATACCTGCAATCACATCGACATTTGCAAAGGAGACTAAAGATGACTAGTCTGTGGAGGTTTCTCATCAAGCATCACTGTTTTTCACACAAAGCTCTCATATATAGCAGGAGTTGTAAAGACTGCAATGAACTGTATTGGAAAAAAAATATTATTTTGCTTTAATCAGGTAAAAGTAAATAATGAAGTAAATAAAGTATCCTTTAATAAGAGCTAGACTTCTACAATGGTATTCAAATCAACAAGACATTTTTGTGTTGTGTGTCAAACACAGTGCAGAGGATCTTCTCCATCCCATCACGTTATAGACTGTTGGGTATACCGCTCATTAATACTTTACCTCTGGTTACAGACGGGAGGATTTTAATGAGCGACGGAATAGAAGATGCATGTCAAATCAGCGGACTACACCCTTGTGATGAACAACCTTCTCAAGCCAGTCTGAATTAATCTAATGAAGTGTCTGCTGGTGGCTGAACATCTCAATTTCAGATGAAAGTACAGTTTGGATCATTTCCATCTGTAGAGACCTAAAACAGCAATTATTATGCCATCTTGCAGTATGGTAATCTTTACACTCAAAATTCAAATTAAGAAATGATTCTAATACACTGTTCCTCTAGAAACAATGACCTGGTAACCAACATTTTCGCCAAATTATTGTTACTACTGTAAAATCATAATAACTAGATTTCTTGAAGAAAATGCCAGTGGCGTTTGCCCATGCATGCAAAACTCATCTCCATAATGAGGTATGGTTACACACAGAGTTGTTTTCACAGAGAATAATTAACTTAAGGGGGACCTATTATGCCCCTTTTTACAAGATGTAATATAAGTCTCAGGTGTCCCTGGAAGTTTCAGCTCAAAATACCCCACAGATCACTTATTATACCATGTTGTAAAAGCCCATTTTTGAGTGGAAGGAAAAACATGTTGTTTTCGTGCATGTTATCTTTAAATGCACATGATAAATGTTGGTGTTATTTTGTCACTTATTGAGCAGTAGGCTAGATGGAGCCGTTTACCTCCAGTCTTTGTGCTAAGCTAGGCTAGCGGTGGGTCCGTCAGACAAAGTTATGGCACGCACGGAGATGAGAATGGTATGCATGGACTTATCTAACTCTGGGGGATACAGTGAATAAGCTGAAGTCCCAAAAAGTCAGTGTGTTCCTTTAAAGTGACAGCAGCGCATACTGCTACCACTACTGCTATATATGCTGTTAATATGACTCAAACAACAAAAGAAAAAAGAAAAACACTCACTGTTCTTGACTGAATAACTTTAGTAGCTTTAATAAGGATACATTTCTTATTTGAATGCTGCTGTTAAAGGATTAGTTCACTGCAAAATGAAAATTTCTAGATAGTTTACTCACCTCCGTGTCATCCAAGATGTTAATGTCTTTCTTTCTTCCGTCGAAAAGAAATGAAGTTTTTTGAGGAAAACATTCCAAGATATTTCTCCATATAATGTATTTCGGGTTGAAGGTCCAAATCAATGCAGTTTCAAAGTGATTCGAAGGGCCTTAGAGGCTCTGCACGGTCCCAGCTTATCTAGTGAAACGATCAGTCATTTTCAATAAAAAATAAAAATGTATATACTTTTTCACCATGAATGCTCGACTTCAGTGTTGTGATTCTTCACGGCATATGACGTCATTACGTTGGAAAGGTCGTGGCAGTGATATACAACCCAGTGTTAAAATGAACATGCAAAGACTAAATAAAACGCCCTTTACAGAAATGAAGGTAAAACAATGATCTCTTCAGAATCCTATGGGTGACGTCATGGACACTACATCCATATTTTTTTACAGTCTATGGTGTGACCTTTCCGGCATGATGACGTCATACGCCGTGAAGAATCACAACACTGAAGTCAAGCATTTGTGGTTAAAAATTTAAGTATAGAATTTTTTATTTTTTATTGAACTGATGGTTTCACTAGATAAGACTCTGTTCCTCAGCTGCAATCATGCAGAGCCTTTAAAGCCCTTTGAAGCCCTTTGAGACTGCATTGATTTGGACCTTCAACCGTTGGTTGCCATTGAAATACATTATATAGACAAATATCCTGGAATGTTTTCCTTAAAAAACTTAATTTCTTTTCAACTGAAGAAAGAAAGACATGAACATATTGGATGAGATGGGGATGAGTAAATTATCAGGAAATTTTAATTTGAAAGTGAACTAATCCTTTAAATGCTGTGGTGAGGAGATAAACATGGCGGACTGTGTACAGCTCACTCAAGGCAGGGTCTATGCTAATAGGGTAGGTCAGCAGTTGAGGGCGTGGCCTAAGCATATGTGACGTCACATTGCATAGAAACTGCAAACAGCTTCAATACAGTGCTTGTAATTTTATTCTCCATTAAATTATTTGTTTAATCCCTAAGTGTTTTCTGAATGAAAGACTCCAAATTTGTTCCTTAGTCATCTAATAGACCTCATCAGTGTTGTGCTCCCGTTAACCAACACAGACAGCCACGACAGTAATATCTCCCCTCAAAAAATACCCATCAACGCTCTCGACAGCTGTGAGAGTCAGGAGAGAAACCGCCGCAATGCAGCCCGGAAATAGAGCGAGAGAGAAGAAAGAGCAAAGAGAAGGGTGAATGGGAAAAAGAGGATTCAGCTTAAAGTTCCTCATGTGATATTACTGAAATTGCTATTGGGTTCAGCTTATTAGTCTGTCACTTTCAGTTTCTGTCTGACAGACCTTACTGGCCACTCTCCACACACACATCCCATCAGTCAGTGGGCGGCTTTAACACATCATTGTTATTACTTTTATCTGCACCGACACCGTCACACTCTTACACACTCATACAGCTCAGTGAGAGGCACTTTGGCAAGCCAATTTAGCTATTAATCCTCTAGCGTGACTAGTAAAAATATGAATTCTACTAGTAAAAACACTTTCGGCTTGTAAGAATAGAGAGATCTGCAATTCAGTTTAACTACTGCAGTCCAGTCATAGCTATACTTTTTAAGAATTGCAATTACACACCACTGTAATGGAGGAAGGCCTTCATGACTAATAAAAAGTGAGTTATGAATAATGTGGGCCTGAGACTTTCACCAGTCAAAATTGCATAGATATGTTCAATGTGACAGATCTCTGAAATTGCATCAAACTGAACTGAAAATCAAATCTGACTTACGGATATATGCTGGGGGCATTAAAACCAGTGTAAATAAGTAAAATAAATGTCAAAGTGAGAAAGTAGTAAAATATCTGCAGAAAGTAGAGATTCTAAGCTTCCAAATTGTACCATATATAGGTATTTATGTATATATGTATAATATGTGTATGTATAATGTATATTACATATATTTTTGGACCCGGTAGGTCAGTAAAGTTTAAGAGGATGTTAAGCTTTGTACAGGTCTTTAACAAAAAAAAGAAGAAAGAAACGCTTTATGTGAGGACCTGCCTAAATGCTTTAAAACCATTTGTGCAATTTGGTGCGATAGCAATCCATCTTAACTCACGGAAGTGAACCACTATGAATGACATTTGCATCTTTATAGGATGAAACCAATTCAAGCCTTGGTTCTCTAATGTCTCTTAGACCTCCTCACTGACTGTGTTTCAGCTGAAGTGTAAGTGTTGTGTATGAGTGTGTGTTCTTTCTGTTTAGATGTGATAAAGGGTTGGATCATGATCCATGTAGTTGGTCACGCTGTAATGGAAACAGTGAAATCTGTCAATTTTACAATGTATCATCACCTGAGATGCTCACACACACACACGTATGTTCATGGCAATAGATGACCAAATTATCTTTAAACACATCACTTGTACTACAATGACCCTAATTATATAAATTAAAACAAAAGCACAACAGTTTTTAAAGAACAGAAAGAGATTAAAGAAATAGTATTTACTGGAAACAAAAATGCCATGTTTGACTTTTGTGTCCAACTGACCTTTGGATATGAGTCAAACCTCAAGTCTCATGTTGATATTGAAATCCAACACTAAGAAAAGTTTGCTGACCAATGTAAGCTTAAGATTTCTTCTCCTAATGTTTTTTAAAATGACTGGCAATCGAACTTCATTTTATAAGCTATTTACTTAATACTAGCATGTATTTCTCATTTCTCAGCATGTAATCCTCATCATGCTCTCACACACACATGCTGGATGCTTTTAACTTAAGAGTTATAGTAGTTCTTACTGTTCTATAAATGGTTCGCATAACTTCATATTCCACCCACTCTTGTTACAAGAGTTACACACTGCTGCTGGATCCTCATGACAGAAGAAGAATATTCTCAATTTTATTGAAGCATCTCATCACCCTAAGAAGCACACTATCCTATGTGCAAAGAAAGTACAATTTAAAGAGAAAAACAAAACAAATAATTTCCCCAAATGCACTTCAAGGTTTCTTAAAATAAAAGACGGAAAAATCTGACCCAATCATAGAAAATACATTTTCTTTCCATTAAATGCACGTCAAGGTTTCTTGCACTAAAACGTATATATTTTATATGAAATATTTATGTACACTTTTATTGTAAAAATAGACTGCAACCCAATCATATCACTGAGCAAAAAAAGCACAATTTATGGACAAAATAATAAATATTTAAATAAATACTGCATAATTTATTTATTTTTTCCCATGAAATGCATTTGAAGTTTTTTCAAAATGTATATTTAATTTTTATTACATCTTTATATTATTTTATATTAAAAAAATTATCTTTGAAAATGTAATAAAAATACTAGCAAACAAGGCATAGCACTTTAACTCTTGAGAAGTGCCTCTGAGAATAAGCTGACGATGAGGAAAAGTACAATTAAAATCAGTGTAAAATAAAAAGTATCTGAAAAAGAAAATCAGTTCTATAATGCAATTACAGCAGTTTTAATGTGTAGCACACTTTTGTTATATGTAACTGTTCCCCAACAGCGATCCTCTACAAACTGAAGCACAATCATGCTCCATCTACACGAGACCACAAACTATGAATCAAACGGCAAGCAGTGCAGACCGACGGAAACTATCTGAACAAGTTCCTTCTTCCCGCTGCACAGTTGGGCCACAAATCTGGCAACAGAACAGCCGCCGTCCGTAATGAAATGCGAACATGCCTGCAGGTCTTCTGACTGCGCAGCTGACACACAATCACATTTGACAGAACTGATTGATCATTCATTTACATCCTCTGCCACCAGTCAAAAGCTGTTACGTGTGAGCAGTCTTTGATTTATTTCTCCTACACTTCAAAACAAGATATTCCTGAAGTTTCTGCCAAGAAACAAGGCAAGAACAAGCGAACAAAACTTCTTGAATCTTTCATACAGGTTAATCTGTTCCTCCATTAGGTCTGTCCGGATCAGTGCTTTGATATGCAGGTTGGCGTGTGGAAATGGGAAAACAGTAGTTGGGAGAACCACTTGGGATTGATAACGGACAATGAGAGAAGTGATGTTGTTCCCATGTTTACGATTCCCCTCAAACCATCATTAAATGAAATGGGATGGGATGTTTTCTCTGAGGGCAGACTATCAACGCTCCTTAAAATCCCAGCATGACTCACAATGGTTGTGCTGACTGCACCAGCTAACTTCAAACCGCAGATGATCCGTCATGGTGCCACAATTCTGCAATGTTGGAAAAGGTTCAAGTTCAACAGCAACATGAGCCAAGTTCCCATTACACACTCTTGTCTGACTGGGAGGTGTGAGTCTTTTAAGAGCTGGTGTTAATGAACTGCATTATAGTTCTTACACACATCATAAAGTACATGGCAAACAAGAGAAGATCTCCTGGCCCTGAACACCTTGGGTGTTCTAAACATTCTTAAAGAGATAGTTCACAAAAACAAATTAAAACTGGCATGGTTTACTTACACTCACGTCGTTCCAGACTTATGGCTTACTTTTTTTCTGTAGAACACAAAAGAAGAATTTTTTTTTTTTTTTTTTTTTTTGTCCATACAAGAAGAAATTAATTGTCCATACAATGGTTTGTTTACTAACATATTGTTCAGAAAATATCTTCATGTTTGGATTTGGAATGACATGAGTAAATGATGATTATTTTCATTTTTGGCATTCTCTTTGAGCATAAATATTCTGCTATTTTCTTCTTAAGTTCTAACTCAAGAAAATATAATATAATATTTAGAATTCCCAGAACACTCTTTTTTTCTTAAGATTGTTCTTAAGATTAAAATTCTTGAATAGAATGTTCATAAAAATCACACATTCTTTTCAAGAAACAATCTAGCATGTGAACTGTAAAACAAAATAAGTTGGCAAAACTTTGAAAATAAAAATTGAGGTAATCAGTTACATCAAAATGTTTAAGCTAAAAAATTCAAAGTTTTAGTAAGCAGAAATATTTTTTCTCATACATTTTTATTTATCTTAACTTGAAATATTACATCAAGATTTAACTTCACATTATGTAATATCAACTTAAATATGTTTAGTAATGTAAACTTAGTATAACTGCCGAATTCAATAAAGGCTAACTTGCTAATTGGTAACACAATGCTTTGATAGCATTAGCATAGCGTAGCAATGAGTACGACAATATAGAACATTTAACATACAATAATTGCCAAATGTTTTGGGACGCCTGCCTTAACATGCACGTGAACTTTAATGACATCACATTCATAATCTGTAGGGTTTAATATGGAGTTGGAGCTTCAACTCTTCTGGAAAGGCTTTCCACAATGTTTAGGAGTGTGTTTATGGGAATTTTTGACCATTCTTCTAGAAGCGCATTTGTGAGGTCAGGCACTGATGTTGGACGAGAAGGTCTGGCTCACAGTCTCCACTCTAATTCATCTCAAAGGTGTTCTATCGGGTTGAGGTCAGGACTCTGTGCAAGCCAGTCAAGTTCCTCCACACCAAACTCGCTCATCCATGTCTTCATGGACCTTGCTTTGTTCATTGGTGCGCAGTTATGTTAGAACAGAAATTGTCCAAAATGTCTTAGTATGCTTAAGCAGAGTTCCTTTCACTGGAACTAAGGGGCCAAGCTCAACCCCTGAAAAACAACCCCACACTATAATCCCCCCTCCACCAAACTTTACACTTGACACAGTGCAGTCAGGCAAGTACTGTTCTCCTGGCAGATTGCCAGACAGAGAAGTGTGATTGGTCACTCCAGAGAACATGTTTCCACTGCTCTAGAGTCCAGTGGCGACGTGCTTTACACTACTGCATCCCACGCTTGGTATTGCAATTGGTGATGTAAGGTTTGGATGAAGCTGCTGTTTGGATGAAACCCATTCCATGAAGATCTCTACGCACTGTTCTTGAGCTAATCTGAAGGCCACATGAAGTTTAGAGGACTGTAGCAACCTATCACGATGCCACGCCTGAATTCACTGAGCTCCTGAGAGCAACCCATTCTTTCACAAATGTTTGTAGAAGCGTCTGCTTGCCTAGATGTTTGATTTTATACACATGTGGCCATGGAAGTGATTGGAACAACTGAATTCAATGATTTGCAGGGGTGTCCTAATATATCTGGCAATAGTGTATATCTGTTCTCAAGCCAAGCTAATGCTTCATTGTCACATAATAAACCACTTACTCTTTGGAACAGACTTTGTTGGAAGCACTACTAAAAGTGGGTTCACACTCCCCCAACAAACATGTCAGACAACTTCTTTGTGTAATGTTGGGAAATACAACAGTCATGTTCACACTGCCTCAAAGTTACATCTTTGTGTGTGCCATAATAAAGTTTAACGGCATTATTTTCAAAACAGGTCATATTTCAAAATCTCCAAAGGGGTAATTAAATATAACAAATTAACATTTTATCGACATTTAATCTTTTAAACAATTGAGAAGATAATATTCAAACTACATTTTATAATCGTCTGTCATATTATATTAGATCAGCATATGAGAGTCAAATTGGATGACTCAAAAACAGTTAATCTATTTACAAAATTATGGAGAAAAAAAGTGGTAACACTTTATTTTATGGTTCAGTTCTCACTATTAACTAGTTGCTTATTAGCATGCATATTACTAGGCTATTGGCTGACTTATAAAGCACATATTAAAGGGTTAGTTCACCCAAAAATGAAAATAATGTAATTTATCACTCAGCCTCATGCTGTTTTAGACCCGTAAGATCTCCATTTATCTTCGGAACACAAATGAAGATATTTTTGTTGAAATCCGATGGCTCAGAAAGGCCTCCATTGGCAGCAATGACATTTCCTCTCTCAAGACCCATAAAAGGCACTAAAGACGTCGTGACAAAGTCCATCTCACTACAGTGGTTCTACAATAATTTTATGAAGCGACGAGAATAGTTTTTGTGTGCTTCGGAGCGTTATGAATCAGCGTATCAAATCAACGGTTCGGAGCAAGAAAGTCACGTGATTTCAGCAGTTTGGCATAACACTCCGAAGCTTCATGAAGCAGTGTTTTGAAATCGGCCATCACTATATAAGTCGTTGTTTAGATTTTTTTTGCACACAAAAACTATTCTCGTCGCTTCATAAAATTATTGTAGAACCACTGTAGTGAGATGGACTTTGTCACGACGTCTTTAGTGCCTTTTATGGGTCTTGAGAGAGGAAATGTCATTGCTGCCAATGGAGGCCTTTCTGAGCCATCAGATTTCAACACAAATATCTTCATTTGTGTTCCAAAGATAAACGGAGGTCTTACGGGTCTGGAACAGCATGATGGTAAGTAATTAATGACATTATTTTCATTTTTGGGTGAACTAACCCTTCGATGCCTTATTGCAGGACCTACATCCTCTAATTACATCCCTTAATCCCACCCAATACCTAAACTTAAACGCTACAAAAACAACCTTACTAACTGTTCATATGCAGTAAATTAGGAGTATGAGACAAAAGCCATAGTTCATAGTGAATATGTGTTCCCCATACTAAAGTGTTACCAAAAACATAATTTAAGAATAGAACATTTTTGAAAATATTAAAATCAGGAATGTCAGAATCAGGAGTGGTTTTGTTGCACAAAGTTGTTTTTATTGTCTCTTATGACAAAAATCTTTTATTTAAACATGAAAATGCAGATGCTGTTGTAAGTAATAGTGAAAATCACTGTTTAAAACTGATGCTCCATTATTTCCCCTTTATCATTTCAACAAATTAATTCTGAGAATTCAGTTTAAGGACAGCAGCAGAAATAGAGTGTTTCATGCAATCTGAAAATCATCCACACAAATTGATTAAGTGAATACATTAAACATGGTCACTATAAAAAACATTGTGATTAACTTTGATTGACAGCCCTATTTCTCCTGCTCCAAATCAGTTTCTATGCAGTTGGCAGGGACGCATACCTCATCGTCATAGCAACGGTTCACAATGATGTCAGAATATGTCAAGGTTTGTATAAAATCATATCACATTGCTTAAACATTCTAAGACTGGTAAACAGACTCTAACAGGGTTAATTCACTGATCCGTTGGATGTTGACAGTGTGAATTAGCCTTAAAATACTGGCTTGGGAGATTGGAAACAGAGCCACTGAAGATGGCTGTGCTCTCATTATAAATGATATGATCCAGGTTACTGTCATTCGTCACAGATTAAGACAGAGGTTTGCCTTTCAGATTCTTTCAGAGATTTTACTCAAAGTTTTGAACATTTTTGTCAGCTTGAGTCCTCAGAATCTGTGACAGTAAGCTCTTTTTCTTCCATTCAAACACGTCACCAATAAATGTCACATTCTTCTCTTTTCCCCTGAATTATGCAGTTCCAGCGGCACTCCTGATAAAAAAACGAGTGTGAAGCTAATCACAGAGCTAACTGAAAGAGGCCTTTGAAAGCATGAAGAAAGGGAAATCTCTCTGAATGCATGGCTCTTTCGTCCTTCTTCAAGATGGAGGCCTAAATAAATCCTTCTTTTTTGCCTAATAGGGCCATCTGCTGTGATCGGGACCTGCCGCTAAGAGACACGCTCCCCGAGGGGAAGGAAGCTCTCTCCATTTTTGCTTCCTTCAGCGATGATGAAGATATATTGCTGGTCACTCGCTCTAAATCAGTGTGAGTGACTGATATAAGAACCTTTCATGCTCAAACAGTGATTGTGCTTTTATTGCATTTCATTTATCTGCATATGAACGCCATCTGCCTTAAATGATGCTACACATCTTATGCTGCTTTAGAAGTCTGGTAAGAGATTTAACATTGTTTACTCTGATGTTTGGCCACAACATGCATCCACAACTGAATGTGCAATTGTGAAAAATACCAGAGCAACTAGTTGACTAAATAATTTTAACGTATTAGCCTTATAAAACTGTGTTCACGTGAGCCCAAAAGGAAGCACTTTTGCAATGCAATGACACAGAATGTGAAGCATCTCAGGTAAAATAAAAATGAGCATTCCACTCAAAACACATTTATTAGATTAAAATGTATGCATGGGTGTAAGAAACATGCATGTTAAGTGTAAACAGAGCTTTGACGATAATACAGCATATTATTACAGTGTACAGTGACCTGGACAAGCAATGCCTGGAGTCACTTTTGCATATTGTGTTAACAGGATATTTATAACTGTATTTTTATACCAGAAATGTCAAAATAATTGAACTTCTGCATGTTAGGGTGTGCATTTATGCATTTATTGACTACTTTATTTATTGCCTGTGCTTTTTTATTCATGAGTAGCGTGATATTTATGCAAATCATGTGTGCAGAGTGCATGCACTGTTGGAGCCTCATGAAGTGTTTTCAATTAGATCCTTAAAAGGAAAATAGCCGAGACTTAAATATTCAATTACAGTGTTTATTTTAAGCACATCGCTCCATCTCTCTCTCTCTCTCTCTCTCTCTCTCTCTCTCTCTCTCTCTCTCTCTCTCTCTCTCTCTCTCTCTCTCTCTCTCTCTCTCTCTCTCTCTCTCTCTCTCTCTCTCTCTCTCTCTCTCTCTCTCTCTCTCTCTCTCTCTCTCTCTCTCTCTCTCTCTCTCTCTCTCTCTCTCTCTCTCTCTCTCTCTCTCTCTCTCTCTCTCCATAGACAGTTTCATAAATATAGACAAATATAAAAGCTACCACAGTTTCCACATCTGTCAAACTCCAAAAAAGCACCATGACTTGTGCAATATATTCTAAATCATCTGATTTTGCTGATAATATTGCCCTCAATGGGCTTTTAACTTGAGAACTGGATCATTGAGCAAGTCAATCAGAATGCATTAACTGAATCAGCTAGATCAGAGTGATTCCGCTCTGGAGTTAGCAGCTCACTGGAGGGGGAGTTTACCAGCAAACAATGATTTAATACAAATTTGTTCTTCACAAAAATCTGCATTTTAGAGAAAATATTTTGCACCCGCATGGTGAAAACTACACTGTTTGCAGAAAGAAAAAAAAAGAAAAAAACAGCCACATCAGGTTGCATCATAAGTTGCATTTTATTTTACAATTCAGAACAGAAGGAGAAACAAAACAAAAGTATGATAATGAGTATGTAAATTACTTTGGACTATAAGCAACAGGATCTTCTGAAGGATAAAATACAGCATCTTATATTATACAGAAAATACTATTACTGAAAGGAAAGGGGACATAAAAGTAAAGATGTAGCTACTATGAACCAGAAAAGATCTATGTAAAATTCCTCCGTTTGCTTTCATACGGATTTGGAGTGAGATGAGCATGAGTAAATAATGACAGAGTTTTAGGTCTGTTCCTCTAGTCCGAAAGCCATTACGCACAACAGATAGTACGTAAAAGATTTGCAGGCAAGTTCAAGGGTTGTGCTCAAACCTTTGGCTGTGATCAGCCCTTGAAGCTCTGCTCTAATCGTTCGGCGTTCTCTCTCCTGTAGCACGAGGAGATGGAAAAGGAAAGCAATTACCAGGCCTCACTGAAACTCCCTCACAACTGATCACAGCAGAAATGAATCAGACTCTACTGCAAGAGAGGCTTCAAAAACCATTATTGCCACGCTCTTGATGGAGGGTGTGGTATTCTGCTTGTGGTGAGGGCGTGTGCACCTCTCACCCTTAATCTACCGCTAGACCACAAAACAGATCGGTGATGGATGGGTCGGGCACCTAGTGATGCTTTCTGCTGGAGCACCACCTCACTGGAGAACCTATAGTGACTCCAAATCAAACTCAAATCATCCAGGATGAGCTAAAGGCAAAAACAAGGTACATAAAAAGACCACTGCTCTGAGCAAAGGGTGCTTTCTTGTAAACCATACTGTAAAACAAAAATAGGCTCATGAACATGCTGACATATGCAGTGTGAATGCTGTAATCCTTTTAATATTGGCACCAAAACAAACTGCAGACACAAGATGTGTAAAACAAGCTGTAGTGAACCTAACCTAACCTGGAATTAACATCTGTATCGTGATTACAAGGATATATATAATATGTATGTGTAAATATATATGTATATATGAATTGCTGTAATTCTACATCATAGATGTTGCATTGTGGTATTGCATTTAATTTGATGACTTATTTTAATAATCACTGTATTTCCATAATACAAATTTGATAAGAATCAATGAGAATAAAAAGAAATACAAAAATGCTTGAATGCATTAAATTATTGCAGGTTTTCCGCAAGCAGAGGTTCACAAATACATAATTAATTACATAAATACATAATTAAAATAAAAACAATTAACAGACATCAGAGAACTGTGAACATGCAAATGTTGTTAAATTATTGAAAAACTTGAAGAGAAACTTAAAATCTCAGGGGGACTTTCAGGTCAAAGTGGATGACAAAAAAAAAAAAAAAAAAATTCTGAATCCCTGCTTTACTGAGAATGTGAATGTCTTTATTCTGGCCAGTCATCACCTACTTAGACAGGAAGTGATTGTTTGACTGACATTTAAAATGGCAAAAAGACTAGTGTATGATTCTAGAGGAGAGCGGGGCACAACCTAACGCCTTTTGACTTTCTCAGTTTGTGTAAAGCCACTTGCGGTTCAGACTATTTATTTTTTCCCACATTAATTTCCCACATGTCTAGTACAAATATGTGGTTTTGTTTCATTAATACAGTGTATACTTTTTTCTTGATTTACCCGAAAGAATGGAAGCGAAATGTGACAACGTGCCCCATAGGTGGGGAACATGGTAACATGTGAGGGGCGGGCACATTGTTACATGACCAAATGACAGCTTAAAATGTAACCTGATATAATAAAAAAAACTCAAATATTTTGTCAATAAAATACAATTATTCTTTTTTTTTTTTTAAATAATGACTTTTTTATAATTAAAAATAAACACATTTTCTGTTAGATCAGCATTAAAGAACCATCTCAACTGTTAAATAACAGATATAAAAATAATATCAGATTTGTCTTATTTTAAATAAACACAACAAACAGAGATGAAAAATACACTTAAGTAAGAAATTCAAATTCAAATTTAAATAAATGTTCAGTGATATCTTCCGGAGATTTTTTTAATTTTGGTGCAATTTCTCAAAATAATGTTGATATGGCAACTAGTAAATACACAAAGTTTTTTCATCCTGGCATGTGTGGAAAGTTTTAAACCATGCGTTACAACTAACCCTGCGTTAGGTTGTGTCCCGCGCTCCCCTATATGATATTGCTTGTTTCTGCATCTTCTTCACTTGTGTTTTGATCTGGAGATTCAGTACTCTTTCAGAAGATGTGTCATAGCGCCCCCTACCGTATAACAGTGAAAACACAGAAACCCGTAAAGTTGTGTCAATGGCTGGAAAAGAGTTAATTAATAATATAATTAAATAAATAAAAATATTAATGATCCAAAGCTAAAGGTCTTTTGTTTTATGTTTTCTTTCAATTTGGTGTGAAATGTTTTTTTTTTTTTTGTGAAAACCCTGTTGTGTTTTTCACTCTTGTCCTCTGTCATTAATGTCTGTGTTAATTTGGTGGGCTGCTGTCCTTGGTTTAATCTCTACGTCTCTTGGGTCAGACCTCAGATTAAAAGTTTTGCTCTAATGGGTTTGTGACTGTATCCCCTGAACTAGACTTCACAATGAGAACTAATTAGATCTAGACCACACACACACACACACACACACACACACACACACACACACACACACACACACACACACACACACACACACACACACACACACATGTCTGGTTTACTATCTTTGTGGGGAGTTTCCATAGACGTAATGGTTTTTATACAAACTGTATATTCTCTCCACTTACACTAAACCTACCCATCCTCATGGGGACCTCCCCATGGTGACACAAGTCCCCATGGGTCAGTGTGCATTCAGGTTGAAGTCCCCATCAGGATAGAAAAACATGAACACACACACATGCAAGATTCACAAATTGTTGCTACCCTGCCTCCTACTGTTGGAGCACTGCACATTCATGAATGCAGGAAAAACACATTTTTAAATATTATTTGCATATTAATAATTAGAGCTGGAAGGAATTTAATCATATAACAATGGAAGTCAATTGTGTCTGCGTAACTCAATCAGCATTCAGCACGTCAAGGAGATTTATTTCATGAAAGAACAATTACATGCAGCACTCGTCTGCATGCTCATACATATGTGAAGTTAAAGTTTATGTGTGTCATGTACACTTTGCTTACTGCAAGCACACACAGGGTCAAAAGTCAGGTTACACATTCTGGGTGTAAACAGACCATCTAATTGAATCTGAATCAAACCCATGTGAAATTGTAAAGTTTATTTACCTCTTAAAAACACCTTCAATAATCAAATTTCCTTTGATTACTTTGAAACATAAAACCAACCAAACCAAATTTGAATTTAAAATTTCTTTAATTGTTTGCATCACCAAAATTGAACACCAAAGTTGTAACCTTCCCAAAAACAGACTAAAAAGAGTCTGTTGAGTAAAATTAAACAGAAATTAAATCAAATAAAAACTAAAAATTAGAATGAATAAAAAGGTTTAGTCAAAAGGTTCTTGGCATGGTAGTTTTTCTGCAGTATTGAACATGTTAGGCCATTAGGGACTACAGGTGGAAGTCTATTATGATTAAGCATCTTCTGGTTCTTATCAGAGAAGGATTTGGTGTACTTGTACATTGTTCCTATCAAATAAACACAAACTATTTATGTTTTTTAAAGAAAATTATAAACTAAACCAGTTGTGTAGCATTACATTGAAATTATACCAGTTTATACTTCAGATATTTAATTCAACTGCAGTGCCTTATAGTGAGATAAGTTAACACGCTGGCTCAATTTACCCCACAGCATTTGGCTCACTTTGCCTCATAGCTGCCATTTTGGATAAAACTGGTTAGCTTACCATTCAGGCTAATATTCAGCTAAATGATTTGCATGGTTTTAAACATTGCTAAATCACCAATATGGGTCATAAACACTTTAGACCTGGACAAATTTGCTTTGATGCAACAGCTATTACATCTGTTATGCTAAAATTTTACTTTGACAAGCCAAAAACAGTTTCTAAAGTAAATGGGTGCCTTCCACTCCTCCCATGTGCTTCTCATTTTCACAGTCTGGCAGAACTGATGGGTGGTTCCGAAATATATGATCACATGACAATAAAAGTATACCAAGATAAAGGGGGTGGGTCAGCTTTCCCACTGGCTCATCTTACCCCACTCTCCCCTAAGCATGGCCTCTACAGTTTAGATGGAAAGGATCTCAAGCTGACTAGCTGAAGACGTTACTGTAGCTTTACCCATTAATAAACACTATTCTTCCATGAAAATAAATTCCAGCCCAGGCTACAACAACTTTAATGAAATGACCCTTTACAATAGATAATGCTTTTCTGTTAGAGAGCTACAAATGGCAATTCATCTGTTCAATAAAATCTCTTAAGGCAGGCATACACTGTGCAATTGCTGAACGATTTCAGCAAGGTTACAACTCATGCTATATGAGTAGATCGCATGCAATGCAAAGCCAAAGCTCTAGATTTATGTGATCTCCCTCTTTTCGTGTTGCATTAAAGATGAAATGGTTTAACTTTTGTTTTCACACAGCTGCAGTGAGGGGAAAAAAACATGGTTTGTAGCTCTGCTTCAACTGTGCAATACCCTCACTAGGAGCAAACAAAATGCTAGAAATTCATCCGACTATCTGATTGTTGGTCAGGAGAGGTTAATCACCCTTCGTTTCCCTGTGTACACTTCAAGACAGTGGTGTAAAGTATTTGAGTAAATGTAATTAGTTACTGTACTTATACTTATACTATCTTTTTGGCTTCTTTGAGTATCAAAGATATTAGTAACTTTTACTCTCTACTTGACTATATTTTTGAACAAGTAAATGTACTTTTTACTCCAATACATTTGTGTTGAGTAATGCAATTACACATTACATTATGCATGGCACCTAACTTTTTCTGCAGCAGTTTGTTTCTGCTATAAAGAAGCCACAATGGCATTGAAGGTACTATATCTTGTGTGCTTTGCCTTTACTCACCCAAACATGTCAACAAGGCTACTTTACATGAATGCAAGTGCATTAGCAGGTGTTTGATTTATGAGCCAGTGATGAGGCTGAAACCAGCATGTCCGGTGCAAGAAGGCTTTGACTATTTCATTTTACTTATCTGCTATACTGACAAGACCTTTTTGAGCAATATTGGTTTATTTATGGCCTTTTTGTGCACTTGAGCTTAACTTGAGACTTGAGAGTTTGTAGACGTTAAGGCTGTTGTGTTGACCTTGATTTATTGCAATATTGAAGTGTTCAGTTTTATTTTGATTTTAGAAAATAAACATGATTTCTCATCTTACAAATCAATAGTTTCTTATTTTCACTGGTGTGTCTCTCAGGTGTCGAGGGCAAGTGCATCGTTGAGCCTACATTTAGTATGAGTAAATACTTGAGTACTGTTAATCATGCACAGACTTTTCAAGCACAGATTTCACAGGGCATTTCAGAGTGCTATGTTTGTTTGTTTTTTGTAATTTTCTTATACATACAAACCAGATTCCAAAAAAGTTGGGACACTGTACAAATTGTGAATAAAAACAGAATGCAATGATGTGGAAGTTTCAAATTTCAATATTTTATTCAGAATACAACATAGATGACATATCAAATGTTTAAACTGAGAAAATGTATAATTTTAAGGAAAAAATAAGTTGATTTAAAAATTTTATGGCATCAACACATCTCAAAAAAGTTGGGACAAGACCATGTTTACCACTGTGTGGCATCCCCTCTATGTGACCTATAGAGTTTAGCCGGCAACGGCGAATGGCACGGTGGATTGTGTTCACCGACAATGTTTTCTGGAA
Organism: Paracanthobrama guichenoti; assembly: GCA_018749465.1. Taxonomy (NCBI): domain Eukaryota; kingdom Metazoa; phylum Chordata; class Actinopteri; order Cypriniformes; family Gobionidae; genus Paracanthobrama; species Paracanthobrama guichenoti. Next base: position 5,126,155 of record CM031948.1, on the reverse strand, counting down.
GTATTCCTGAGCCCATGTTGTGATTTCCATTACAGTAGCATTCCTGTATGTGATGCAGTGCCGTCTAAGGGCCGAAGATCACGGGCATCCAGTATGGTTTTCTGGCCTTGACCCTTACGTACAGAGATTGTTCCAGATTCTCTGAATCTTTGGATGATATTATGCACTGTAGATGATGATAACTTCAAACTCTTGGCAGTTTTTCTCTGAGAAACTCCTTTCTGATATTGCTCCAGTATTTTTGGCTGCAGCATTGGGGGAATTGGTGATCCTCTGCCCATCTTGACTTCTGAGAGACACTGCCACTCTGAGAGGCTCTTTTTATACCCAATCATGTTGCCAATTGACCTAATAAGTTGCAGATTGGTCCTCCAGCTGTTCCTTATATGTACATTTAACTTTTCCGGCCTCTTATTGCTACCTGTCCCAACTTTTTTGGAATGTGTAGCTCTCATGAAATCTAAAATGAGCCGATATTTGGCATGACATTTCAAAATGTCTCACTTTCAACATTTGATATGTTATCTATATTCTATTGTGAATAAAATATAAGTTTATGAGATTTGTACATTATTGTATTCCTTTTTTATTCACAATTTGTACAGTGTCCCAACTTTTTTGGAATCGGGTTTGTATATTATATTTAATCGAGACATTTGTCGAAAAAAGTAATACAAACAGTAATTGATCACAAAAATGTTCCTAAAGGGCGGTGAACAGTCTTACAAAAGTGAGAGCTTAAAAGCAAAAGACTATTTAAATTAAGGACTTGATGACTTTATAAGATCCGGAAAAATCACAATATAGTCCAAACAAGCCATTCCGAGGGATTTTGTTCAAATAAAATATCTCCCTTTGGAGTGGACTTTGAGCTTTGTAACCTTGCAGCAACATTACACACTAACTAAAGTTTAAATGGAAAAGCATGTTATGACTCATTGACTTTAATTGGAGCAAATTAGTTGAGTTAACTTAAAAAGTTGAATGTGATAGGTTGCCTTAGGTTGTGATAGGTTAATTAGCTCAACTTTTTTTCTTTTTCTTTTTCTTTTTTTTTACAGCGTAATAGCACGTACTTAGAGCAAGTAGTAACAGCAAGCAGTAAAACATGGTTTTACCATGCTGTGATGTAAATTAATTGGGCTATTTAAAAAATAAAATAAAATAAAAAAACTGTTCACTGTTCCACCCCAACTTCCTGTTTTAGTTAAATCATGTTTAACACCACACAGCAGCTGTAAAAAAATCTATTGATTCTATCCTGTAAACAAATCCAAGACAAAATGCACAGTATTAAAGCTAATGCACAGCATAAGCTGCTTTTAGTGCATCGCATAACTATAAGCTATCTTTCTAACTTATACACTTCAAAAGCGCATTCTCCACCCACAGCAATCTTTGACAATATCAGCACATAAATGTTGCGAGTCTAGAATCAGGTGAGAGAATTCAGCATACATCATCTAATTCCTTAAGATAGGACTCCTTTAATGTGTCTTCCATCGAGGCCTTGGGTTTAGTGCTCTCTTACGTTGTCTTTCCATTCGCAGGAACTCCCGATAATGAGGTGTGCTCTGTGAGCCCCACTGACATTCTGCACAGAGGCGGAGAGCCACAGCGTTAAGAACATCAAACGCAACAACACAGGCTTATTCCCACAATGGATTAGCGCAGAGGAAATGTGCAACTGAAAAGCATTGAGTGCAAAATCCTTCTGCTAAGTGTGAGCAGCTGAGCCTGGCAGTTTACGAAATGGGTGGTTAATTATCGTTTTCATTTTGGGGCCATGCAGGAGCAGAAAACTCTTAATGAAGGGCATTCTCATGTGTCTAAGACTTTCAGAGACAGCTTGACGAAGCTGAGATGAGACAGAGGCCTAAAACACACTCTACACAAGTATGTGAATGCAAACGCTTCTTGCTACCCAAGTTCAATTTCACGTGTTGTTTCATTTGGAAATGTGTCAGACCGCAATTTATGCACATTGAAAGTAAGCGTTGCATTCTGAGCATTTCCACAAGGGGCTCTATAGACTTCGACATCTTCTACAATCAGATTCTTGTCCTGGTGGAGCAACAGATTGAAGTGAATGCTAGCTAATTAAATAAAAAATAACTGACTTAAAAAAATGCACATCTGATCACCTCTCCTCAACAAGCTGCACAGTATGATCTGGCTAAATCCTTGCAAAATCAAATAGATAACAAAACTGTACAAAGCAAGTCTTCTTGCATAGGAACAGGGTACATATAGACCTCTGTATCCATGCCATTTTCAATATTCACCTTGGTAGGCAACATAGTCAAACTGAATGAGCAAAATATTGTACCATATCAAATTAATCCCACCTCCCACATCTAGACATTTTTCACATTTTTCCAACTTTAGGGGCCAGTTATGAAAAAAAAAAAATGACCCTGTGCAGACTCAGAAACACTTGGACTTGAAGGGCACAAGACTGTCTATTTACCAATTCCTGTGATGTCAGTAATCATAATTCTTCAGATATCATATCCTAAACATGGCTTCTCAGATGCACTCTTCAGGGAGTGACCCTAACCAATGACTTAAAGTTCTCAGGGCAGTAAACTAGGACATGAGAAAGCATTTTAGCATTAAAAAAATTACATCAGCTCAACCGCTCATACCTGACTTATTGCTTATTTTCATTAGAATCATGCCTTCCTTCATCTCTTTATTCTCTTGCCATTGTCTTTCCCTGACAATGCTAGTTTGAGCCACACTGCAGCCCTGAGTTATTACAGTTAGTTTAATCCAAAAACAATATTTGAAAATCGCTATACTATGCATCACAACAGCATGTAATTATTCTTTACCTCAGAGATCAAGTAATATGAAATATGTACTGTGCATATGAAATCTTGTGTTCGGTTCCAAGCTTACAGATGTCATGTTCTGACACTGTGGTTAAATAATTTAGCTGTGATGAGCTATATTGTGGGAGTGGGGAGGGGAATACATGAATTTCTTCATTCTAATGGTTTTTGCCCTCCAAGGGCTTGGACAAAAAAACATGATTTATGCTTTTATGAGCCTCTCAGCCTTTTAACTACATTACAACTGTGTCATGCCAATGTCAATCAAAGAATGGAAAAAAATAAATGTTGGAAAAAAATATCCAATCAAACAACAGTTCTATCCCAAGGCTTCCAAGATGCATTAAAAACAAAGGACACTAAATTTACTCTAAGGGCATTATTTAATTATCCAAACATTATCTAATGTAGCTTTTATTTGTTATTAAGTAATCTAGTAGACTCAGATTCAGGAGGACTAATGCAGTCTCTTCATGACTATAGCCCTGTCCCAAATGACACACTTGTGGTCTTGTCATTTTAGTTTCAGAAAGGTGCTCATGAGTGAATCCAGTTTGCAGCCACAATGTGCCCTTGGTGGAGTGTGCAGTTTATGGAGAATTGCATTGCATAGTGTACACTCATAGGAGGACTGAAAGGGCTTAGTGCGCCATTTGGGACAGAGTCTTTAAAACCTACAAAACATAGTCATAAATGACAGTAAATATTTTTGAAGTAGACATAATTATCTGTCATTCTAGACTTTATGCATAATTATACTGACATCACCACAGGAGATGTTAAGCTAACAAAAGTCAGCTAATGCTTACATATTAGCTAATACTTTGTTCCCTGGAGCAAAGCACTTAACTCCAGCACAACAAACAACAATGTGATACTAGTCATTTTCAAATAACTTGATCCAACAACCTTTAAATGACTATCCTACACCTAAACTACAACTACAACATTCTCACCATGTGGGATGATCATCACAATGCATTCTGGGATTGCCTTCAGTGAAGGACACATGCTATGCCATCTAAAGGCTGATTTATACTTCTGCGTCTGCCCTGCGCCATAGCCTCTACGCCGTGGGCTACGCATCGATTTTCATTTATACTTATGCGTCCTTGTCCGCGTTGACGTGCAGTTACACATGCAGTGGGAGTATGTGTATCCCTGAGGGAGGGGTTCTGGCAGACCAATCACAGCGCTTGCGGTCCACGTAGAATCGGTGCGTTGTTAAATTTTTGGAGAGGTGCACGTCAGGGTACGTCGTAGGCTACGCATGCTACACACAGCCTACAACATAGCTACGGTGTACACTTGACGCACAAGTATAAATTGGACTTTAGGATGAGGCATCCTATTAGACAGTAATTTAGTTGTCTTTGTGTTAAGAGATCACAAATGATACTTAAAGTGTCCCTATTATGGTTTTTCGAATATTCCCTTTCATGCAGAGTGTAATGTAGCTGTTTGTGAATATAAATGTTCTGCAAAGATTTAAAGATGAAAGTGCACGATAAATAAAGCTATTGTCTCCCAAAAGAAGGAATCGACTCTGAACCGCCTATATGAGTCATTTTAAGTTGAATCTCACTGTGTTGCTGTTCTATGTCACTTGAAAATACATTTGCATAATGCTCGCCTATGTTGTACGTTGTCTGCCTGCGAACATCTTGACCCGCCCTCAAATGTCATTTTACTGACGACTGCTTCTCAAATCTCGGGTTCAACGTGGAACTCGCAAAATGCTTGTTCTTTAAACATGGGTCAGTACCCAGTTTATTTGGACCAGCTTGCTCCTCAGAAACACAACTTGTAAGTATGATTAATTATTGATGTATATATTTTCTACCGGGTGTTCAAAATACGTAGTTTTGTGTTTTATATTGTGTAAGTTTCTGGCTAACCGGCTAACTCACGTTATTACTGTCTTACTGAAATACTTCTGCTAAGCACCCGTGGGCCACTATTACCTAAAACTGTATCTACAAAGCCGATTCCAAAAATATTTGGGACACTGTACAAATAGTGAATAAAAAAGGAATGCAATAATTTACAAATCTCATAAACTTCTATTTTATTCACAATAGAATATAGATAACATATCAAATGTTGAAAGTGAGACATTTTGAAATGTCATGCCAAATATTGGCTCATTTTGGATTTCATGAGAGCTACACATTCCAAAAAAGTTGGGACAGGTAGCAATAAGAGGCCGGAAAAGTTAAATGTACATATAAGGAACAGCTGGAGGACCAATTTGCAACTTATTAGGTCAATTGGCAACATGATTGGGTATAAAAAGAGCCTCTCAGAGTGGCAGTGTCTCTCAGAAGTCAAGATGGGCAGAGGATCACCAATTCCCCCAATGCTGCGGCCAAAAATACTGGAGCAATACCAGAAAGGAGTTTCTCAGAGAAAAATTGCAAAGAGTTTGAAGTTATCATCATCTACAGTGCATAATATCATCCAAAGATTCAGAGAATCTGGAACAATCTCTGTACGTAAGGGTCAAGGCCAGAAAACCATACTGGATGCCTGTGATCTTCGGGCCCTTAGACGGCACTGCATCACATACAGGAATGCTACTGTAATGGAAATCACAACATGGGCTCAGGAATACTTCCAGAAAACATTGTCGTGAACACAATCCACCGTGCCATTCGCCGTTGCCGGCTAAAACTCTATAGGTCAAAAAAGAAGCCATGTCTAAACATGATCCAGAAGCGCAAGCATTTTCTCTGGGCCAAGGCTCATTTAAAATGGACTGTGGCAAAATGGAAAACTGTTCTGTGGTCAGACAAATCAAAATTTGAAGTTCTTTTTGGAAAACTGGGACACCATGTCATCCGGACTAAAGAGGACAAGGACAACCCAAGTTGTTCTCAGCGCTCAGTTCAGAAGCCTTTATCTCTGATGGGATGGGGTTGCATGAGTGCATGTGGCATGGGCAGCTTACACATCTGGAAAGGCACCATCAATGCTGAAAGGTATATCCAAGTTCTAGAACAACATATGCTCCCATCCAGATGTTTTCTCTTTCAGGGAAGACCTTGCATGACAATGCCAGACCACATACTGCAACAATTACAACATCATGGCTGTGTAGAAGAAGGATCCGGGTACTGAAATGGACAGCCTGCAGTCCAGATCTTTCACCCATAGAAAACATTTGGTGCATCATAAAGAGGAAGATGCGACAAAGAAGACCTAAGACAGTTGAGCAACTAGAAGCCTGTATTAGACAAGAATGGGACAACATTCCTGTTCCTAAACTTGAGCAACTTGTCTCCTCAGTCTCCAGACGTTTGCAGACGTTATAAAAAGAAGAGGGGATGCCACACAGTGGGAAACATCAAAGTCAAAGTCAAAGTCAGCTTTATTGTCAATTCTGCCATACGTACAGTACATACATACAGAGAATTGAAATTCTATGACTCTCAGACCCTAGGTCCCTAACAACAACAAAACAATAACAATAACAACAAAAGTTTAACAGTAACAACAACAGAAGAAAGATTAAAAAAAGGTGGATAAAGTGAATTATAGAGGTAAAGTGGCGATGGCAAATAGTGCAAACAATAGTAACAATAGTGCAATTTCAGATTTAAGTCAGTGCAGGTATAAAATAAAATTATAAGAGTGTGTGCAAAAAAAAAGAGTCTGTAAGAGGGGAGACCAATTCCTCAGAGAGACAATATAATGAGGTAGATGAAGGGAGGAGAACTGGGGGGGGTGATTCCCAGATCAGGTGGAGTGGGGCAGAAGAGGGGAGGGTCGGCAGAGTCGGGAGGGAGTTCAATGCCCTGACAGCTTGGGGAATGAAGCTGTCCTTCAGTCTGCTGGTCCTTGCTTGGAGACTGCGAAGCCTCCTCCCTGATGGCAGCAGACTGAAGAGGCTGTGCGATGGGTGGGTGGGGTCTCTCGCAATGATGAGGGCTTTGCGGGGAGAGGCGGGAGTTATAAATGTCCTGGAGGGGTGGGAGAGAGACACCAACGATCTTCTCAGCTGCTCTCACTATGCGCTGAAGTGCTTTACGGCAGGATGCATTGCAGGCGCCGTACCACACAGTGATGCAGCTGGTCAGAATGCTCTCGATGGTGCCTCTGTAGAAGGTGCGCATGATGGGGGCTGGGGCTCCGGCTCTTCTCAGCTTGCGGAGAAAGTAGAGTCGCTGCTGTGCTTTCTTGGTCAGTGCTGTGGTGTTGGCGGTCCAGGAGAGGTCCTCTGTGATATGTACACCCAGAAATTTGGTGCTCCTCACCCTTTCCACGGTCACACCGTTGATGGTCAGAGGAGCGTGCTGGGTGTGCATTCTCCTGAAGTCAACAACAATCTCCTTCGTCTTCTCCACGTTCAGAGAGAGATTGTTGTCACCACACCACCTGGCCAGGCGGCTCACCTCGCTCCTGAAGTTTGTCTCATCATCGTTGCTAATGAGACCAACTACAGTCGTGTCATCCGCAAACTTGATGAAGAGATTGCTGTTGTGTATGGGTGTGCAGTCATGTGTCAGCAGAGTGAAAAGGACTTCCTTTCTGTCCTTCTATCCGTGCAGACGTGTTTTTCTCTCTGTTCCCTGCTGGCTCTCGCGCTGTTTTGTTTTGTCTAGTGTTTCGTCTCTTCTCTTCTCTGACTGCTGCTTTGCTGGACTCTTGAAAATACTGAAATGGAATTGATTAACTGGTCAATCAGCGCAATCGACAAGATTTTCTCACAAAGGAAGGGTGCCCCGGGAGAACCCACCTGCCCGGACGGGACCTTTGCCGCAGGGTACGTGAGGGACGCATGGAACAACTGGCAAGTCCTGTGCCTGGAGGCTCTGTCCGTGGAGGATGCGGAAGATTTATACATGATTGGATTATTGATGGCGGGGTTCCTATTCTTTGGCTTTGGGATTGCCCTGACCTATCGGAAGATTGGTAAGACAGCTGCAAGCAAATTCACCCAGCCGCTGTCTGTGGAAATTAAAGAATGCTTCGGGGTTGTGTGTGACCGTCTGAAGGAATTAGATCAGAAAGTGATAGGAATTGAGGAACTGAACCGTAACAACGCAGTCCGGACTGCGGATACGCAGGGTAGAGTGGGCTCTATCGGGGGTCAGATCGGTGAACTTTACGGACTGTAACCGGTCTGGCCATGAGGCTGGGCGTAATGTCTAGGGAAACTGCACAGACCGGACGCGCGAATGCTGAGGACCAGATCTGATTGATTGATTATGATCCGGACAAATTACCGAAGATCATCAAATGGATTAAAAATAATAAATTGTATTTGCCTGACCTAATCAACTAGCCCAACGAACCTCACTTGGTCCCTATCTCTCGGTTGGGATTTCAGCCTGACAGCTTTGTCTGCTATCTTTCCCTGTGCACTGCCTTATCTCCCTTCAAGGACAAACCATAGAACTGAACTCGAAAACATCTGAAGTTATGGCTAACATTCTCACACAACACAATCTCAGACTCACTCGCACCATACACAACCTACCCGATCCCACCCCTCCAACCGTCTGCCTGTCTTTGTTATCTATCTCCTCTCCCACTCCATACAAAAAATCCCATCACGTGACCACGTGTACTGTGTCATGTTTATGTTTATGTTTATGTTTTGTTGTGTTTGCTATGTAATGCTTGCTAAATTGCATTCTTGTATTTCTGGAGAGCGTAGGGCGGCGCCTGAATAATCGGCTGCGGCCCGGAGGCTTGCTCCAAACTTCATTTCGTTATACTGTACTTGTACATGTGTAATGACGAATAAACTTCAACTTCAACTTCAACTTCAGACTTAATGTGGTGCATGACTAGCCGCTCAAAGCACTTCATAAGGATGGGGGTAAGTGCGACTGGACGGTAGTCGTTGAAGCAGGATGGAGATTATTTCTTAGGGACTGGAATGATGGTGGTTGCTTTGAAGCATGTGGGGACGACAGCTTGACTGTTGAAGATGTCTGTGAAGACATCAGTGAGTTCCTCTGCACAGTCTCTCAATACACGTCCAGGAATGTTGTCAGGACCTGGAGCTTTGCGTGCGTTGACCCTGCTGAGGGATCTTCTCACGCTGTCCCTGGGCAGTGACAACATCAGGTCATCGGGAGGAGGTGGTGACTTCTGTGCAGTGGTGCTGTTGTGAGCTTCAAAGCGAGCAAAGAAAGTGTTCAGCTCATTCAGCAGGGGGGTGGAGCTGTCACATGTCCGTGCAGGGGGCTTATAATCTGTGATGGTCTGAATACCCTGCCACAGGCTCCTTGTGTCTCTGCTGTCGTTGAAACGATGGGCTATCCTCCTGGAGTACTGTCTCTTAGCCTTCCTGATGCCGCGTGACAGGTTGGCCCTTGCTGTCCTCAGGCCCACCTCATCTCCAGCTCTGAAGGCAGTGTTACGTGTCTTCAGAAGTCTGTAGACATTTCCTGTCAGCCACGGTTTTTGGTTGGGCCAGACGGTGATGGTCTTTGTCACTGTTACATCCTCCATGCACTTGGTGATATAAGAAGTAACAGTCTCAGAGTACTCCTGGAGGTCTGTGGTGTTGTGGTAGGTTGCAGCCTGTTTAAACATGTCCCAGTCAGTGGTGTCGAAGCAGTCTTGAAGAGCCTCTGATGACCCTTCAGGCCAGACTTGAATCTGCTTCTGGACTGGTTTGGTGGCTTTCACAAGTGGTCTGTATGCTGGCATTAACATAACAGTGATGTGATCTGAAGCACCAAGGTGGGGGAGGGGAAGGGCTTTGTAAGCTCCTCTCTGTGTAGTGTACACAAAGTCCAGAGTGTTTTTACCACGTGTTGGGAAGTCAATGTGTTGATGAATTTTTGGAAGCACACTCTTTAAGTCTGCATGGTTGAAATCTCCAGCCAAGATGAGAAAAGCATCTGGGTGGGCTGTCTGCTGATCACTGATGTGTTTATAAAGATTATTTAGTGCCTCACTCCTGTTGTTGTTGGAGCTGGGGGGGATGTATACAGCAACAAGTATAATAGCTGAATATTCCCGCGGTAGATAAAACGGCCGACATTTAATAATCATAAACTCCACCAGGGGTGAGCAGTGTTTGCAGACCACAACAGCATCGCGGCACCACGCATCATTGGTGTAAACACAGAGTCCGCCGCCACGGGTCTTACCTCCCTCGACGGGCACTCTGTCCGCCCGATGGCATGTGCGCTGATCGAGCTGAATGGCGCGGTCCGGAACGCTGTTGTTGAGCCATGTTTCCGTGAACACAAAAACACAACAGTCTCTTACAGTCTTCCGAGTAGAGCAAAGAAGACGAAGATCATCCAGTTTATTGTCCAACGAGCGTACGTTAGCGAGAATGATGGTGGGGATAGCCGGCTTGTGTGGTTTAGCCGCTAGCCTGACACGGATAACTTTTTTGGAATCGGGTTTGTACTTTATTTGCCTGTTATGTGTTTTATATTGTTTAGAAGTGGGTAGGTTTAGGGCAGGAGTTGGGTTAGTTGCTCCAAAATATAAAAGTAGTCTATAAATATTCATAAAATCATGTCTGCTTAATGCAAATAATTAAATGCGTCTTGATCTGACGCATTGGGCAAACAACTGAAATGAATGGAGTACCCTGCGCTTCGACATAGTGATGCCTAGGGGTACCCTAAGTCTTCATTGGAAGGCACTTGACCATGCTTCAGATTTTGACGCCTTGGGAGTAAGAATGGGTTGTGCATTCTGATAGTTTTATTTATGCAGAGTACAGAAATAAAAGTGTTTCTCTCCACATTTCTGAAGGTAAAACCAAGCGTTCCCTCTCTTTTTGTGCATGTACTGAAGAATTAAAGGTTTAAGGGCTGAACTTCTGCCGAGTGTATAACAGAGGAGGCTAGTGTTGATGTGCAACAGAAACATGACATCTAGAATCCATACGCATAAAATGCATCAGTGCTCTTTGCATGGAAACATCTTTAAAGGTATGAAGATGATGATGCTGATCATAGGGGATATTGAAGTAAATAAAATAAAAATTAACATATTTCAGAAACAATCTATACTGGTGCTTTTCGAAAATGTAATAAAAATGGTGTCCTATTAATTACCCGTTTCCTACAAGTATTTTTCTACTTATGTAAATGATCAACCAGATATTTGACCTGTGATTTATGACATTGAAAATTTGGCAAAAACCACAAACCAACATTTTGTCCCACACTAACTGGATGACGGCTTAATTCTGTTCCAAATTTATTGCAAATAATTGAAACCTCATTTTGCAACAAACTAAATTAGCAGTTTTGAGATGGACAAAAAAGCAAACATTTTTAATTCACCCAGCATACACCACAACATATATTTTCATTTCAAAAACAATGAATAACTGGCAGTTTCACATTCAGCCTATAGCCTAGCGTAATAAGATCACTCAGATGTGAGTTTATCAAGTCATTTGTATCAGTGTAAAACATCTCGTTGACTTCCCAGAAATGCATTTGTCTAATTTCTCAAAAACTGCATTCACCTCCGAAGACAACATGAATCTAGACATACATTTTTTCCACTTACCGCTAATTATCAAGAAAGAATGTGATTAGAAAAAGTGTATTAGAAAGTGTATCGTGCTTCCTGCAAGGCACTAATTAGAGACAACTTCAGCGTTCTCTAAGGATACAAATGCCATGTCTCAGAAACATTGATATTTTGTTAATTCGCTCCTGAACTGTTGACCCTTTCTTCTCAGACAGACACACACATAAATGAACAAATTTATCCAATCGTATATTGAGTGATTATCTTGAAGGAGTCCAAATGTTAATCTCATTAGAACCTTAAACGAATCAAAACAAAAACACATATTAACAACATGAAAGAGAACAAATAGGCTGTGTGCGTGAGTCACTGTTTCCACACAAACCAACATAATTAGTGTGATTACTGTTTGAGTGGCTACAAATAGAAAGAACAGAATGAGTTATTATTTCTAGTTTTGAATTTTCCATCTCTGATGCAGTAATTGCATGCCTGTGATATCCTCCTCCTATGGATGAAAAAAAACACTATTACAAATGCAATAAATATAGACTTGCAATATAATATATAGACTTTGACAAGGATTGCTGAATTGTATTGCCAAGTAATACCACTGGCCAGATGACTGAACGTTTTCAAACTCTCTTATCTTGCTTCTCATGGTTGAAAAAAAAAACTGTTGTGTGTTTCTATTGGTCAGCAGTAAAGCATAATGCTATACGCCAAGGTCATCTGTTTCAATTTTTGAAAATTAAATCTGTCATTTTGACCAATTCATTAAGTCGATTCAAACTCATTACTGATTCATGATTGTATTAACAGATGCATTAAAAAGACCTGCTTCATAAGACTCACACAATCACGAATCACACATTTACAGTTGAACTGTATAAAGACAGAGCACATTTAGGCCACGCCCACACCGGAGGGGAAAACAATCCAATGCTCTCCATTGACTTGACTTTGTATTGTGTAAAGTGGTCGCCTTGTCATTTCTGACTCTCAAAAAACAGAACAGTGTCTAAAAGATGATATGTGACCAGGTGTACAGACAAGCTAAAAAACACAGAACTAAGTTTTTATAAGCTGTCGACCCAAAAAAAAACAAAAGTTTAAGGAGACAAAAGTGGATACAGGCAATAAGACGTGAGCCAACAGCAGGAAGAATGGGTACATTTTGGGATCCTGACACTCAGTATGCCTACGTGTGCAGTAAACATTTTGTCACTGTTAAGTAAAATATCCAAATGTCAGTTTTATATATTATATTTCCTGTCACTGATTACGTTCCCTCCAGTGGGCATAGTTCTCAGTGTAATATAACATGTCACGCTCTGTCTCTATTGCCTGTATCCATTTTGTGTCCTTAAACGCTTGTTTTATGGGTCAACAGCTTATAAAAACTTCTGGTAAACTTCTGGTTTTTGGTTCTGTGTTTTTTAGCTTGTTTACTGTACACCTTGTCACATATCAGCTTTTAGACATTGTTCTGTTTTGTTGTTATAAGTCAGAAATGCAATACAAAGTCAGTGGAGACAGTTGGTTTGGTCAGCTCAAAATACCCTACGTATAATTTATTATACCATGTTGTAAAAGCCCATTTTTGAATGGAAGGAAAAACATGCTGTTTTCGTGCACGCATCTTTAAATGCAAATTAACTACTGCTGCCCGCCCCAACTTTCCAGAAGAGGAGAGGCACGAGCAGATGTGAATGTGATGTTGTGTGAATGTGATGAATGTGACGAATCATCTCTATCGCGGTCACACTCACATGACATTGCAGTTCTTCACCATCATGAAAGTTTATTATGCAATCCGATCTCACAGCAATTTGTATGTATTTTATGATGTGGATAATTCATATGAATTCATACGAATGACCTACCCCCAACCCCACCCCTAAACCTGGTTTAGTGGTTTAGACAGTACAAATTCGCACAAGTGAGGTTGTATGAATTTGTATGAATTAGCCACCTGGTAAAATACTTACAAATTGGTCATGAGATAGCGTTGTATTATCTGCATGTGTTTTAAAACCATATCTGTCTAAACTTCTGATATATGGTTTTCTGAGTGCACACATCCGAAGCACGCGCACAGAGAGCTGGATGTCAGACGGAGTGTCCTGTGAGTATTAAACTAAGTTCTCTTTCACGTCTTGTTGCACTTAATCTGGCAAATACACACAAGGTTATATTAAAAACACAAAGTTCACATAAACACAGTCGGATATGTCTGTGAACATCAACAGCAGGGAAAGAAATCGCATATGTATATTAGATCTGTGTATTAACATGAAAGCAGCGCATACTGCTACCACTACTGCTATATATGCTGTTAATATGAATCAAACAACAAAAGAAAAAGAAAAACAGAAAATCACTCACTGCTCTTGACTGAATAGCTTTAGTAGCTTTAATAAGGATACATTTCTTACTTGAATGCTTCTGTTAATGCTCTGGTGAGGAGTTAAACATGGCGTACTGTGTAGAGCTCACTCAGGGCGGGGTCTATGCTAATCGGGCGGAGTCTGTCAGCAGTCATGGGCGGGGCCTAAGCATATGACATCACATTGCATAGAAATTGCAAACAGCTTATTCTGAGACACTGCTTATGATTTATGGGGATTAAAAAAAAGAGGAGTGGGTGGATTTTTACCATTATAGGGTGGTTGTGTACACACACTGGCGACACACATTTATGTTTAAACACCATGTAAAAGTGAATTTTGTCCCCTTTAAATTACCTTTATTAGGTTTGTCAAACTAAATCTTCTTACATATGTCCAAGGTTTGTTTAATTATTTTATTTAGTTGGTGCTACTTTAAACATCTCAATTGTGGTCCAACTGTTTTATTAATTTACTAAGGATTAATTTTCTTATCTTGGTCAAATTTAAATTAGGAACTAATACTGCAAACCTGTAACTAAGCTTCTACTAATAAAACCGGTTTCATTTTATTTTGATGGCCCCTTTAACACATTCTGTTGACTATAAGTAATGTTGCACCTACATAACTCATTAGATTGTTAGTAGAGTATTAGATTAGGATTAGAATAAATTGACATGTTGCAAAATTACTTATAGTCAAACAAATGGACTATCAAAATAGAGTCACCATAAAAACTATTAGTAGAATTTTTGTTTATGAACATCATACGCTTGCAACAAAGAATCACAACAAGAACATGGTACCAGTTCTCAATTTCTAACCCTAATGACAACATTTGTGGTTTCACACAAAATTAATAAAATACAACATGTTTATCTAATTTGCAGCTATTGCACCTCATTTTGAAGATAAAATTATCATAGTTGCATAAGCCTGTGAGATTTGTTTCCAGCAGAGTTTCCTACAAGGTTGCAGTTTGTGAATTTCAAGTATACCTCATGCTGAGAAGACATAAGTCCCAAAACGCCAGTGAATCATACACATGCTCCACTTATCTGAGCGAGATCTTGGATCTTGCTCATAGTTAATAGCTCTACAGCAGAAAACATCATCTGAAATAAATATATGGCCTGATTAAATTTCAGGTCAAGATGCAATATATTATGTTAATTTTTCACAAGATAAGGGCAGCAAGATATTGCTTGATTGCTGAAATTTTCAATTTCTAACAATGTCGGTGTGTTTTTCCTTAAATTAAGGTCAACGTCAAGGGGAATGATCTCATTCCATTTCCTACACATAATCAAAAGCGCAATGCACAGCCAGTAAACTCAGAATAAAGGAAAAGCGGGACTCTTGGTTTAGTGTCAGCCCACCCAGCTCTCTGACCTCTCCCCCAAGACTTCCAGATACTGTGACTTCCATTTCCATTCTAATGAGAGTGGCCAGTGCATTGGGAGACCGGCCACGGATTCAGAGAGAGGCCTGTGGATGCAATTCAATTCCACCCAGTTGGTTATTAGTCTCAAAGGCACACCAGATGTGAGTGTCCCAACAACACAGAACTACATCTGCATTTCTGTAGACCAGCGGGTGGACAAATAACCACAACTGATACAAAGAAGTCCAAAAATTAGCATTCTTACTCACCAGTGATGCTTAATAGTTGCATCCATCCTCTGCCTTTTAATTGTGTAAAAATGAGCTGATTAACATCAGTCAGTCAGATCTAATACCCCTTCTTGTTGTTACTGTTAACAAACTAAACTATTACAAATATTTTCTGGTTGAAATGAAAAGTAATATAAAATATATAATATAAAAAATATAAATATATAATAATATAAATATATAATATATTAAAATATAACATATCAAAATCAAATATAAATATTAAATAAAAACATTTAAATATTGCCTTGCCAACTAACAAAAAACTCCCATTATAATTTTGTGCCCCATGCCTGTCACATCAGTTTACAGCTCTGCATGTAAATATTTGAAATAAATGTGTTTTATTAATATATAAAATAAGTGTGAAACAATAAATGCATGTTATATACGTAAATAATGGCTGGATGATAAATCAGAAGATAGCAATGCCATAAAGATGTTGTATTTACTTATTTTGGTTGTTAAAATAATTTCTAAAAAAATAGTCAGACTTTGGATAAACATGGCTAAATGTCCAATTAGTCAAACGAGTTGGCATCACCCCTGCACACATGAATATATCCAGACCTGAATTCTCTGCATATCCAGAAGTCGTGAATAGTAAGCATCATCGATCCTGAAATTGGATGGATAGCAGCTTGAATAATATCTTCAATTGCTTGGTAGCCAGTGAAGCACTGAAAGAGCTGCAGAGGATTGACAGGTGCGGGTGGCAACAGCAGCACAAACATTCAGAGATCTTATTTCAGATACAAGCTGCAGCCAACACTACTGAAGACTGACTCGCGTCTCTCTGCTGCACTACCAGAGACACGTGTGAATGTTGTGTGATGACTACGCGAGGAAGAAGAAGAAAAGGCGGAGGAAAGTGGCATACAGATAAGATGGCAATACCTGTCTCAAAATGCAATAACTAATAATATATATATATAATATATATATATATATATATATATATATATATATATATATATATATATATATATACAGTACTGTGCACAAGTCTTAGGCACGTTGGGATTTTCACACAAAAAATGTTTTTAAGCCAGTTATTTACATTTACACATTTGGCAGACGCTTTTATCCAAAGCGACTTACAATGCATTCAAGGTACACTTTTTTTTTTTTTTTTTTTTTTTTTTTTTTTGTCAGTTCTTGCTTTCCTGGGAATCAAACCCATGACCTTAGCGTTGCTAGCACCACACTCTTATTGTTTGAGCTACAGGAAAGATAATTATATCTTTTACTGTAGTGTGTCAATAGGAAATATCAGTTTACATTTCCAAACATAAATTTTGCAGTTAATTGTAATAATCCAGAGAGATTTTTTATTATTTTATTTTTAAATCTGCCAGCAGCCGGTATGATCTGATCTCACCATCATTGAGTCTGTCTGTGATTGCATGAAGAAACAGAAAAAACTTAGACAGACTAAATCCAGAAAAACTAAGGCAACGTCTCCCAGACACTTGAGGAAACCTTCCTGCAAAACTACAGTACTGTGAAAAGTTTAGGCACTTGTCAGAATGCTTTAAAGTGAGAACGCTGTCAAAAATAATAACATAAATTGCTTTTATTTATGAATTAACTTCTATTAACTAAATCAAATGGATATTTGGGGTGAGCACCCTTTGTGTTTAAAACGGCTTTTGTCACCTGCATCTATTCCTACACCTGTTCCTGTAGTTCTGCAGGAAGGTTTCTTCAAGTGTCTTGGAGACGTTGCCACAGTTCTTCTGGATTTAGTCTGTCTCAGTTTATGTTTCTTCATGTAATCACAGACAGACTCAATGAAGATGAGATCAGATCTCCATGTGGAGCATGCCGACTATTGTCAGACTCTTTATGCGTACAAAAATCAAACTGGATTATTAAAATTAATGGCAATTAAATTTATAAATGTAAACTGATATTTCCTACTGACACACTACAGCAAAAGATAGAAATAACTGGCTTAAACCCACTTTTTGTGTGTAAAAATACTATAGCGAGCCTAAGACTTTTGCACAGTACTGTATATATATATATATATATATCCTAATTAAATGTAGGGAGACCAGCGGTGGTTGTAACACAGGTCAGTTGTAACAACTTCAATCTGTCCAATCAGGAACTAGTTACAAATCACCTGATTCACTTTGCACATGCTCAGTTTAGTCCTTATTCCACATGTGATAAAGTAGAGCTCTGTGGCAGACATAGCAGATGTTAGAGTGAAAAAACAATTTTGATGTAAGAAAGTAACTTTTTTTACTTTGTTTATTTTTGTTATGGGAATTTCTACTTTGTAGTTAAACTTAAATTATGTTTATTGTGTGTCTGTGTAGATATTTTTCATGCAAGTTGTTAGTGCTAATGTTTTAGCTGTTAGCTGTAAGGTGAGCTAGTTCATGGCTACAAGACTCGGGGTTTGTTGTAACAATAATGCAACATTACAACCTACCCCAAGAAAAACACACACACACACACACACACACACACACACACACACACACACACACACACACACACACACACACACACACACACACACACACACACACACACACACACACACACACACACACACACACTCACTCACTCACTCATGTTGTGTTTTCATGTTTTATGGGGACATTCCATAGGCGTAATGGTTTTTATACCGTACAAACTGTATTTTCTATCCCCCTACACTGCCCCTGCCCCTAAACCTACCCATCACAGGAAACATTCTGCATTTGTACATTTTCAAAAAAACATCACTTAGTATGATTCATAAGATGTTTTCCTCATGGGGACCAAAAACTGTCCCCACAAGGACAAGGATTTCGAATATTTCCATCTTTTTGGGGACATTTTGTCCCCATTAGGTAGGGTTTACCAGGCCCTAATTACTATGACTGAGATGACTGACAGTTATATTGTCAGTCAGTGTTGAATAAAAAAGCTTTCAAAATATTTTTTTCATCATAATCCTTATTTCATTATGTTACATATCACCCCGGTGGATATTATAATGTTACATCTCACCCCAGGGTATGTTACAGCTAACCCAGACTATGGGGTGAATTGTAACATTTCACTCCTCGTGTTTGAAACTAAACTATGCATTTTCTGTTTGTGTTGCAAAGAAAATAGCTATCTCATTCAATAGCAGACACTTGTAACTAGTTTGAATCACATTTTGAACACACTGGCTTAAAAGTACCTAAGATATAGACAGAAAGGTCAAAAATGCCAACCATCCAACCGTCAAACCATCCCCGGTATCCCCTATAATCAAACCCAAAACTTAATCAATATCTATCCTCCTACATATTAAGATGATTTCAATTATTTATTCTAGTTTGAATGTTCTCTTGAATGTTTGGTTTCATTCATTCCGACTGAATTATATGTTTTTATTTATATTTATTTTATATTATATTTTATTCATTTTATAGTATTTCCTTTTACTGAAACACTAAAGAGTAAGATGATATTTAAAATGAATATTGCCTGTACTATTGCCTGTACTTCTCTCTGAGGAGAAAAACATGTTATCTGTATGTTTTGAAGAACTACACTCACCTAAAGGATTATTAGGAACCCCATACTAATACTGTGTTTGACCCCCTTTCACCTTCAGAACTGCCTTAATTATATGTGGCATTGATTCAACAAGGTGCTGAAAGCATTCTTTAGAAATGTTGGCCCATATTGATAGGATAGCATCTTGCAGTTGATGGAGATTTGTGGGATGCACATCCAGGGCACGAAGCTCCCATTCCACCACATCCCAAAGATGCTCTATTGGGTTGAGATCTGGTGACTGTGGGGGCCATTTTAGTACAGTGAACTCATTGTCATGTTCAAGAAACCAATTTGAAATGATTCAAGCTTTGTGACATGGTGCATTATCCTGCTGGAAGTAGCCATCAGAGAATGGGTACGTGGTGGTCATAAAGGGATGGACATGGTCAGAAACAATGCTCAGGTAGGCTGTGGCATTTAAACGATGCCCAATTGGCACTAAGGGGCCTAAAGTGTGCCAAGAAAACATCCCCCACACCATTATACCACCACCACCAGCCTGCACAGTGGTAACAAGGCATGATGGATCCATGTTCTCATTCTGTTTACGCCAAATTCTGACTCTACCATCTGAATGTCTCAACAGAAATCGAGACTCATCAGACCAGGCAACATTTTTTCAGTCTTCAACTGTCCAATTTTGGTGAGCTTGTGCAAATTGTAGCCTCTTTTTCCTATTTGTAGTGGAGATGAGTGGTACCCGGTGGGGTCTTCTGCTGTTGTAGCCTATCCGCCTCAAGGTTGTGCGTGTTGTGGCTTCACAAATGCTTTGCTGCATACCTCGGTTGTAACAAGTGGTTATTTCAGTCAAAGTTGCTCTTCTATCAGCTTAAAAAAATCGGCCCATTCTCCTCTGACCTCTAGCATCAACAAGGCATTTTCGCCCACAGGGCTGCCACATACTGGATGTTTTTCCCTTTTCACACCATTCTTTGTAAACCCTAGAAATGGTTGTGCGTGAAAATCCCAGTAACTGAGCAGATTGTGAAATACTCAGACCGGCCCGTCTGGCACCAACAGCCATGCCACGCTCAAAATTGCTTAAATCACCTTTCTTTCCCATTCTGACATTCAGTTTGGAGTTCAGGAGATTGTCTTGACAGGACCCCACCCCTAAATGCATTGAAGCAACTGCCATGTGATTGGTTGATTAGATAATTGCATTAATGAGAAATTGAACAGGTGTTCCTAATAATCCTTCAGGTGAGTGTATGTTTTCAGTTGATTCTCCACCAACTCTAACCTTGGGGAAACTGTGTATCTGTGTATGTGCTCAGTATTCTGTGTTACAGATCAGTATTGGAGGTGGATTATGGGCATCCTAGGAGATGGGTGTTGTTCAGAATAAACCCAGACTTGTTGTTCTGGGCAAGCTGGCGCCTGCTCCAGATCTGGAAGGTCACTACATGCCTAATACTGGGTGAAAGCGTCAACAAGTGATCTATGTAGACGTGCATCTGACAATGTGTGGAAATTTACTATGACTATCTATTTTCTCTTAGTCAATCAGAATCATTCAGCCTGCAGTAATGACGTAGCTAGACCTTGAAAAGTGTATAACTGTTGAGAAATTGTATAGAGGGTGAAAAGGTAGAGGGAGAGTGCGGCCTACAAACTCCTTGTGAGAAGCTGGCTTGTGCTGATGAAACTGCAAACTATTCTTTAGTAATTTTTTCTTTAATTAATTGCACTCCTGACTCTTGGTCTTCATTCTTCACAACTGGTCTTGGGTCATAATATATTATGATTATTGGGGATAATATATAATGATTATTCTAAAGATCCCTCTCATTGATGAACGTTAATATGGCCTTCTGAAGTTAAGTCAGAAAGTCAAAAGTAGTGATGCACAATATATCGGCCACCATTTCGGTATTCTGCTGATATATGTTAATTTTTAATGTTATCAGCCGATAAGACAATTTAGCAGATATATTTAAGTGATAAATAATGAATTATTTCTTTTTAGCTGAGACACTGCAAACTGCGAACACACACTGCACTGCGAACTGTTCGCCATGATGGTTTTGAATTGCTTGAAATATGGATATCACTTCAAATATAGGAATCACTTCAAAAAGGAAAATACAGTTCAGCGCAACGTGCAGTGCAAGTCTGTCATATAAGCTACATAAAATTATGATGAGAACATAATTGTGTGCTTGGGACATGGTTTTTAATGGTGAGAATTTTTTTTAATCAGGCTCTCAAAAATTATATAAAATTTGAATTTAGATTTATCGCCAATATATTGGTTATCGTCTTTCTAATATAAAGAATTATCATTATCAGTATTGGACAAAATGTTTATATTGGTGCATCCCTAGTCAAAAGGCTTTCTGCAGGTCAATATTTTACCACATCTACAACAAAAGTTACATCTGATACCTTTCCTCTGATAGACTGGTGAAAGCTCTACACAAACTTCAAAGCTGCTCTTTGAATGATGTAAAACCGTCTCAGTGCCTTAAATGCGTCTGCCCTGTTGAATACCATCAGCATCATTTCAAATGAAGGAGAGTCCCATTATCTTCAGAGAAGTGACATATATATGGCCCAGTTTTTGTCCATTTCTTGGGACGCCTACAGCGGATGGTGAAACAGTTTTTAAAATTGCATAATAAAATTTAACAAGCGAATGTGTGCCCTGTCAAATTTGCTCAGATGTTTGCCTGGAAAAGCAAGTCTGCAAGCCTCTTAAATGAAGTCCTTTTCTCTGGACTTGCAGTCTCATGGCCTTCATTTGCACTTTTGAAGTTCACAAGTAGGTTCCATTTGTTATTTTACATACCAAAATAGAAAAATGTGGAAAAGCTTCATGAAAATGTTATCAGACCAATTAGAAAACCTTTCCAAATAATTTTTTTTTTTTTTTTTATCTGATTGCAAACTATACTGTATGTGCATACAGCAGAGAGCAGAAGATAATGATATTTTTAAACATTAGCTTTTTAAAAGGGTTCTTCACTGCGGGCAGAATTGTCTTTCAATAAGGTTTTTTTTTTTTTTTTTTTTTTTATCGGTGCTACCTGACTAGAGAAAACAGAGAAAAAAATGCTGATTGTTTTCCCTTTTGCCAAATAGGTAGGACAACTTCAACACCCATAATGCCATTATTGCCGTCCAAAGCCATTCCCATCAGTCTGCTATGGATACGCTTGACCAAAGTGAGATACCCAGGGCCGGCCCAAGCTCTTATGGGGCCCTAAGCAGAATTTTATTTGGGGCCCCTCTGTGCCACCAATATGACTGACTATTGTCAATTCTTGATAATTCGCACACCCAGGATTGGCCAGCTTCAAAAATCCACCATCATCCCTGTAGTCCTTGGTGAACAGTGACCCTCTGCTCAAACACCATCGCCCAACATTTTTACTTCAGCACGAACAAAAAAGAAAAGAAAAGAAAAGAAAAAAAGACCCTCATTGGCCCAAAAGAAATATAAAAGGCAGGTGATTGGATATATGTGACTTGGGTCTGTGCATCTGTCCAGTCATCAAATACAAAGGTAAAAAAGAATGACGTAACCAGAAAAAAAAAAAAAAAACAATTGACTGAATACTTCAAGACTGCTGAATCTTCATCCAGTCGAAGACAAGATCCACAGCAGGAGGGCTGCTAGCTAGCATCGGCTGTTTAAAGCTGGTTCTATTTTTTTGCATTATTTCACGTTATGGAGGGCGATCATCTATTTCTTTTAATTGTATTAAACTGTATTTACATCGCTCAAATAGCACGTTTAGTCAGCTACAGAGAAACTGGTAACCAGGCAACAGACAAGTGACAAATCCTGAGTGGTGATATCACTACACGCATTCTACCAGATAATATTGTATGGCGGCATTTTAATGCCATTAATAACCGAGCGCACAACTGATGCTGGCGCGCACAGTAAATCACTTCCGCGAGAGAATAACAGATCTACACGCGAGACGGCAGCCCACGAGCTCTGTTTAAACCCGTGCGTGCATGACATGTCCTCTGCGTGCACACGACTCGCAGCATGCGCGTCATTATTCCCCACGCTCAATCTTCTATTTTGCCGTGCCATACCAGGCTCAAGTGGAAACACAACAGGAACCGTTCCTTACCATTCTAAGAACTTTTCGGCCAGACGGTGGAAAAGCGACGATTGTTCACCTGCTCGTGGGTCAGCCGCGCCCGCGCCCTCCGCAGAGATGGAGGGAATCTCCGTCTTTTTTATTATGGCTTTGTTTTATACACAGTTTAGTGTATGGCACAGTGGTTTGTACCTCAGAACCTCAGTAAAACGGTGTTCTGCAATGATGCAGATTCTGTAGGCTACCTGTTGGTTTATAAAGCTAAACCAGCTGCAGTTGAACTGTGAATGCAGGGAATTCTGTTGCTTTGCTGTTTATAGTAACATAGTTCTGTGGTGGCAGAGGGTAATATCTTTCCACCATCTTTGTTAATTAAGGGACTGGTTCTAAGCACTGGGCCTTGTGCTTGTTCATATTTGAGTTTTGCATGTAATGTCCAATTTCTGTTCAAAAATGTGGTGTGGTGGTATTTTTTGTACTGTGGTGGTCCACCACTTGAAGGAATGTAGAGGAAATACTGTAGTATTGGCTGTCTCAATCTGTGTGTGTGTGTGTGTGTGTGTGTGTGTGTGTGTGTGTGTGTGTGTGTGTGCCAGTTCACCATATTTGCGTGTGCACCATGTATGGCACTAAATAAATTTTTACAGAAAAGCATAATGATTAAGGGGGGCCTTACACAAAGAGCAGCCTAGGGGCCCCTGACCACCTTAATCCACCTCTGGCTACAGCAAAAAGTAATTTCATGTGCTCTTGGGGGCCCCCTGGTGGCCAAGGGGGCCCTAAGCAGCCGCTTAGTTTGCTTATGCCTTGGGCCGCCTCTGCAAATACCGCATTGCTTTAGTAGGAAATAGTTCTTAACAAACTTTTAGTTATAATGGTGTTGACATATAATGGTGTTCCCTGGTGCAAGAATTCAAAGAGTAAACGTTTAGCGGGAGTGAGTTACTTTTGGTTTCCAAGGATCCAGTGAATTGTAGGCAGTGGCTAAAGGCTGCAAAGGATCGTCGATATGGAGAGAAAATCTAAAAAAAACCTGTGTTTGTAGTCAACATTTCAAACTGGATGACAGCATGCACAGTGTTTTAGGCCAAATGCAGGGGAAAGAAACTGCCGCACTCTAAGTTCATCACATACAGGTTAGAAAGCTGTCGTGACAGTGTTCCATTTTTACTTGTTTATAGAGTAGACAAAGTATGATACAATATTTGTGAAAAACCTAGTCTTACAATAACTGTTCTATTAAAGGCAGGGTAAGTGTTTTTGTTATGATGGTTATAAGTCTCTTCACATCCTGATAGCAATCACTGTCTAATTGTCTAAACATATATATATATATATATATATATATATATATATATATATATATATATATATAATATATATACTATCAATGGCAACTATCAATGGAGAAATGAATCTGCAGCAGTCAGGTGGTACAGGTCAGTGCTCTTTAAGTTGTTTATGTTCATTATTATTGTAATATATCGTGTGCTTTGAGACACCGTCTCTCGTCTTGTGACTCTTTGCAAACTCTGCTGTTTTCACGAAAGCCCTGGAGCTGTCAAACGCATCATCAGACGGACTTCTGTTGACAAATAAAGGGACATTTTCATCATCACTTATTTCTATTCAATTTTGCTTTGTCAACATTTCAACGTTGATCATTTTATTCTATCATTTTACTGTTTTATTATAAACTATTTTTCATCTTGTTTACACTTGTGAAGCACTTTGAATTGTGTTGGATTTCTTTGACACGTGCTATAATATAAATAAAGTTTTGCAGATTGATTGACATGCACTGACTTCACCAAATTATCAAGAAAGTGAAGACCGTGAGGTCTGAAGGCACCATTGGGTGCCGTCACTTTGTTTAAGCATAGCTTGATCGTCCAACTGGTGCGGAAGATTAATAAACATCCATAAACACGCACGCTTTTTGTATAGACAGAGAGAAATCCCTGACACCTTCTATAATAGAGCACAATCCCTTTCATTTCTTCCCTCGGCTGATGATGAGACCTTGAGATATGGCACAACAATCTTTAATAAAAAGCAAAATCTCATGGCTGACAGCTTGCAGACAGATCCCCCTCCCCAGGCTGATGAACCACTGATGGCATGTGAAGGAGACTCTCTCTCTCTCCCTCTGACAACCTCCCAATTAATGCTTTCCCAGCGTCTTCCTCTGTCATTTCCAGAGCATGCTGGGTATGACAGGGCCCTCTGAAACACAATGCATGTGTGCTGTGGGAAAGTGGCTTCAAACAAAAACAGGAAATGACATTTTAATGCATTCTTGCTCATCTGAAAAGATCAACAGAGCCTGAACATTGATTGGGTAGTGCATGTGAGTTATACTGATGGATGGAAAACAATACCTAATTTGCATAATATACAGAAAAAAAATTATGCTAATGCTATGCAAGAGGTATCCTTACCTAATTAGATTTTCTTTGTGTTGCTTTACTTCATCTGCCATAATGTCAGTTTTGTTTATTTTTGTATCTATAGAGTGCAACCGTGCTCACACACTTTTTCAGCGGCGTTGGTTCTGGAAGTGTTTTTTTTTTTTTTTCTCCTATAGGGCTTTCAGAAAAGTCTTTATAAGCATTATAAGCCATGAAACAAGTCAACCAGCTATAAGGAGAATCATAATGATTTGAAGCAAAAAAAAAACTTTTTGGAAATTAGACAAAAATACAAAGGTACAAGACTGTGTGCTTACTGACTTTAGTGAGGGAAAGAATTACATTCACATGAAGATTGCAGATAGCATAGTCAAATTAAAAACAATTATGAAAAATAAAACTACTTATTTAAAAATGTTGAGATAGATATATATATATATATATATATATATATATATATATATATATATATATATATATATATATATATATATATATATATATATATATATATATATATATACACTCACCTAACAGATTATTAGGAACACCACACTAATACTATGTTTGACCCCCTTTCGCCTTCAGAACTGCCTTAATTCTACGTGGCATTGATTCAACAAGGTGCTGAAAGCATTCTTTAGAAATGAACTCATTGTCAGTGAACTCATTGTCATGTTCAAGAAACCAATTTGAAATGATTCGAGCTTTGTGACATGGTGCATTATCCTGCTGGAAGTAGCCATCAGAGAATGGGTACATGGTGGTCATAAAGGGATGGACATGGTCAGAAACAATGCTCAGGTAGGCCATGGCATTTAAACGATGCCCAGTTGGCACTAAGGGGCCTAAAGTGTGCCAAGAAAACATCCCCCACACCATTACACCACCACCACTAGCCTGCACAGTGGTAACAAGGCATGATGGATCCATGTTCTCATTCTGTTTACGCCAAATTCTGACTCTACCATCTGAATGTCTCAACAGAAATCGAGACTCATCAGACCAAGCAACATTTTTCCAGTCTTCAACTGTCCAATTTTGGTAAGCCTCTTTTTCCTATTTGTAGTGGAGATGAGTGGTACCCGGTGCGGTCTTCTGCTGTTGTAGCCCATCCGCCTCAAGGTTGTGCGTGTTGTGGCTTCACAAATGCTTTGCTGCATACCTCGGTCGGTATGGGTCAGTCGGCCCATTCTCCTCTGACCTCTAGCATCAACAAGGCATTTTCACTCACAGGACTGCCGCATACTGGATGTTTTTCCCTTTTCACACCATTCCTTGTAAACCCTAGAAATGGTTGTGTGTGAAAATCCCAGTAACTGAGCAGATTGTGAAATACTCAGACCGGCCCCTTCTGGCACCAACAACCATGCCACGCTCAAAATTGCTTAAATCACCTTTCTTTCCCATTCTGACATTCAGTTTGGAGTTCAGGAGATTGTTTTGACCAGGACCACACCCCTAAATGCATTGAAGCAACTACCATGTTATTGGTTGATTAGATAATTGCATTAATGAGAAATTGAACAGGTGTTCCTAATAATCCTTTAGGTGAGTGTATATATATCTGTACAGCAGATCATGGGTAATGTAGTTTTTCAGCACAAATTCTGCTGTTAAACATGATCATTTTAAAACTAAGTTGAAATAATGCGGGCTGACGTCTTCAAAAGAAGCAAATGCTATCGATCTACAACCTCGCAGCTCACAGTAAGGATGTCTTTAAAGGTTTATAAGTTATTGTTAAAAATAAATTTTCCTATGGAGAAAATGAATGGAGATTTTACTTTTGGAACCCTACTGTTGCACATTATCTTTAAAGCTGCATATTTTTTTTCCACAACCAATTCAGATTTTGTTGTTGTTGTTGTTGTTGTTTTTACCCCAAAATGCCCCTTTTAATTAATTGTTTCAATTATTCAACAACTTCAATGATTCATTTGCATCATTACTAAATGTGTCACAGAAGCCAAATCCAACAGTTGTTCTTACTAAGACTTTTTAGTAAACTTGACTTAATGTCCAATAATTTATTGAACTGACTTAAAACAATTTAGTATTCTGAACTATTTGCATGCTATGCCTTTGTTACTTAGAAAACCCAAGTAAACATTACTTGACTGGTTTGAGTACCATTTTGCCAAAACAAAAAATAAATAAAAAATAACAAACAGGCGGGCGGGCAGGCGGGCAGGCGGGCAAAGTGTTTTTGAGGTTTTTGAGGTCATTTCCTCCACTTCCTCTCACCATAATTGTGATTAGTGTTCCAGTGGAACTTCATTCATACATTTTCTTTATCTTTCTATTATTATCTTCCTATTAATGCAGTGATGCAACAAGAAATCACAGTTATCTGATTTCAAAAGGAGGGAAATAAATAAAAAAATAAAAAAATAAATAATGATATATAACATAACTATATTTCATGTCAAATAATGATCTTTTATCAATTTTTTTTTTTTTTGTGCTAATATTTATGCTATAACCTTTTAACTGGGTTGATATAATCCCTCTATTTTAGTGACAATAGCAATTACCCATGCTTGAGTCACACACAGACTTCAACATTCGCATGTAAGACACAACAATGGTAACAAGGATTTTTTTATTTTATTTTATTTTTTATTTTTATTATTAATAAGACCTTTAGCATTTTATTTGCTGTCGTTATTGGGGTTATACTGACAAAAGACAAATGGTAAAAAAAAAAAGCCAAAAATAGTACAACGAAGCAATTAATTTATTCATGCCACAGTGCACTCTGGGAGTACACTTCCTCAGATCACAGATAGAATTAAGTTGACAAAGCTTAAACGGTTTAAGTAAGAACAACTTAGTACAATTGAGTGACACTTTCTTAATTGAATTAAGGCAACAAGTTTGCGCAATTGAATTAAGTAAACTGAACAAATTTGTTTTTAAATGCTCTAGTAAAAATATATAAATATTGTTGTATATTACCATGTATTTTTATAAATAAAATATTGAATAATTCAATGTATTTTATTCCTCATTCATTGAGGAGAACAGAGAAAATGATTCCATGCATTAAACATTTTAATCTATTTGGCAGCAATTAGGTTGCAATTATTGAAAACATAGACTGTGTTTGTTTTGTTAGGGGATTGTGGTTCTGCTCGTACAACAGAGAGTAGATTTGTAAATTAATCAAATGGTGACTTTGTCTGTCTGGAGTTTTTCCTTCTCTAACCTGTCAGTTTCATGGAATCGCTCATGTGTCATTGGACGGTTGAAGAAGAAAGAACATGCATCCCACTTAACAAGTGCGCCTGGCATATGAAGACTCACATCAAACTTTCCTCTTCTGCAGATAAGAGATTTTCTTTCAGATATGGAAACTGAACTCTCCTCGCAGCTCTTACAGCTGACTTGCATCATCCAATCTCAACTGCAACAAATGGTGTTTCTAATTGTTTAAAACAAATAATTTATGACTGGCGGCATTATTGGCTTTTCAGGTCTCAGCACAGAAATCAATACAAAAAGCCTTTACCATCAATACAACAAACAACATGCACTCACAGCACACAAGACTTCAGGGTTATATTGCTAATGCGGTATGAAGCTATACTGTGCATCAATAGAAAATGTCAAATGGCACAGATTTTGCAATACCGTTTATACTGCAGATATGGTCAAAAGTAACTAAAAACAGATGGTTTTAATATAGACCATTTTATTCATTGAATTTCAAGCTAAAACATCTATATTCTGATATGTTATAAGATAAGATACCTTTACTCGTATGTGATGTACGGTTTTGGTCATAACCAACCATTAAAAATATACTGCAAGCCAATGCTATTACAGCATGTCAAAACTCTACTATTGGTGCTGAATATATAAGACTGTAAAACTGGCTGTACCAGAATACAGCTGGTGTGTAAAATCCTCTTCAGAGATAGCATCTACTGTGTGAAATTACAAGCTCAAAGAAACATCCAGTAAAAAAAAAAAAAAAAAAAGTGATCTCACTACAGTTTGAGGGTCCTGATGTGATTTTACCCAGTGTAACACTGACATCTCTCATGTAATTTCATCAGAATTCAGTAAGGTAACATCTTGTTTCACACTTAAGTGGATAATAGATACAGACAGTAATGTTGTCTCCTGAAAATTGGAATCGGATTGAAATCATTTTTGACAGTCTGGCTTTTGTTGTGGAAAAAAGTTACCCAAATTACCCTTCACTTTATGCCATCAGCTGGGCTGTGATTCGCGGATGCCGCTGAAAGAGGAAATAAGCTGTTTTCTCACTCAGCCGTGCAGATGTGTTTTTTTTTAACTGCAGCTGCTCATTAAGAAAAAAAGCCCCAATTGATCTACATAGTGTGACGCCGAGGGACACCTTTGGCGTCTTCATTGTGATGCCAGGGGGCGCTTGACCATGCTTCAGTTTTTGAAGCCTTGGGAGTGAGAATTGGTTGACTGGAGAGAGGTCTGTAGAGACAGATGAAAACTGTTAATACAAGACTGAAATTGTTACAATATGTAAGGACCGGTTTTACTGCTAAGACAAAAGCTGAGATCCAACACCCTGCATTAAAACAATAAAACTCAATCTGAAGAGAAGATCTCACAGAGAAACTGTAGGACACCGCCCTGACCAAAACCCTCTCCCCCTCTCTACCTCCCTTTCCTCCCCTTCCCCCTGATTCAAGTCCCAGAATGCAGATATACTACATATGATTTATCTTGTGAATCTATTGTTTTATCCCTTTCATGTCTGGTGTCTTTTTAAAGGTCATAGTGCGATTGGTAAAATGGTCTCAACATCACTGAAGTCACTGATAGGGTTAGAAAGATTGAAACATATGAGACTTGTGTTCTCTTTTTGAGTGGTCTCTCCAAAGATATCTGATCTTCTCCCCCAAACTAGGTGTTTGTGTTGCAAATAGTTACAACCCTTTGTTCTGGTCTGGGTATTTAAGGAAGGGTGGCAGGGCTGCCATTGGGGGGAATATTCTGTAGACAGAAGCCCCCATGCAGTGTTGTGTCAGTGTCATAAGAGGCACTCACACACACTGTATGTATTGTGCCAGATATGACTCTTTGAAACTATTTTCATATTACTTAATTGTATTTTATGCTGAAAGTTGTGTACCATGGATTCATGTTTAATTATGTTCTTTAAGTTCTGTCTGGCCAAAATAAATGTTAATCTTGATTTATTCTGTATTTTTCATAAATCATTACTCAAGTAGTGTCGCATGAGGAGTTTTGTAGGAGTTTCCGTAAATCTTTCTGTCAGGGCAGATTCATACCGAGGACCCCATGACCGGAGCATGGCGCTAAGCATGAGGGGCAATCTGATTTCTGGGTGTCACTGTTATTATCAAGTTACAGCTCTCGTGACTATTACTAAAATTACACTTTCTGTTATGAGTAAGCATGTAAGACTCACTTAAAGGTAAAATAGTTCACTCTGTAATCCTCTGTAATATCAGAACTGACTAATTTGGCGTCCGTGAGGTAATGTAATTATAATCATGAGCATTATCCTCTGAGCGACTCGGGTCCCATGGAGGAAGCAGTATTTGAAATTAAGAGATACTAAGAGAAATCAAAGATCTAAATTAAATCACAACTAAACTTATGATCAGCTGTTAAGTTACAAATGTAACAAATGTAACAAAGTTACAAAGAATTGGAGTAAGATCAAATTATTCATGGAGTCAGATTTAAAATTCGATGGTCAGAGTGAATCAACAGAAGTGCTGAGAAGGCGAACACGCAGAAGTCCTTCGACCAGGCCGTTAGATTCCGTCCTTGGGCTAACGGATGGACCTTACAAATATAATTGGCTAATGCGAGTTTATGTAACCCCAGTATTATTAAATAAATTTAATACAAATATTACAGATATCTGTCCTAAATGCAATTCATGTAAAGGCTTTCTTTCATTGTGTATGGGAGTGTGAAAAGATCTTGAAATTCTGGAAGGAGTGCAGACTTTGATAGATAAAATAATTAATGTTACTATTGCTCTAGAACTAACATGTTTTATATTAAATGTATATCCTAGCAATCTTAAATTGAGAAGAAGAGAATATATATTTGTCTATATGTGTATTCTACAAGCCAAACATCTTATAGCACTTCACTGGAAAAAGTTGGAGGCACCAAGTATAGGGAGATGGCTCAAGGAGATGGCACTGAATATGTCCCGGGAGAAAATTATTAAAGGCCGATATAAGGCTTTTGAAGATGCTTGGAACCCCTTTATGATTTTCTTAGAAAACGAAAACAGTGGGGATATATCTGATGGGATGTTCAAAGATATGAAAAGTATTGGTGGATGTGTGTTGTACTAGGAGGACTTAATTTGATTAGATTTTTTTTTTTTTCTACATATGCATCAAATTAATCTGGATCAGTGTTATTTTAGTAGCCTATAATTTATGTTATATATGTTTGTCTAATTTTTAATTTTATATTTTTGTAAAAATAAAAAAATTGTCTTGTGTTTTTATGTCTGTACACTCTAAAAAATGCTGGGTTAAAAACGGAAAATGGACTAACCCAGCAATTGGGTTGTTTTAACCCAGTAAATGGGTTGTTTTAACCCAGCGGTTGGGTTAAATGTTTGCTTAAAACAACCCAATCGCTGGGTTAGTCCATGTTCAACCCAGCTTGGGTTGTTTTTAACCCAGCATTTTTTAGAGTGTATAGTTTTTAAGTTTTAAATGATTAGTTTGTTATTTTACTACATCAACTTAAATGAAAAGAAAAGAAAATTTTCCAGCAAAGTTTCAATCATGCTGGTAATTTTCAGGCCTTTGGATGAAATTCATGTATCAGTATTATGCATTATAAGCATTATAGGGTTAAAAATGACTTAGTTACATCTCTTCCTAAAGCAAAATATCTGGTCTCAGAGGGGTGGTTGTTAGCTCTCTGAATACCCACAGTAGCAATCAAAGGGGATGGATTTGCTTAATGACGCACTTAATGATGTGAGAGCTATGCAGTTCTCCTCATCTCTCACACTGGCACCTTCACGTCTCTGAGCTCTGAGCCGTTCGACACCAGTGTCCCCCGGAGAGACATATGTGGAACAGCGTCACTTAACGGCATGCTGTGGCTCTCCTGTGAGAAAATCCTATGAAACAAGTTCAGCGTGGCACGGAAAGTGTCACGCTATCTGTTATCTTAATGAGAAGCAACCAGACTGGTTTCAATTCACACTGCAGGCCAACCTCATCCATTCCATGTTTATTTGCATAAGGAATAGAGAACAGGGAGAAATTAGTTCACATGTGCTGAGTCAGATCCTCATGCTGTCACCCCTCTCAGGAACCAGTAATGCTTTCACAAGCTCCCTATTCTCTCCTTTGCAGTCAGAAATACAGTGTCAGTCTGATGGCAGGGGTGAGATGGGGGTCACATTCATGAATCTGATGTTTTTTCTCCAGGGAATTTGTGCATCTTCCCCTTTAGGTGCTGTTTATATCAGCTTTCAAATTCAAGTGCTTTGGTGTGTGTTGACAGATGTGAGCACTCCCGAGGCGAAGACTACATCCTCTGAGACCTGTGAATTTTTCAATTCTTTAGGGTTAAAGCATGGCACATTAATATTCATTCCGCTATGTGGACACTCAAGGAAGGCTGCAGAACAACATCAGCATGGCATAATTAATATTCATGAGCTTATGATTTATTTGCATCCTGCCTCTGTTCTTCTGCTCCCACTCAGCCAATCAGACAAGAGCTGGGGCTGGACTGACATGCTGCTCTCTGATTGGCTGTTTCGATCATTTTGATTGTAAACAGCTTCTGGAATGACTGAGATGGAGTTGTAAACATGATGGTGAAGTTCTCTGTCATATGGGAAACTTAAAATTTGGGGGGAAATGCAGCTATTCTAGAAATTACATTTATAGATGAATGAATTTAAGATTACATACTATCATATTGTACTATAAAATAATTTCAGCCTCCCCCAACCAAATCAGGAAATGTGCCCATGATTGCAGTCTTTCATGGATAGATCTGAGTGAAACAAGTCTTGAGTTCATTGCTTTTTATTTATTCCTGCAAATATCCATCAGTTCATCATAGATGTGTTATAGATGTGTTGTGACATTATTTATGCTCTTCACACAGGCAATTTAAATAAAGTGGTGAATGTGAGATAAGTAGGAGTGCAGGCAGGGTGACTGGGTGTCCTCCGAGACTCCGAGAAAGTTACGAGTTTGGTGTCCGAGGGGAGGTAGTGACCCTAGAGAGAAGCAGAGGAAAGTGTTTCCTTGGAAACAGGAGTTCTCCAGGGTTCAGGAAGAACATGTTGGCCATTGTGTGGAGGACTTGAGATTGGTGGTTACTTCTTTCCAATACTTAGGCCTAAAATTAAGATTTATGTATTTGAAATGCATATTAACATTTCCATCCATTTGGTTTACACAGTTTTAATATAAATCAATAAATCACTAACGTGATGCACGTAGTTATTAGTCATGCATAAATGAAACAGGTAAGAACAGGTCAGATTTCTGTAGTATAGAAATCCAAATGTGAACGGAAACTGAATGCATAGATTTTTTAATGCGGTTCACTTTATTTAAACAATTAATTTTGATTTAACACCATTGTGTCACGTTTCTGGTTTAAATGATTGCTCTTTAACTTAACTTGATGTTTTCATTTTGAAATTACAAGTGCTCTAACTCAATCAAGTTGGTCCACCCTTTGCAGCTATAACAGCTTCAATTCTTCTGGGAAGGCTTTCCACAAGGATTAGGAGTGTGTTTATGGAAATTTTTGCCCATTCTTCTATAAGCGCATTTTCTGAGGTCAGGCACTGATGTTGGACGAGAAGGTCTGGCTCGCAGTCTCCGCTCTAATTCATCCCAAAGGTGTTCTATCGGGTTGAGGTCAGTTCACAAGTTCCTCCACACCAAACTCGCTCATCCATGTCTTTATGGATTCCTCACTCCAGAGAACACATTTCCACTGCTCTAGAGTCCAGGGGTGGTGTGCTTTACACCACTGCATCCCACGCTTTGCATTGCACTTGATGTAAGGTTTGGATGAGCTGCTCAGCCATGGAAACCCATTCCATGAAGCTCTCTACACACTGTTCTTGAGCTAATCTAAAGGCTCCATGAAGTTTAGTGGTCTGTAGCTGTTGACTCTGCAGAAAGTTGGCGACTTCTGCGCACTGTACGCCTCAGCATGCGCTGACCCCGCTCTGTGATTTTACGTGACCTACCACTTCATGGCTGAGTTGCTGTTGTTCCCAATTGCTTCCACTTTGTTAAAATACCACTAACAGTTGACTGTGGAATATTTAGCAGTGAGGAAATTTCACGAATGGACTTATTGCACAGGTGGAAACCTATCACAGTACCACGCTTGAATTCACTGAGCTCCTGAGAGCGACCCATTCTTTCACAAATGTTTGTAGAAGCGTCTGCATGCCTAGGTGTTTGATTTTATACATCTGAACACCTGAATTCAATGATTTGGAGGGGTGTCCCAATATTTTTGGCATATTTTTTATATATATATAATTTTGTTTGTTTGTTTTGACTTGTGTATTTACATTATCTCAAATGTTTCCAAGAATGTTTAAATCCAGATAAATAAGTAATTTTAACCAGGGCACCGACCATGTCTGTGCATCTCCCATCAATGACATCATACCCGCGTTACCCTCGATATCCGCATTAATATATGATGCGTTTTATTAGACAGGTGAGCAACTGTTTGGATACAGTCATCGACAGAAAACGAATCATTGTTATATAGCTCAACACAGTTAGTCTTATTGTTTAAATCTGGTTTTCTTGATTTACCGCGAGTACCATGCTCACGATTCTCTGTAATTCTTAAAGCGAACAGGTGGACAGTGTTGCCAGGAATGATGCTGACATCTTCAGCGGCTTGCAACAACATCCTAAAAATCAATTAATTGCTGTCAATGGGAGACTTCTTAAGGGAACGAAAGCACACTGACAAGTGCGTGTTGAAAAATACAACTACAACAAATCAGATAAGGGAAAAGACAGATTTCTTGTGTAATAATTAAATAATTAAAAATAATCTGTCTGTAAAAAAAAAAAGGACACTGACAGTGTGGTCTGTGAAATCTGTGATTTTTATCTTTGGAGGGAGGCAATGAAAGTGTTTGATTGTGCCATCACACTGTGCTGAAAGAATACAGAGCTCTGTGTGGGTGAGACAGGCCCTGATCTTACACACTTTTCCCCGGTGATTTTCTCAATCGTAGGAAGACTGCGAGAGCAAAAGGTTTTTCAAGCTGTATGTTCCATTTGCTACTGCGTTCCTGTCTCTCATACCCCACAATCCGCCCACCCTTCCTGTCTTCTGTCACTCACAGGTGACAGATCAGCCGTGACCTCCGAGTAAGAATACTGAGCAAAATGACAAGCTCGAATTCACATGTAGCTGGTAATTGTTTTCCATCCAGCTCGCTGGTTCCTTTTTGGCACACGCGAAAAGCGTAACCAAATTTGCTTTTCCATTTGGGGAGACATTATGAATGGATGACTTTAATAATTTTCTACCTGGATCAGTTAAGCACGTTGGACCCCATCTGCAGGTTCGTGGTAGTGTCAGAATCCAGTGAAAGAGTCATTATCGGGCCGTGTCAGCTCTTAGCTTTAGCATACATTAGAATAAGTGTGACTGCCTGTTGCATGATAGATAATGAAGTTGACGCAAGGAGACAGAGCGCTTATACGTCTTGCAAGCTTGAAGAAAACTCATTTTTCTTTGGTTTTCCATGTTTCACCAGTCGTTCGCTTATCAAATGCATTATCTGAATGTCTGCACCTAGCGAGCGCCAATCTTACCCTTACAAAAAAGAAGTATACTTCAAGTTTATTTTATGAAGTATAAGTAAAATTCAAGTATATTTCAGGGTATAACTTTTTCCCCCAGACATGTTGCTGTCTGTGTTTCCATCACAGTCTAAAGTACCTTGAAGATTAGTCCGGTGATGTAGGACTGCGCATGAATTCCCACTGGATTTCGCCCTCCACATATAAGCTTAATAAAGCCTGAACCTCATTGTCGGTCCATTGGTCATATTTTTTAAACTCCATTGTTGATTCGAATAGCAAACAGCTCTTAGCCTACAGCACGCACCGTAACAGACTTTTGAAAATGGTGGTAATAAAATGGTGCGTGAACTCAACCAATCAGAATGTTCAGCGCCCAAGTCCCACCCCCGAAAGTTCCTGAACTTTGAAAAAGTACTACCTCATGAGCAGGGACTTTCTGAGCTGGGCTTCATTTAGACTCTGGTCCCTGCAGTCTAAACATACCACCCCAAAGTCCCTAGTTCCTGCGGTGGAAATGCGGCTATAGTTTACTATTTAAATATTATTTTTGCACTTTAATTATACTACTATGTTCCTATTTAGGTATACATTTCTTTATTCTTGAAATATATGTTGAACTGTACTTTAACTCTTTCCATTTTAAAAACATTTTATTTTAGCTTCATGCATCATTTTTATGACTTGAATGTGGGTAAGTTTCATTTAAAAAAGCAACATTTTAATGGACTTCTTTTTACATCTTAGAATACATTTTAAATTCAGATACTAGTTTGGAACATATCTGTTTTCTTTATAAATCTTTTCAAACAATAGATATTTTCAAACAATTTAAGTTCATAATACAGTATGTAACACTGTGAAAAAGTAGTAATAGGCTCAATCAAAAGAGTAAAAAGTAAACACAACTACAAGCCAAGTAGGCTATACTTAGAATACTTAATTACACTTTGCAGATATCTGGAGTGTCTATTTACACCAAGTGCAAATACCGTGCCTTGTTGGCAAGTGCTATTATTCACACTAGCTCTGCCTAACAATGCCTGTTTGAGAAAAACAAGATTAAAAAAAGAACAGGTGTATTTCAACATTTTCAGTGGTGTAGTCAGTAAAGCATAAGGCATAAGATCTAGGTTTTGATGCTATCAGCCTGGGTTCGAATTCGCCTTTTGCAGAGCTCGCTCTTCTTTCTTTTCCTATCACATATCACATCAGAAAGGCATTTACTTTCAATAAAAATTAAGACAATATTCTAAAATGGAATTAAAGTACCTAACGAAATGTTTAATAATAATAAAAGCATTTATTGAGTAGGGTTAGGGATAGGTATAGGGAGGGTTTTATTGTTCCATTAAGACGGCATCCATTTAATAATTTTAATAAATATAATCATTATTGCATCCTGTTTATGTGCAACAAGACTGAGGTGCAAATAGTATGTATCTGTCAAAATAAAGTGACACAAAAAGGTTCACGCACAACCATTTCTAGGGTTTACAAAGAATGGTGTGAAAAGGGAAAAACATCCAGTATGCGGCAGTCCTGTGGGTGAAAATGACTTGTTGATGCTAGAGGTCAGAAGAGAATGGGCCGACTGATTCAAGCTGATAGAAGAGCAACTTTGACTGAAATAACCACTCGTTACAACCGAAGTACGCAGCAAAGCATTTGTGAAGCCACAACACACACAACCTTGAGGCGGATGGGCTACAACAGCAGAAGACCCCACCGGGTACCACTCATCTCCACTACAAATAGGAAAAAGAGGCTACAATTTGCACAAGCTCACCAAAATTGGACAGTTGAAGACTGGAAAAATGTTGCCTGGTCTGATGAGTCTCGATTTCTGTTGAGACATTCAGATGGTAGAGTCAGAATTTGGCGTAAACAGAATGAGAACATGGATCCATCATGCCTTGTTACCACTGTGCAGGCTGGTGGTGGTGGTGTAATGGTGTGGGGGATGTTTTCTTGGCACACTTTAGGCCCCTTAGTGCCAATTGGGCATCGTTTAAATGCCACGGCCTACCTGAGCATTGTTTCTGACCATGTCCATCCCTTTATGACCACCATGTACCCATTCTCTGATGGCTACTTCCAGCAGGATAATGCACCATGTCACAAAGCTTGAATCATTTCAAATTGGTTTCTTGAACATGACAATGAGTTCACTGTACTAAAATGGCCCCCACAGTCACCAGATCTCAACCCAATAGAGCATCTTTGGGATGTGGTGGAAGGGAGCTCGTGCCCTGGATGTGCATCCCACAAATCTCCATCAACTGCAAGATGCTATCCTATCAATATGGGCCAACATTTCTAAAGAATGCTTTCAGCACCTTGTTGAATCAATGCCACATAGAATTAAGGCAGTTCTGAAGGCGAAAGGGGGTCAAACACAGTATTAGTATGGTGTTCCTAATAATCCTTTAGGTGAGTGTATATTGCACAGAACTACTTTTACATGGTGTAAAAAAAAAAAAATCAGTACATTTAATGTAGTAAATAGCATCTGCAGGTGTTTGTACTCTATTGCTAAGAAAATATGTTATTTTCACTGAGTGTAAATAAAATCTAGCTGCTATTTACACAAATAGCATCTATCGCTATTTGCATTTAGTGCAATAGCCGCTGCCTTAAGTATATCTCGGTCAAAAGATTGAGTAGAGGCCAAATATACTTTTCTGTCAGTATAAGTCAAGTATACTTAAGTATGTATATTTACGTATATTTCTGAGAAGTACATAAAAATTAGTACAGGCTACTTTCTTATTTTTAGTTTAAAAGAAGTATAGTAATAGTAATAACACTTGAATTAACTTATTTTCGTGAGGTCAGCAACGAAAGAGGCAAATCTCTGATATTTGATTCTTTGAGTTTCTCTCACTATAGGCAGCCATTTCCATTTCTGACTCAGCTGGAAGAGCAGATTTTTTTGCAGATATTTGAATTTATTCTTGGGTGGTTGTATCATAGGGCGTATTGGTTGGCTGCCAGTTGTTCTCTTCAAAATAATCTGAGGTTATTAACATCTCAATCATTTGATGCTTAACGTCTCATAAAATGTTTTAGAATTTCATGACTGAAGCTCTCAAATCTCATTTGCATTTGTCAAAATTTACAAAATGGCACGTTGATGCATCAGATTGATATTATTCATGCCAAAATGCAGCGAAGACCAATGTAATCTTCTCCAAATGAGCAAAAGTCTTTAAAATGATAAAATGATGCAATGAATGCAGTTTT
Organism: Paracanthobrama guichenoti; assembly: GCA_018749465.1. Taxonomy (NCBI): domain Eukaryota; kingdom Metazoa; phylum Chordata; class Actinopteri; order Cypriniformes; family Gobionidae; genus Paracanthobrama; species Paracanthobrama guichenoti. The sequence goes on along the minus strand of CM031948.1, from coordinate 5,086,688 downwards.
CTTCCTGCATTACTGTATGTCCAAGAATACCAGTTGGCTTGATGAATAATTGACTAAATGAAGTCTCAGTACATGTGAGAATGTGAAAAATGCATGCACAAGACTTGAAGAGAGCTGGCTAAACAGGATGTTAAACATGATAGCTGGCCCACAAGCCTCAGAGCTGACACAAGTCTTGCATTTGACACATCTAAAATGTGCTTATTGTTTTACAGTGTCCTTGAGCAAAGAAATAGTTCACTCAAAAATGATAATTCTGTCAATGTTTACTCACCTTCATGTCATACCAAATCCATTTTCAATAGTAATTTCCAAATAATAGAAATTATAAAAATCTCTTTTCCTTAGACTTAGAACAGAGAATAAAAACAAAACACTGCAGGAAAAAATGCTGAGGATAATATTGACCTCTCATATTTATGCATGAAAGACTGCAACTGTGTGACCTTTGCACTAATCATGTCTTTTGTGGTCTGTTTTTCATCTGCATCTTATCAAAATGTGCATGAAACTACGAGGCCTTCATGGTCTGCATATGCGGCACATTATTGTTCCTGATACATTCGCTTCATTTGCATTTAAAGCAGTTCTTTTCAACATGCTTCTCTTGAACGGACCCAAAATATTTAAAATGCGTCCTAATATCAGAAATATGAGGACATGCATTGTTAACTAAAAGCTCACTGAGTACGACACAAGCCCAAAGCTCTTAACCGTCCTCAATATCCAATGAAGAAATGGGTCTATTACTTTCTTTCCAGTAGTGACATTTACTATGTATCAAATGCGGCCCCTCATTCACTGCCTCCCCTACAGAGCAAATCCATTTCCTCCTATGATTAATTTCATTGTTGCCGGAGATATTATTATTCTCCTATTCTGCTCAGTCTGGGTCCGGGGATCGGGCTTGATTTGTAATTCTGCTTGGGTTTCGCTGTTGTTAGGAAGCACATGCTCGCCAGAGCTATACGGTAATAAGATTCCGGGCACTCGTTTCTCCCGTCAGAACCCAAAACATCATTCCAAAGCCAGGTTATTATGGCAACACAATGCCCCACCGGATAGCGGGTCACAGTGGATTATTGCACAATAATGACAGAAGAAAATTAGAACATATCAAACCTGGAACATTACAGTCCAAAGCACACAGGTAATCATCATTTACAGCAATTATGATTGAGCCATTTATGCTAAATAATAGTCAATGAGTTTGATTCACTTATGGGTGAACACCCTTGGATTTACATAATAATCTCATCATACGGGTTATGCCCTTATAATTGTTATATTTTCATCTCGGGGAATGATTACCTTGTAAAATAATTGTGTTGGTTTCATGTACTCTTAATATAGTAGGATGCCACTCAAGTGTGGTCCCTCTGACTTGTGGGGTCCCCCAAGGCTCTATTTTGGCCCCTTCATTGTTTTTTCTCTACATGCTTCCTTTAGGCTCTATTGTTGAAAAGCATGGCTTTTATTATTGCTATACAGAAGATACACATCTTTATTTGCCCCTGAAGCATAAACATGGCTTAGACTCTCTTGGTGCCTTTCTTTCAGATGTCAAAGCCTAGTTGTCGTTACATTTTTGAAAATCTAATTTGAAATTCTGGTGTTTTATCATCTTCAGCTAAATCATGTAAAAAACAAACCAAACCAAAACAAAACCATGGGTGTCTTATTTGATAGTGCACTAAGCAAATTAATTTAGTTGTTGAATCAAATTTTTACCAACTAAGAGCACTGGCTGTAAAGACTTTTCGGTAACACTTTACAATACGGGTGTACTGCATTAATTCATGCTTAACTAATGCCCAGATAATCATGAGTTAATGTATGACTCATGAAGAACTAAACCATTTATTAATGATTACTGCATCAGCAACTAATGAAGATTCTATAGGATTAATAGATTAAGTAATCATTAAATTGTTATTAGTTAAATGTGTCATAATGTATTAATTCCATAATAACATATTATATTAACTAATAATGTAAATTAACGTGTTAATTACCACAACGGTCAAAGCCATGCATTTCAACTTCCAGTTGTCTGCTTTAATTAATCATTAGCTAATGTTTTGGAAAGGAATCATTATATTATGACTTTACATGATTATTAACTAATTGTTAAGTAATATGTAATTGTGGTTATGGGTTTTGAATTAATTTTGAATTAGTTAATAATCATGTGCCTCAACAAGTAAAATCATAATATAATGATACCTTTGCAAATTAACTAATAACAATTTAATGATTACTTAATCTATTAATCCTATAGAATCTTCATTAGTTGCTGATGCAGTAATCATTAATAAATGGTTTAGTTCTTCATGAGTCATACATTAACTCATGATTATCTGGGCATTAGTTAAGCATGAATTAATTCATATTAGTACACCCGTATTGTAAAGTGTTACCAACTTGGCTTTCTTTTAAGCACTTTGAAACTTTGATTCATGCTATTATTTCTTCTAGAACTGACTATTGTAACTCCCTGTATTTGGGAATAAACAATTCTTCCTTACCTAGATTACAAATGGTCCCAAACACAGCTGCAATACTTTTTCCCGTAAACATATTACCCCTGTTTTAATGTCTTTACATTGGCTCCCAGTCCACTTTAGAATTTATTTCAAAATGATTTTGCTTGTTTTTAAATGTTTAAATGCCCTAGCCCCCTCTTACCTTTCTGACTTGTTGTGTGCACACATAGACTGTCAAAAAAGATTTAGAAGCTGCCAATGTTCCAATATGAAGTGAAGTGGAGCGGCGGTATCAAGGCCCCGCACACACTCCCAAAGAATCCGCTAGTACAGTTTACTGCAGAACAACTCTTTATGTCAGTGTGAAATAAACAGTTATGAAAATGTAGAAATTAAAGTTAAAAAAGCTTTAATCTCCTCCCGAAAAAAAGTCAGTTGGTGCCTCAGTCACAACTTTGCTCAGAGAAGCTGTCAATCGTGATGTCACATGATGTGACATTAGTATATTATTATTTAGGGCGGATAGGGTGGATAGTATGCACATTGGGATGTGGGGTTGGTGTCCTGACAAATTGGGTCCTCCCTCGAAATCTGGGGCACGTTCAAGCTCAAACCACTGGGCAAAGTTTTGCTAAGGTTTCCGGGTTGAACGACATGTTTCCTGGAAACGGTGTGCAACAGGGTTTGAGACACGTTTTCTCTTGTTTGGTGGATGTGTCAAAAATGTCAGCCCAATCAGCAGCAACCATGCGGTATTAAAGAGACATCTCACACAATGGGTCCAAGTAAAGTAAAGTAAAGTGTTTGTCTTTTCATCCTGAAATGCGAGGCAAATGTTGGATCACAATAATTAGGAACCACAGTTTCCACATGTTTTGGGATGTTCTCTTTTATTCTGGATGGCAAGGGCAGAGACTGTAATATTTAGCGTATTTTCACCGATTTCATCAGGCTCTGAAAATTCTTCAAAAAGAACACAAAGAATGGCCTTCTCATCTGCCATAGTTACAACTCTTGCATCATCAGAATAGGGCGTACGACGCACCACCGTTTCTGTTTAAAAAACGTTTCGCAACATTTAGTTGGAGCTAAACGCAGCCCTGGTCTCCCCAAACTGTCAGTTAATGATTATCCAAAGAATATATACCAATGATATTATGATTTAAAATATGCATAGCTTACTATAATGCGTAGGCCTACGAAAACACATTAGTGCATAATAAAACCAATTGAACTTAATTTCTTACACGTGATTAAAAAATTGTCACTACACCGGCACACTTGTGTGAACACCATCCAGTGAGAACTTTAAGTCTGCCAGCAGAGTTTGTTAACTGTTCCAACGTCAAAGTTAAAATCTAAGGGTGATCGAGCTTTTGCCATAGCCACGTGTAAACTTTGGAACAGTTTACCGATACATTTTAGAACTGCACCAACAGTACATACTTTTAAATCAAAGTTAAAAATGTATCTCTTCACTCTAGCCTATAACTTGTGATATCCTTTGTTGTCTGTAGTTTTTTGTTTGTTTGTTTGTCTGTTTTTTTGGTGTATTTATAATTTCTTTTTAGAATATTGTACAGCACATTGGTCAACCCAAGAATATATATACTGTATTTTACTTGTTGCTCCTCAGACAGCTTACATTCACAAAACATGGCCTACATCCCTTCAAACTATTCAAACTACAAGAGGCTTTTGAGCTTCAGACTATTGTAAACCTCCAGGCTCCAGACAAGGCCAACATTCATTTTAGTAAAACACATTCTTTCAAAGTACCCCCATTATGCTTTTTCAGGTATTCCCTTTCATGTAGTGTGTAATAGAGCTGTTGGTGAACGTAAAAGCTCTGCAAAGTTTCAAAGATCAAAGTGCAGATAAATGGAGTTATTGTCTCTCAAAAGAAAGAAGCGATTCTGAACTGAAACGAGTCGTCAGTAATTCCAGTTTCACTTCTTTCTGAACCTGTTTGTTTGAAACACATTTGCATAATGCCAGCCTGTGCTCTTCATTGGCTGCTGGCGAATAGCGTCTGCTTTGCCCCGCCCTCAAACACTGTAGTTGTAGCTGAGACTGGAAGAGTTTGGTTTGTGTTGTTCATGAAGAGAAGACGCTGTTTTCTGCTGCCAAATCCACTTTGATGAGATTGATACGGTAAAACAGACGCCATCGTTACTGTTCACATCACTGTGTATCAGGAGCTGACATTCAGATATGATAATGAGTTTTTGGTTTCCAATGCGTGCTATAAGCAGACGACCAATCACAACAGACTGGGCCATCTAACCAATCAGAGCAGAGTAGTCTCTCGGAAAAGGAGGGATCTTGAGAGACCGAATCCTTTATCGAATAATTTCAGAAACTGAGAAAAGAGCCGGTGCTGCAAAGTATGAGAAAATAAAGTGTTTTGACCTTGGATTAAGACAAAATCCATTAAAGAAAGACATTAAAGAAATGTACACAATATGATGGGCTGAAAACTTCCGCTTTATATTCATTTTTGTCCTTCTCTTGCAGAGGTGCAGTAAACACCTGTCCAGTATCGGCTGATGGATAGTGTTTCCTGAAGATTGGACTGATAAGTGCAGTGGTGTCTGGCTGTCATAGCCGGAGCAGGCTTGTTAGGGCTCAGACCTGAGAGGTCTAAACGGTCCCACTTTCAATTTCCTGCTCCAGTGACCCCTGCTTTCTCACGGCAGTTCCTGCTTTCTTCTCTAGGGGTGTGTGTGTGCATCAGACCATCCACCATCTGCTTACTGCTACATATAGCTTTACTGTTTACTGAATACTGCACACTATACACTGCCTAGTATTTTGTTCTTTTAAATGGTACATGAAAGAGCCGGCAATATTTCATGATAAATGATCCAAACGGCTACATTGTTGTCACATGGCATGCTGCATGTTGTGTCCATCATTCTATTTCGTTTAAAATGTCTACAAAGTCTAATAAAAAAATTATATTAAAATGTATGTTGGCTCGGAATAGCATACTATTATTATTTCTGATGTACTATATACTGTAAAAATAGTAAGAGCAGTATGCTAGTATGCTATTTTAAACACAGAAGAGCATATCCTGTAAATAATTATCTTGCAATGGATTGTAATGAACTCCATACTTGAATGGACATTCTAATGGACGTTTGATGTGGATGCATTAGAGAGTTATTGTCTTATTAAAGATAGAGAGATGCAACTACTATAATAATGTCAGTGATGTGGACTTTTATTCTGAGTCATCGTCGCTTAGGTAAAATGTGTTGTTCCTCTCAGTTCAGGCAGATTTGATATTCCATGTGTGTGCTTGAGCCCAGGTGGTTCATTAACCTTTCCTGACCTCCATAGATGGATGTTGCATTGAATACTATTAAACAACATGGAATGACACTCAATACACTCACATAGGATTACATCACCTTCTGGCCCAATGAGTATGAAAAAAACATACAGTAGGTGTAAAACAATAACTCATGAATATTTATAAGCCTACACCATGTAGCTGAATAGGAAACCTAAAAAGTTTTGGCCGTTTATTTACACGTTTATTTTTGGAGGCCTGAATACACAAACATGTCAAAGTGCAAGTTTTTGAACATGATATGGTTATCGTCTGTAAAATGTGAATTTATAAAAAACGGTGATGCACGTGTACTACGTGTTCTGTCTAAAGGCTCGTATTGTTTCTATAACAAAGTGACATCGCCATCTACTGGTCTGGCAGCAGAAAACAGTGTTTTAGGCGTTCTCACGGATCTGTGTGAACGGGATTGTTATAACAACGTTGATGTCTGTATGCGAAAATGCAAAGGAAAAACTTGTCATGTAAATGTACCCTAAAACATCACATTTATTTATTTATTTATTTATTTATTTATTTATTTATAAAATTGTCCCAACAACAAATATTTTAAGAATTTTAAGAAAATTCCCATTTGAAATTCTGGAAACAATAAAAATTATCCAAAATTATTTTTATAATTTATTCTCCCCTCAATTAAGCTCATGCTCTTTTATCAATTGATATTTCTTATCAACACATGTTCATCACAAATCATAATTTCCATACTATGCATAAGTACAGTTAGATATAACACTATATAGATAAATATAACTGCAGTAATGTAATGCATGCTACACTGTCTATATATATATATATATATATATTTGCTGTTTCACTGAGGACAGAACCACAATATAGCATTCATATTTTCTCAGTTTACTGTAAAACCATGTTAGATAAAGTTTAAGATTAACAGCACAATTTGCAGAGCACTTCACCATGTGCCTTAACTGTAAGAGTGACCCTGGGCCTTAAAACAGCATAGCTACTATGGGTCTCTTTAAGATGCCACTTTAATTCCAACAATGCAATATAGGCATGTTTTTTTTGTTTTTTTCTTTTGGAATAGCATGAAAGTGAATTAAAATGTAACTATATGGATCCATCAAGCCAGAGAAGGTTGACATTAAATTGTGTGCCACATGACCCAGGAGAGGTGGTTCTGTATGTATGTGTACAAGATTCACAGATTTAATGTGTTTCCTGTTCTGAATACTGTCTATACATCATGCATGAGGCATATACACCAGCGAAGCAGAAAGCATTTGCACTTTCAGCGCTTCCTTCATTGCTCATTGTTATCATCCTCAAACATACGGGAACACTGGTTTCAGTAGCACCGTTTCTTTCTGTATCTCACATTCAAGTGAACACATTTCATCTCTGTCAGCCTTGAAATTCAAACGTAATGACTTTTAAAGACACAGCAATATTGCTGAAGCTACTGTACAAGATAGAAAAAAAGACAAAGATGTTCCTAAATGTGAACATTTAGTAAGTTAAGTCAAAGACTCATTTCACAAATGTAACAGACAATTGTTGTTTTTTTTCTGACAGCTGTCTCTAATAGGTTGTTTAATGCACAATGTGACAGGCCTAATGAACCTTCCCTAAGAAATGAGTAAAAGTGTGACAACTAACACCACTCACCAGCCTTAATAATTATAATGACATAATTATTAATATTATTGATAATAATATATAACATGCATTGTTGTTAAACATAAACTATTTGAAATTATGTGTAATATTAAATAAAAATTGGGTAAACGATGAGACGGCATAGGCGTCTGTGCGCATGCGCGTAGAGAGACACGTGTGCAGTCAGCTGAGCGATGAGGATGTAAACACTGAGCACGTGTTCAGAGAGCGGCTGATCAATAAACGCTGGACCTTGATCATTCAGTTAGGTATTAGTTTTGCTGTCTGTCTCTCAAGCTGCCGTATGTGTTTGTCCTCCTGCAGACGTTTCAATGGCCCCGTTAAAGTTTTGTGCCAATATTTCATGGCTCTTCACGGAATTGCCGGAGTTCACGCAGAGGATGCGGGCCGCGGCGCGCGCGGGATTCCGAGCGGTCGAGGCGGCGTGGATCTACACCGCTGACCTGAAAGAGTTAAAAGCAGTGAAGGATGAAACTGGACTCGAATTTGCGCTCCTAAACACACCACCGGGTAAGACAAACAAACAAGTGAATGACAGGAAGATGTGAATGTAGACAGACAAGCAGTCAGATAGATACTTTATTGAGCTATTCTCACGTACATAAATGAACTATAGTGTCCTGCACCCACTAGTACAAAAATATATCTGGTGTCTGAATAATTTTTGGTTTGACTGGAGTCAGATGACAGACAGACAGATAGATAGATAGATAGATAGATAGATAGATAGATAGATAGATAGATAATCAGATAGATAGATAGATAGTGTTCAGCCCACAGTTAAAGGTCTCTGGAGGGTGTTTATCACAGACAGGAATAGGATAACTTTCAGTTCATTGGTCACAGACATAATGGTGCTTCATATGCAGATAGAACTGCTTAATGGAATAGATCCGACCTTTCTCAACTCACGGGGGAAGCATGAACCGGTTACACTGATCTGATGCAATTCTGCTCTGATGCAAGACTTGTTGCTCCACACCAAATCACCATTTAACACTATTGAAATTCAGCTTTAAAATGCAGTTCTCCTTCGAACAGTTTTGTAGATCATTTCTGTTTTACCTGAGCTATCCATCATTAGGTTTTAACTTCATAAACATCAATATCCTCCACCATTTTGTGCATCAAAGTGTCATACACAAAGGCATACAAAACTTGCTTTTTTTTCCAAGAATCAAAATTAATTCATAAATACAGTCATAAAGAAAAGTTAGAAAATATTGCAAAGTGATATTCTGCAAACCTTTCTGAGGAAGTTCCCAATGCTGACAGAAAGCTTGACATTTCAAATCTCCTTGATAATGTCGTAATGGCCGGTAATGTCATGATGAATCTTATGTGTTATTTGTTGTGTCATTTTGTCCTCCAGGAGATTTAAATGCAGGAGATTTGGGATTGGGTGCTGTTCCTGGGAGAGAGCAGGAATTCAGAGAAGGTTTGGATCTGGCAGTGCGGTTCGCCAAAGCCCTGGACTGCAGAAGGTACTGGTGCGAGTCGCACTGTGCTGATGTTTCATATGCATGAAGAGCAGGATTTGAGTCCAGTAGAATGCTATGGGGATGATGTATTTTTGTAGGCCAAATCCCAGAAACTAAGAGTTTTAGCATTTCAGCACTTCCGGTTCCATCGTCCTGAAGTCTCATACTTCTCTACTATATAGCAGGTGAAAACAGTATGTGACAAAATATGTCTGAATTCATAGTACTCATAAAAGAGTAGACAAAATACCCGGATGACCTACTTCTTCTGGTGCGATTCTGAGGCGTGCATCTAATGGACACTTTACTATCCCATGAGGTCATGGGAGAGGATTTGTGAATTGCAGTAAAGCGACGAAACTGACACTGGTAGGTAGGTCACATGATAAGGGCAACATGGCGAATAAAGTGCCCTTACTACACACATTCATACTATATAGAACATACTTTTTTAGTGTTTGCAAAGTAATTACTTATTCAAAACAAATACCTACCTACCTTTTAATGGGTTTTTGGTTAAATACGTGTGCTGCACTGAAAAGTGAAGCCAAAGCATTTCGATCGTGTCCTGGTGGCTGGCTGCAGTATGGGTCCTAAACCCCGCCCTCTCCATGTAATTGAATGGGATGCGAGCCAAACTAAAAAAATCCAATTACACTTCAAATCGTTTTTCCCCCAAAGATGGTTTCTGTAATTTTAGGTAGTTTGCACACAAACGTACTATCGTAACGTTATAACATAACTTTCAACACACTCAAATGTATTGAGTATGATTGTTTTAACCGTGTAAAACAGCGCTGCGTCACCCCACATACACAACGAAAAGAGCGGAAGTGGTGACTGCAGCATAAGCATAATAAAAGCTCAGAGACCGATGTTTGGTGCAGGGATCTCTCATTAGCATTCGCTCCTAAGGGCTCTCGGCGTGTTCTGCTTCATACCATCGTAACGTTAATAAAACCAGTGCAGTCGCTCATTCATGAGCATGATTTAAGATTCCTCTCCATCGACTGTGGATGTGAAGAGTCAAGACTACAACTCCCATGATTCCACGCTCATTCATGACATCATCAAGCTACGCCTTTGTTTTGAATAAGCGACCTCTAGTGGTGAAACTTACAGACTGTGCCTTTAAATACAGACTGAAAGAGATTAATGGTGGTTATGTTGAAGTCATATGACTGGTATAGTTCATCTATAGCATATGTTTATCTTTTTACTTCTGTATTTAGGCTTTACAATTCATAAACGTGGTAATTTGTGAAGATTATCATGATGAACTTCCAGGTTTCACTCCAGAGCTCTTATGGCAATTCGGTTTGTGCTGGGAAACCCCAGTGTTTGAAAAATCAAGTCGCACCGGGAATCAGGCCTCCTTTAAGACCCCGAAAGATCCCATTGGTTCAACAGACTTTTAATGGGTAGTATTTTTAGTGCCTGATTACAATTCCTGCAAAATCATATATAGTTTAAAAAGCATTATAATGACCATTAATGTCTTTTAAATTACATGGTCCATATATTAGTATATAACTGAAGCTATAGGTTGTGGAATCAAGCATTTCTCATTCTTACTGTTTTTAGTTAGCTTACGTACTAGCATAGCATACATCTACCCGATTAGCCTGCTATCTTAGCTTACACACACACACATTTGAACTTACCCTTACCCCTTTCAGTTATTATAATACTGTGTAATATGTTTGTATTATTATTCATGTCATTTTTTTAAATTAATATTAACAGGTCATCTAATAAAATAATTATATTAGGCATGTCATGGTTTATAGTATTTTTTCTGTACTATTTACATTCTACATTACATTACGTGATGTATTATTACCATTATGTTTATCATGTGTAAGAACTTAGGGATGTTTTTTGCTTCCAATATAATTCCCAATTACATGTTTCAAATGATTGACGTTTGTGTGTGCTTTTGATCAGGCATTACCGCCTGGGTCCTGAAGGAGACCCGATTCCTGGGGGGACTCGATTTCTCATGACAGAAATACAAACCAATACAAACAATGAACAAAATCAAGTGTTGGATTTACAGGGAAGAGATCACTTTTATGGCTTGTTGCTTGCTGTCTGGTTAGGACTCAAAATGCATAATGTAACTATAACAGGGATGCATCGTTTCAATGGCCTGATTTATATTCACAGTGGATCGTTCAAAGTTCCCTTCATATTATGTAAAGCATAAAACAAGCCTCCCGCTCAATGTGTACTGAAGCTGAGAGAATGGAAAACAGAACTTAAGCGTCTAGACATGAAGGTTCACGCTGTAACTCACTAAAATAGTTTCAGATCTGCTGAAATCATCTCCCCAGAGGCTTGTGTCTATGCAGCGCTGCCCCACATGTCTAAATGTCTTATCTCACACATTCACATCCTTCACAGAACCTTGTTTTCTCGATCAGCTGCGTTTGTGCAGGCGATCACGAGACGTACGCAGTAGGTGATCAGCTGAGGATGTTTTACCGCGTTTTACCTCTGCTGAGAGTAACTCATGCTAATGTTTCTCTCCAGGATCCACTTGATGGCTGGGAGGGTGCCTGCGGGGGTGGACCGCTCTACCGTTGCCATGGAGATGGAGGACACCTTTGTGCAGAACCTGAAACATGCTGCAGGTGTCCTCTCAAAGGTGACCTTCACTGCATCAGGGCCAGAGTGTGTGTTCATATGTAGAAGTTCAGGAGATTTTCCGTGAGGGGTTTTTTGTGCAAATTCCGAGGAAAGAAAACGCAAAGGAATAAATGGTTCTTGGGAGAAACTGTTTTGAACAATCAAAAGTATGACAAATTTATTTCAGGTGAGGTTCAAAGATGTGAAAGAAGTGTTTTTCATTAAAAATTATTCAAACCCTCATTTATTTATATTTTAGTGATTTTAATAGTATGACCATTTTGAAAACAATATATAATAGTAACGAAAATAATTCATACAATTATTCCATCCATTAAATCCATCCTCCTTTCTTTCCTCAAGAAGACTTAAATTACTCTGTTGTACAGGTTATCTGTGCATTTCAGTTCCAACAAGAAGTCCTTTTATACCGAAGGCTAATGCTGAAAGTCGAGTCTGTCCAGTCTTATTTCTGGCATAGGTTTTCATTCGCTTTAGGGCTGAGAATGTCCGTTCAACAGAAGCAGTGGACACAGGGACTACTAGTTATAGTATGCTCTCTGACCGTCCAATCAAAGGACGTGAAAATGCCGACGTTATTGTGCACTGCTAGATGGCCCAGGTGTCGCCAACTCGAAATCTGATTGGTTAAAGCGCCATTTCATTGCCATTTATTTCAAGCTAGAGACGACACATGATGGCTGAAATATGATTGGATAAAAGCTCTAACATAAACAAACACTACTGGAAGCAGCGCAACCAAGAGAAAAGCTAGTGAATTAAGGGAATGGACTATTGGGAATAATTTAACATACATTTGTGGAAATATATATTCAAATTTAATTAATATACGGCCCACCACTGTTTGATACAGTAGGCTAATTAATTTTACATTTTCAAGTTGTCAATCATAGTAGCTTGTAAAAGCAAGAAATACTAAAGCCTAAGCCAAGACTTCTGATTTGATCAGTAATCTTCACTAAGAGTTCATTCAAATAGAAGTAAATAAATGTATGCTCATTTATGCAGTGATAGACACATTTTTTGTTTTTCTTTCGTTATGATTTTTTCTCCAGACATGCAGTAATAACAAAAATAAAAATCAAGACTATACTAAAACATGTATATGTGCACAATATAAACGTTGAGGTACACTACCGTTCAAAAGTCTGGGGTCAGTAATAATAAAAATAAAAATAAAATGTATACTTTTATTCAGCAAGGACACATTGAATTGATCAAAAGTGACAGTAAACACATTTATAATGTTGCAAAAGATTCTATTTTAAAAAAATGTCCTTCGTTTGAAAAAATATGACGCAGCACAACTGTTTTTAACTGATAATAATCATAAATGTTTCTTGATCAGCAAATCAGCATATTAGAATGATTTCTGAAGGATCATGTGACTCTGACGCCTGGAGTAATTCAGCTTTGATCACAGGAATAAATGCATTTTAAAACATCAACTGCGGCTCTTTATTTTGTGCTGTTCTTCGCTGTACAGGAAGGCATTCTTGGACTGATTGAGCCAATCAACACCAGAATCACAGATCCACGATATTTCCTCCACTCCCCACACCAAGGTAAGGAGGCTTTTTTCTCCATGGATGATTGTGAATTTGTTTCCGGATTATTTACGCATATGTTTGTTGCCTTTGTCATCACGTCCTGTAGCTGCAGTGATTCTACAGAGAGTCAGTCATCCCAGCATCAGGATGCAGATGGTGAGCGCAATGCACTTTCTGCACAGCATTTTAGTCAGGCTTTTTATTTTGTCATCATTCATGCAGCTTTTGCAATCCTTTCCCCCAAATGCAAGACAAGTTTATTACAAACAAAAGTACACATAGGAACAAAAACCAGACAGGGACCAGGAAACCGCAACAGCTTCACACAGGGAGGTAAAGACAAGGGAAACAAGGGCTAATGAACAGCAAGTGTGAACTAATCAGGGTAATTATAGAAACTAACAAGGTGGGCAATGGAACAAAGGAAACAGGGGCTAAACATAGGAAAACAGAATACAGAAACAATGGGAACAAAACACTACAACATAAATGTCAAAACTAAGAGAGAGTCTGAACGGGTTCCTGCTCATCATCATCTTCATCATGAGGGGTTTGACTCTCGTCTTCATCAGACCGTGTCGACCGTGACCCTGCGGTGATTTCCATCCTGAGCATGTTTAGATGCACACCAATACGCTGATAACTACCAAAAATCAGTTTATTGTAATATCCCGATTTACCGGTTTACATGGAGATCAATAACCCAGCAACTGTGCTTTTACAAGACTGAATTAAAAATCAGGCTATTGCCCGGTGGTGACGTCAAAACATAAGCATTCATGTATTTGACTGTTCATTATGTGAGTTATGTTAAATAAGTTAAATATGTTAAATAATAATTTCAAAATATAATTTTACTCATTCTCCTCTCGTATTTGATGTTTCTACAAATGTACCACGAAATGAGAACACACTTTTTTTATATATCTTGGCCCTACCGCAAAACACTTGCTGTGGCTGGATGCGCTTGGATGTGGCTGGATAATCTGCCGTAAAGGGATGCTTTCACATTTCACATACTGACAGAACGCAGGTTAAAGTGTTTACATGCCAAGTGAAATTGGGCAAAAATCCATCTCTGTCGATCGGTTTATTCTTAAAGGGGTGATGAATTGAGAAATCAACTTTCTCTTGAGCCTTTGATATATAAAAGTTCATCGTGATATAAGAATCTCTTGTAAATTTCGGAGCTGAAAACTTCCTTGTTAGTCAAAGAAAAGCTTTTATTGACACCAGGCCCAGAAAACGAGAGCTCTCAAATATATATTCATCAATGACGTAATAGAACGGGGAAGCGCCGCCTCAACAGATAAATATGTATGCCTGCTTCTGTATCCCCGCCCACCGACTCGTGGAGCTAAACGGATCAAACATGCCGAAGATAGCAAGATATTGCGCTGTGGAAGAACACAGTCGCTGCATAAGCTTCCATACCATAACAGAACATACCTTAGCACGCTGTCACAGGCTGAAGAATCCTTTATTGCGATTCGGGATCAGACTCAGACTTGTAACGTTATGGGCCAGGGCTCGCAAAGCCCAACATCCCGGAGCTATGTTTTGTCCAGACGGGCTACCAAAATGTGAGCCCGTCGGCAGGCCAGTGAATCTTAAATAGTGAAATAACTTTCCTTTCTTGATCTGCGTTGTTCACTCTCTTGACTTGATATTTGAAGGGCGCGCACGTGTGTGTGTGTGTGTGTGTGTGCGGTTTGCACTTATATCCACCAATCGGGCGGACCAAGTAATACAAAAATAATATTCCAATCAAGATAAATCATTGTGTTTGTTTGATAAAGACGTTTTGCGAGCCCTGTGAGAGAATCATTCTGGCTGCAGCTTTCAAAACAATCCCCACATGTACTGACAGGAGAGCTGAAGCTCATTAAATATGCAAAGCTTATCCAATCCTAGCAGTGGGCGTTTACTTCCAAGTCTTCAGTGCGGCACGCCCATCAAAACCGAGCGTTCAGGAGAGAGCCTCAAAACCGGTGTAGAAAATAGCCTATCACTTATTCATTATGATGTTTTTGAATGTAAAAACCACACAAACGTCATTAGTTGACCTCAGACAACAGTATAAAAAAATAAAAAAAGACAGTTCATGACACCTTTAAGCTGTTTATGACCCACGTTGTCGGCTTATTAAGCATAATCGGGTTAAGAACGTCCATGTAAATGTACTCATTCACTCACATTATTTAATCTGTGATCGTGACGAGAATTAAACTCGCATTGTTTCATTTGTAGAGCTTTCGCAATCTTAAATTAATTGAGACATCAAATATTTGTAAATGTTTTTTACATGAAAACGAGTTGATTCTAAGCGTTGAAGTTTAGTCTTATCTTTTTGTCTTATCTATTCATATTAATTTGAACAAAGATATTTTAATTTTTTTTAATTATAATTGTTTATGCTTCAACACCTATGCAACTATGGAAGCTTGTGTCCACCACAGAAAAAAAAACATTCTGATAATTTTGAGTTTATATCTCGCAATTCCGAGATTAGTTAAAAATTCAGAATTGCGAGATTTAGAGTCCATTTACACATTTAATAGTTTTTCCTTTGGCTTTTACACATACAGACGACAACGTTGTCAAAACGATCCCCGTTCACATGGATCCGTGAAATCGCTGTATTCTGCTGCCAGGCCAGTAGATAGCAATGACACTGTAAAGAAACACTACACGCCTAAACTGGCATCACTGTTTTCACAAATTCTCGTTTTTGTAGTTTATACAGAGATGATAATGGTATCATTTTCAAAAACTTGCACTTTGAAACCCATTTTCTAAAGTTTGTGTATTCAGGCATGTGTATACAGTTACCGTGTAAATGAACAGCCAAAATGCATAGAAATGGGTTGCACTTTATTTTAAAGGGGTCGTATAATGCCCCTTTTTATAAGATGTAAAAAAAAGTCTCTGATGTCCCCAGAGTGTGTATGTGAAGTTTTAGCTCAAAATACCCCGCAAATGTTTTCATAGCATATTAAACTTTAATTTTGTGTGTCTCTTTAAATGCAAATGAGTTGCGGGCCCCCTTTCAGGAAGAGGGTGGGGCTTCAAAAGCTTGTGTTAGCAGCTCTGATTACCTCACACAGAAAATGTCAGAAACTGTTCAGCCTTTTATGTTCAAACTGGAGTCGGACAATGATGGAGAGACTCAAGAAGAAGAGACAACATGTAGAATGAGGACAGGACGTTTCTGAATTTATGTAGCTGATGTGGAGTTAACTTTCTTCAAGTCACTGATTAGCATGTTCTGGCATGATAATCTATAAATCACTCGTGTGGGAACTGTTGTAAGATGCACAGAGCCAGAGAATAAATGCTGCATGAAGATATAACAGGTTTAATAGTTTAGTTTAATTACGGTTATAACTTAAGTTGTCATCCTGGTTTTATAACATGCTTTTGCATTTGTGTTATGCACTGTGTTGCAATACATGTGAAAAGATGGATGTGACAGCGGAGCAGGCTCCTAAATGTGCTCTACTACAACAACTCTTCCTCTTCTCAACATGCCTTTGTTGCATGTTCCTGGGGACAGGGTTTATGTCAGTTTTAGGGTTAGTGATGTCACTGTGAATAAGCTTGTTGTAGTCCCTACCAGCCGTTTGTTGTAGTCCTTAAAAAGCGATTTCTTTAAAGGAAAATATCTCCCTTTGCTTTGAAATTTGAGCGCCATAACTTTGCAGATGTTATTGAGGCAAAAGTCATAGTTCATATTTAGTTAATAGTGTGAATTGCACCCTAATCTGAAGTGTGACCCATGTACTTACTATAGTAATAACAGTAAATTATGCATAATTACAAATAACTAACCCTAAACCAAACCCTAATCATAACTCTACAGTAAGTACATGCTAATTAATATTACTCAGTACTTATTTGTGTAAGTACAATGTAACTACGTCACCTTAAATAATCTTCCATAAGAACTCACATTGCAATCCACTAAAAAAACACAAAAAACCAGCAACCACACGTTTTCTGTTAGAATCTAGTTATCTGCTCTTTCAACCTGTTGTGTTCCACGCTTTACCTTAATTTGTGTTGTTCGTAGCAGCAGCGAGAAATGAGCATCATGTGAAGTCATTTTCACTTATCTTATTACGGAGCGGCTGCACTGCACATGCTGTCCTTTCCAGGATAATAAAATCACTTCAGCACTCTTTGAATCCTGCGCTGAATAAATCATATGAGGGGAGTTTGTCGAGGGACGCCGGTGCATTAGGCAGCTGCTGTGTTTGTTTCCAGACGGTGTAGGCAGGACTTGAGTGTGTTTCTGAACGGCCCTTCGTCGCCAGCTCAGCTCCGTCTGAGGCAACATAAAACCCACAGCGAAGAGGATCAACCGCAATGTAGAACAACACCAGTTAGAAGCAGATGCATGACTTCAGATTACACAACACTGTCCCTCTCTCCTTTTGCAGGACATCTACCACTGGCAGATCATGGATGGCAACTTAACGCAAAACATACGCAAATACTTACCAATGACAGGTAAATGTGGGACCCTTGAAGTCAGCATGAAATTAGAATTTATCTTGAGTCTTAAAGGGATAGTTCACCCAAAAATGAAAATGTTGTCATCATTGCAATCATTTATGCTCAAGTTGTTCCAAACCTGTACGAGTTTTTCATCTGTTGAACACAAAAGAAGATATTTTGAAAAATGTTGATAACCAGACAGACGGTAGCCATTGACTTCCATAGTATTTTTTTCCTAATATGGAAGTCAATAGCAACCATCAACTGCTTTATCAACATTCTTTAAAATATCTTCTTTTGTGTTCAACAGAAGAAAGAAACCCCTACAGGTTTGGAACAACTTGAGGGTTAATGATGAGAACATTTTCATTTTTGGGTGAACTATCCCTTTTGTTGACAGATGTTCCTGGTTTTATTGTGAACAATTCATCAATGCATATTTTTCTAAAGAAACAAAAATATCTAGTCTAGAACGTTACAGGAATCGTGCAGTCTTATGAATCATCCTAACAGACATCATTGCTAGTGTGTCAATCATTTCTATATCGATGTTATTTTGGCATCATTAATATATGCTGTTATACACTGCCCGCTGTTTGTATTTAAATAGGCAAATGCTTGATTGGATCATTATTGCAGTGATTATTCTGTTTATATCATGTTATATGTTTGGCAGCAGTTCTTCCAACCCTAACTGATGGAGTGTGTAGCTTTTCATTTCTTAAACAACCATGTAGGAAGACACATCATGGCCATATTCCAGGATGACAATGTCAAGATTCAGCATGAAGAATCATCTCCAGACCTTAAATTCATTGAAAGTCTTTGGGATTCAAGATTCAAGAGATTCAAGAGTTTTATTTGTCACATACACAGTTATATACAGAATATACAACCGGCAGTGAAATGTAAACAGGTCCGCTCCATGGACAGTGCAAATTCACAGTTAAAAACACGAGGAGGAAATTATAATAGAAATAGGATAAAAAGTACTATATATATATATATATATAAAGAAAGAAAGAAAGAAAGAAAGAAGTGGAATAAAATAAGTGAAGTAAAGTGTGCAGTGAGTAAACTGTAGACTTATAAATATGCGGTTAACAGAAATGTACAAAGTATAATGTGCAAACAGGTTTATAACAGGTTGTTACACAGCAACAACGAGAACAGAAAGTGCAGTGCAATGTCAGTATGTCGATGGTCATGTGATGTTAAGTGATGTGATGTTAAGTTCAGGAGTCTGATGGCCTGGGGGAAGAAGCTCCTCCTGAGTCTCTCAGTTTTGGCCATCAGGCTTCGGAAGCGCTTACCAGATGGCAGCAGCGTGAACTGAGGGTTTGCAGGGTGATTAGAGTCCTTGATGATCTTAGTAGCTCTACCTTTGCAGCGTTTGGTGTAGACGTCCTGCAGAGCTGACCCTGAGATACGCTCGGATAAGCGTACGACTCTTTGCAGGGCTTTGCAGTCATGACTGGTGCTGTTCCCATACCACGCTGTGATGCACTGAGTTAAAACACTTTCTATCGCCCCTAAATAGAAAGTTTTCAGGATAGCTGGTGAAACCCTGAATTTCCTCAGCTGGCGCAGGTGGTACAGTCTTTGCCTGGCTTTTTTCACCTGTGTCTGAATGTGAGCAGTCCAGGTCAGGTCCTCGGAGATGTTCACACCCAGGTACTTGAAGCTGCTCACTCTCTCTACTGGTGACCCGCTGATCATGAGAGGGGAGTATGTCTGTTGCTGTCTCTTCCTGAAGTCCACAATCAGTTCTTTGGTCTTGCCAACATTCAGAGAGAGACAGTTGTCCTGGCACCATGATGTTAGATGCTCCACCTCGTCCAAGTATGCCGTCTCATTGTTGTTGGAAATGAGGCCCAGGACAACAGTATCATCAGCAAATTTGATGATAGAGGTGGAGCTGTGTGTGGACAAACAGTCATGCGTGTAGAGCGAGTAGAGCAGGGGACTCAGGACACAGCCCTGTGGAGCTCCCACACTCAGGGTGATGGAGGTGGAGGTGAACTGGCCTACTCTCACCACCTGAGGCCTGCCAGTGAGGAAGTCCTCAATCCAGTGGCAGAGAGAAGAATTCAGGCCGAGATCCAGGAGTTTGGCGGTTAGCTTAATGGGAACTATGGTGTTAAAGGCTGAGTTATAGTCAATAAATAGCAGCCTTACGTAGTTCCCACTTTTGCTGTCGATGTGAGTGAGGGAGGAGTGGAGGACATGAGAGATGGCATCTTCATTCGATCTATTGGGACGATAGGCAAACTGAAGAGGGTCCAAAGTGCCAGGAATGAAGGCGCAAATGGTGTTTTTAATGAGTCTCTCAAAGACCTTCATGACTATAGATGTGAGAGCCACTGGACGATAGTCATTTAGGCAAGAGGGTTTACTGTTCTTAGGGACAGGGATGATGGTGGATTTTTTGAAAGAGGTGGGGACCACAGATGTAGCGAGGGACTCATTAAAGATAGATGTAAACAACCCGGCGAGCTGATCAGCACAGGACCGCAGAACACGACCTGAAATACCATCTGGCCCGGCAACTTTCCTGACGTCCACACGCTTGAGTGCCCTCTGAACTTCATCCTCCGAGACAGAGATCACGTGGTTGTTGCTGCTCTGAGTGATTCCCTCTGACGCGTCACTTTGTGGAGTTGCGCTGCCGCGATTACAATCAAAGCGAGCGTAGAAAGAGTTTAACTCATTCACAACCAACGGATCAGCTCTCACCTCTGCAGAGGATTTAGATCCAAAAGCACAGATGGTCCTCAGTCCCTGCCACATGCGCCGGGAGTCGTTGAGTTGGAAATGAGACTCCACTCGGTCTTTATAACGGAGTTTTGCGGCTTTAACTGCACGCCGCAGAGCATAGCAGGACGACCTGTATTCAGTCATATTCCCTGAAAGGAGACCGGCGTTGAATGCGGCAGTGCGTGTGTTCACTGCAGCGCGGATTGAATTGTCCACCCACGGTTTCTGATTTGAGAAGGACGTTATTGTTATTGTTTGTGTGGCTTGCTCTGTAAGCGTGTTGATGAAGCAAAGCACCACATCCGTGAACTCGCTGACGTCAGATGAACTCGCTCGGAACATGTCCCAGTCGACGTCAAGAGCTGCCTGTAGCGCGGTCTCTGAATGGGGTGACCAGCGCTTAACTTCCCGCCTCACCGGGGGTTCCTGAACGAGCCTTTGTCTGTATTCAGGTGTGAGGAAAATGGCGGCATGATCCGATTTGCCAAACGCTTGAAATGACCGAGCTTTATAGGCGTTTTTAAACGGAGAGTAGCAATGATCCAGTGTGTTTGCTCCTCGTGTAGGACAGGAGATGTGCTGGTGAAAGTTTGGCAAGACTTTCTTCAGGTATGCTTTGTTAAAATCACCCGCGACGATGAACGCAGCATCGGGGTGTTTGTTTATGACGCCGCTGGCAACATCATGAAGGCCAGATAAAGCCAGCCCTGTGTCTGCCTGTGGTGGAATGTAAACGGCAGTGGCGATGGCCGAGGAAAACTCCCTCGGCAGATAGAATGGGCGGCAAATGATTGTTAAATGTTCCAGATGAGGCGAGCAGGATCGCGAAAGAATGGAGATGTTCCTGGGGTCGCACCATTTCTTGTTGATCAAGAAGCATACTCCACCACCTTTGGATTTACCGGCCTCGGCTGTTCTGTCCATCCGAAAAACAGAGAAGTTCTCCGACGGCGTCACAGCTGTGTCTGGGACCGCGGGCGTGAGCCATGTTTCAGACAAACAATAGATGTTACAGTCTCTCATGTCCCGTTGAAAACTTATCCTGGCTCTAAGATCGTCCATCTTATTTTCCACCAAGGATTGGACATTTGCGAGCAGAATGCTCGGGAGAGGTTGGCTGAATGCCCTTTTTCTCAGTCTGTTGAGGATCCCAGCACGTTTCCCGCGGTGTTTCTTGATTCTTCGCCGTCGACTCTGGCCATTGTTCAGCTCGGCGTTCCGAAGAATCTCAGATGGCCACAGAGGATTGGTGAAAGTGTCCTGAAACAGTCCAGTGTAGCGGTAACCAATGTCCAAAAGTGTTTTGCTGTCATAGCAGATCAATGCAGATGATAAATTTGTAAAAATTGAGAGCATGTGCTGGAGGAGACTTTACAGAGTGCTGGACTCTTGCATTGCCAATACAAGATCTTGACTAAACATTGATGCACCTCTTGATGGAAATAAATGTGATGTTATTTCCATCAGGAGGTGCATACATTCTTTGCCTGATGAATCTTGACATTGTTATCCTGGAATATGGCCATGATGTGTCTTCCTACATGTTTGTTTAAGAAATAAAAAGCTACACACTCCATCAGTTAGGGTTGGAAGAACTGCTGCCAAACATATAACATCCTAGAAACATAAAAATCACTGCAATAATGATCCAATCATAGACTCTTAAGCATTTGCATTTTTTTTTTTTTTTTTTTGGTTGGTTGGGCAGTGTATTTTTGTTTATATTTTGAATTAGATACTATTTTTATGTTTTTTCATTTTAATTTTGGTCAAAGTTTTAGTAAATTTGTTGTGTGTTAGTCATTTTTAAGTTTTAGTTTATTTCAAGTAATGTTATTTTTTTATGGTTTTAATTTTAGTGTTAGTTAATGATACATCAGATCTGTCAATCAACTTCTCACGGCTTTACCACTGTCACAGGTCACATCCAGATCGCTCAGGTTCCCGACCGCCATGAGCCGGACAGCGATGGAGAGCTCAGTTTCTCATACCTCTTTAAACTGCTGGAGGAGCTGGACTATCAGGATTACATCGGCTGCGAATACAAACCTCAGGGTGAGTGGAGGAAAGCTCATAGATTATGAGGTTTATATCATTAATTAATTTAAATGAAAAAATGTTGCACAAAAGATTAAATGCTCGTCCTAAAACTAATCATTAATTTCTCACCCTCATGTCATTCCAAAGTTTTGTTCATTTTCAGAAAACAAATGAAGATATTTTGATGAAATTAAGAGATGCAACTACCACTTTGATGCTTCAAAAAGTTCAAAAGAGGTCGTAAAACTAATCCATATGAATTGAGCGGTTTAGTCCAAATTTTCTGAAGAGACTCGATCACTTTATATGATGAACGGATTTAATTTCGTCTGTTATTCACATATAAACACTCATCAAACACTCACACATCAGTTGTGGTAAACAGAAGTTTAAGGATGTTTGTGTGATGTGCGAGAACCAGTGAGGTTCATTCTCGTCTTACGCAGCGCGTTTGAGCTTCAGCGAGAACCAATGAGGTTCATTCTCGTCTTACGCAGCGCGTTTGAGCTTCCTCGAGAACCAGTGAGGTTCATTCTCGTCTTACGCAGCGCGTTTGAGCTTCAGCGAGAACCAGTGAGGTTCATTCTCGTCTTACGCAGCGCGTTTGAGCTTCAGCGAGAACCAATGAGGTTCATTCTCGTCTTACGCAGCGCGTTTGAGCTTCCTCGAGAACCAATGAGGTTCATTCTCGTCTTACGCAGCGCGTTTGAGCTTCAGCGAGAACCAATGAGGTTCATTCTCGTCTTACGCAGCGCGTTTGAGCTTCCTCGAGAACCAATGAGGTTCATTCTCGTCTTACGCAGCGCGTTTGAGCTTCAGCGAGAACCAATGAGGTTCATTCTCGTCTTACACGCAGCGGCGTTTGAGCTTCAGCGAGAACCAATGAGGTTCATTTCGTCTTACACGCAGCGGCGTTTGAGCTTCAGCGAGAACCAATGAGGTTCATTCTCGTCTTACGCAGCGGCGTTTGAGCTTCAGCGAGAACCAATGAGGTTCATTCTCGTCTTACGCAGCGCGTTTGAGCTTCAGCGAGAACCAATGAGGTTCATTCTCGTCTTACGCAGCGCGTTTGAGCTTCAGCGAGAACCAATGAGGTTCATTCTCGTCTTTACGCAGCGCGCGTTTGAGCTTCCTCGAGAACCAATGAGGTTCATTCTCGTCTTACGCAGCGCGTTTGAGCTTCAGCGAGAACCAATGAGGTTCATTCTCGTCTTACGCAGCGCGTTTGAGCTTCCTCGAGAACCAATGAGGTTCATTCTCGTGTTACGCAGCGCGTTTGAGCTTCAGCGAGAACCAATGAGGTTCATTCTCGTGTTACGCAGCGCGTTTGAGCTTCAGCGAGAACCAATGAGGTTCATTCTCGTCTTACGCAGCGCGTTTGAGCTTCCGCGAGAACCAATGAGGTTCATTCTCGTGTTACGCAGCGCGTTTGAGCTTCAGCGAGAACCAATGAGGTTCATTCTCGTGTTACACAGCGCGTTTGAGCTTCAGCAAGAACCAATGAGGTTCATTCTCGTGTTACACAGCGCGTTTGAGCTTCAGCAAGAGGTTTGTTCTCACACGTTCAGTTGAGCTTCTGTTTATGTTTGCTGATAAATTTTTATATGTGAATTAAAGCTTAAATTAAATCTGTTCATATAAAGCGATCAAGTCTCTTCTGAAAATTTGGACTAAACTGCTCAATTTAATATTACATAATAAAGATTTCATCAAAAATATATTCACTTGTGTTCCAAAAATGAACAAAAGTCTTATGGTTTTGGACTGACATAAGGGTGAGTAATTAATGACAGAATTTTAATTTTTGGGTGAACTAACCCTTCAAGATCTTTTCTTATACTCTACACCATTAACCAAAAAGGCTACTGATGTGACACTTTTGTGGGTCCTGAACTTGTATTCATATCCCAATTGCAGCCACTGGGATTAAAAATTTTACAATAAATGCTATTCAGCAACTCTTAAATTGCAAAGAGTATAGAGTTTATTCTTAGGAATTAAAATTTGTAAATGTGATTCTCCAGGTTCCACAGAAGCAGGTCTGGATTGGGTCACAAGATACTGGAACAGTTACAAATGAGGACCAATTTAACAACTTAAACTCCTGCATTTTCTAAAAGGGCACCATGTATTAAAATGCCAAGACCGTAATTTTCTACGGCTTAAAACGGAATCCCATTTTATTAATATTTTACTTGTGCATGGCTGTCAATAGCTATGAAATACTGTACATAAAGAACACTTCAGATGTTTTAATTTAAGATTTATTGTCAAGCGTTTTTTCTTACAAACCTGCCTCTATTTACATAATATACAAATGACAACAGTTTCAGACATTTGAATTGCTAATTAACATTCTAACTGCTTCCAAAACTGTCCAGTGTCCTTCAAGAAAACAAAACCGTAAACACATTTTATTCTTCAGTTTTTGTCATAATGGGAGTTAAATCATCCCAATACATTTGGTTTCCAAAGGTTTCATGTCAAAGGTTTCCCACGATCTTTGCACGTCTAGTGCCGTTGTGTTAGTAGGAATAATCGTTACGCCGCCCTTTATGATGAATGTACATGAAGACCATGCAACTATTTCAAGAGATTCTTTTTGATAGGTGAACATAATGCACTAGCTCCCATCAACTTCATAAGATAAATTAAAGGCATAAAGGCACTTTTGGGATGATAAAATGGCAGTAAAAATTATGTTGCAGAAAGTGATGCATTATGGGGCAAAAAACTATCCAACCTGCAGCAAGAGTTGGTTCTCGAAGAGTGCAAATGAAAACTTCAGACTTTATGTAAGCTGAATCTAATGCGCTACAGAAACATCGGTTTCCCATCAACAGCTGTGAGAAGATGGAGAATAAACACAGCACAAATGAACACTAAGACTACAGAAGGACAGTATGGCTTTGGCAAAACCAGCACAGTCTCACACGCCACTACACCCCTCCAAGTTAACCGCACTCAAATCAACAGGGCAGCCCATTTAGTTGTTTTCCTGTGCAAAATGATGGCAATTTAATTGTGTAATGCAACCTGGTCGACTCACCACTCATTACACACAAGATGCATTTAGTCTGGGAGTGTGGGAGGCCCAATCTTAGCACAAACTGATTTCAGACACTGAAAGAAACACATGAGGCCGCTCGCAGAGGTTTGCACATGTTCACAGCAGGCCCGTCCAGAGGTTGTAGCACGCGGTGTTGATGACGGACTCCAGATGGTGGTACATGGAGACCAGCTGCGGTGGAGGGCTGCTGCTCGGCTGGGTCTGTGCGGGTAACGGCTCCCTGAAGACAACCTTCAGACTCTAGAAGCAGAAGAAAAGAGGGTGAAACACTGGGATCTGTGGTGGGATCAAGTTTTACATGTGCCATGAATGAATGAACACGTCCAGGTCACATTATTACAATTATTATTTGCTTTTAAATTATTTAATATTTAAATAATTATTAAAAATAATTGGTTTACAATATTTCACTGTAATATAATCAAGATTCTCACTGTATCAAAATAATCAAGAATAATGACAATTACAAAAATACATAATGGTAATGATATTGTAATTGTAGGAGAAAAGTGTTATAATCTGTTTTTGTTAGAATTATAAGAATAAACTAGTTAACCTAAAAACATAACATATAACACATAACATAACATAACAAAAAATAAAACTCACAGTTTTTCCTGCCTGTGTGTCCAGAAAGACGAGCACAAAACAGTCAGTAAACTTCTGGTTCAGGACAGCCTGGAAAAGAGAGAGTTTACGCTCAAACAACACGCTGTTTAAACATTGCGACCAAAGATGTTTCTTTTTTATTTTCAAACTGAACCCTGATCTTCACAATCCATTTAACGTAGATCGCTGTGCGTTATTAGGAAACACAGCGTTAACATTGTTTCTGTTTGAATGGAGGGTGAAATGATCATTTGAGAGTCGTCATCAGTTCAGGAAATCTACATAAACCCACAACATCTCTAATTACAGAATGAAGCATGAATTGCCATCTGACACACTTGAGGATCTGATGATTATCAGCAGCCGAATTCTCCTCACGTTCTCTGAGTGTTTGCTCACATTAACTAGTACACAGGCACTAGAGGTCTCATAATGTACCACAGTTTACCACGTGTTTCATTGGCTTTGAGTAACCAAGGTCCTTACAGGACAATAATGATTTAAGAGCAATTCCTGTCTTGTAACTTACTATGACATGGCCAACATGACCCCTGCTAACATCTCACAGGCACACGGAACGACTGTACAGCCTGAGCTTCTGAAGGTTCATGTGACACTGAAGACTGGTGTAATGATGCTGAAAATTACATTTTACAATATATTCAAATAGAAAACTCTTATTTGAAATTGTAATAATATGTTACGATATTACCGTTTTACTTTTATCAAATAAATACAGCTTTAGTGAGAGTTAAAGATTTCAGCAAGTCTTAGGGCCAGACTTACTAACAGCTTGTGCCAGTGCAAACCCTCTTTTGGTGTTAAAAACTACAGTCAGGATTTGCTAAAGACACAGTGAAAAAATTGTGCTAAAAAGGTGTGGACGGGGTTATTCCTGCGCTGACCTTATTGCATATGCATTTGTAGGAGTTTCCCTTTCAGGCACAATAGTTACGGGAGGAGATTATTTAAATGAATCATGCAAGGTCATTTACTAAGGTTTGTGCTCGTCGGTTTACTGGTATTTGCGCCATTATTTACTGCCCAAAAAAAAACATAAAAAAAAAGCTTAAACCAGACAGTAATTTGCGCTGCTCCTGGTAGATCTCATTGGTCATTATGGAAATGATCCGGCTGTGTCTGTGTTGTTTAATATGCACGTCTTCAGTAGATCACGCGCAGAACTTTCCACTCCCATCAGCACTCCCATCAGTGATTGTGCTCTCACACTAAATTTGACCTGTTTAGTAAATCTGGCCCTAAATGTCTTGGCCCTTGGTACTTTTTTGTGTATCTCTTACCAGGTACTGAATGCCACTGTCATCTTTAAAGTGCCTGCAGTTTTGTGGGAAACGTGACAGCAGAACTTTGATGAGACTCTGGTACCAGACGGGACTCATATTCAGGAAACAGTCCTAAAAAACACAAACCACAAATACAGTTTGGAACGACATGAGGGTGAAAAAATTATGAAATTCATCAAAAATTATTCCCTTTTTTGCATACATTTAGCAAACTGACTGCTTTTGTAATTAATGGTAAAATGAAAATAATATGAATATGAAAGTAATGTAATCAGATTATTTTTGGATTCCTTCGATATATACACCGATCAGGCATAACATTATGAGGTGAAGTGAATAACACTGATTATCTCTCCATCACGGCACCTGTTAGTGGGTGGGATATATTAGGCAGCAAGTGAACATTTTGTCCTTAAAGTTGATGTGTTAGAAGCAGGAAAAATGGACAAGTGTAAGGATTTGAGCGAGTTTGACAAGGGCCAAATTTTCACCCACTTGTGGGGGTGTCCCCAGTCTGCAGTGGTCAGGATCTATCAAAAGTGCTCCAAGGAAGGAACAGTGGTGAACCGGCCACAGGGTCATGGGCGGCCAAGGCTCATTGATGCACGTGGGGAGCGAAGGCTGGCCCGTGTGGTCCGATCAAACAGACGAGCTACTGTAGCTCAAATTGCTCAAGAAGTTAATGCTGGTTCTGATAGAAAGGTGTCAGAATACACAGTGCATCACAGTTTGTTGTGTATGGGGCTGCATAGCCGCTGACCAGTCTGTGCCCATGCTGACCCCTGTCCACCACCAAAGGCATTGTTGCAGACCATGTACACCCTTTCATGGAAACGGTATTCCCTGGTGGCTGTGTCTCTTTCTGCAGGATAATGTGTCCTACCACAAAGCAAAAATGGTTCAGAAATGGTTTGAGGAGCACAACGAGTTTGAGGTGTTGACTTGGCCTCCAAATTCCCCAGATCTCAATCCAATCAAGCATCTGTGGGATGTGCTGAACAAACAAGTCCGATCCATGGAGGCCCCACCTCACAACTTACAGGACTTAAAGGATCTGCTGCTAACATCTTGGTGCCAGATACCACAGCACACCTTCAGGGGTCTAGTGGAGTCCATCAGGCTTGTGCAAAATTCAGAATTTCAGAATTGGCCTCCATTCAATTCATGAATTGGAATTTGAATTGAATTGACTCTGCCCCACAGGAAGTTGAATTGGAATGACAGGAAGTGGAATTAAATTCATGACAATTCAAAGAAATTCCACACAGTCGCACAACAGAAAGAATGTGTTGAATCTCACATACATTCTCAGTGTTAGGAAGGTTACTTTGGAAATGTAATTGCTTACTGTTATAAGTTACCCATTATAAATGTGGTTTGGATTACTTTATCAATGCAAAGCAATTTCCTTTTAATATGATTAGTAACTAATTGAATTACACATTTTACCTCAGTAATACAACTAAATACAATTTTAATAACAATTTCATTACACGTAACTACACTGTAAAAAAATATTACACACTATCTACTTAAAAATATGGTAACAATATTACACATAATATTTAAGTAGTTTTTACAGTTTATCTTTTTAGTGGAATCTTCCTGAATAAATTAAGTAAAATTTCCTAAATTATTTAGTCTATAGCACATGATGGATTTAATATTATTATTGGAATGTGCTTTTTAATTTAAGTTGACTTTTAAAAATGGGTATAAATTAGAGTAAATGGAAATGACCTGCTTATATTTGACTGAGTTATGTTATTCAATTAATAGACTGTTTGCTCAATGAACAAAGCAACATGCTTCATAATAATAATACTTGCAGTTATTCACATCATAACCTAACCATAAGATCTACTCTTCTGCACATTGGGAACGGTCAAAACTTCAACATAACAGAAACTCTTTCAAATGTCAAACATAACTGATCATTAAACATTAACAGATGTTTCCCTTCACTCAAAAACACATTAAATAACACATAATTTCAATATTAACTCTCCATTTCCAGCCATATGCAAAGCATGCTGGGAACTAACAATGGTGTCTCTAAATAAAGCTGCATAATTGAGCTAATTCTCTTAAAATATATAGGTAACCTTATTTTCCTTAATTTTATCAGCTTAATCGGTTCTTCGGCTCACTCCTCATCCCTGGATACATTTTCTTGTAAAATATAGATAATGATCAAATTCTTGAAATAAATGACCCCCTCAATGTTGTTTAATTACTTTTCTTCTAATGTTATTTTCATTTCAAAGTAATCAAATAAAATTCTCAATAGCTCCTCAAATGTTTTATCAGTGAGTCTGCAGCGTTCTGGTATGAAGATCTTTCCTGCAAAACTAAAGATTCTCAACAGGTGCAGAGGAAGCTGCTATGGCAAGATGAACATGTATATGCATTTCTTAGATTTTTTATTGAATTTCAATTCTGCTTCCTTTAATTCAAAGTCCATGCCTTAATATGGGTCAGGGCTGTTTTGGCAGCAAAAGGGGGACTAACGCAATATTAGGAAGGTGGTCATAATGTTATGCCTGTGTATATATATATATGTTTTATAGGTGATTTGCTATATCTATGCAAAAAGATTACTCTGTTTGAAAAGCCTTTGGGTTCCTGAAAGACTGGACTAGAATATTTCCCTTTAAATTAGACCAGCCTGTGCACCCAAACCATTAATATTTTTCACATTAGACTTCATACAGGATCTGGCTGTGATAGCTGCAGATGCTTCAAGTAAGCAAAACCACAGGAAGGCAGTTTTCACATTCTGGTTGCGGGGCAGCAGTACATTTTTAAAAAGATGTAATTTGCAGCAACTTTCTCCTGGTCTGATATCACAGTGGGAGTACATCTCTACTTCCTTTGTGAGCCTGTATCGGTTTGACAGCGGTATACATCATCCCGAGCACTCTGATTAGCATTAGCAGTCGTGGCACAAGAGCGGCTCAGCTCAGTAACATTGACTAAGCGGTTCTGTTCTCGTGAAGGGAATACAGAAGCGAGTGGCGTGCGAATAGACGAGCAATCAAATGGCATTGATATGCAGGTTTGTGGAGACGGGGGAAACTGAGGCTACGGCGCTTGAATGAGAGCAAGTCATTCACATCACAGCTCGTGTTACGTATGGAGGAAATGTTGCATCTCATTCTCCCAGAGTTCAGATATATGTGGATGTGTAGGGTACAGAGGTGAAGTGAGGTGGGGAGGCCAATCAAACCATAGAAAACTCAGAAAGGAGGATCAGGAGGTGAAGACTTCAGGTGAAAGTGTTAATATGGTCATTTAAGCGTTTTCGCTTACAGCACACATACATGTGGTTGAGAACTGGTTCCTATTCAGAACCTGTAACATTTGCAACAGTGTGTGTGACCTGGTCCAGTCCTGGTCCGCTTAGCATTCACATTGGCATTTTAACACTGAACCTAAAGATACCGAACCTAAAGGTATAGGGATATGCTCACAACCTGATTGGTCTGCTTTTATTATGAATATTTCGTATTTTACCGAACATTCAAACCAATGCTGTGTGCTGGGCTAAATACACTTGTTGTATGTGCGTAGCTACATATGATGGTATTTTGACCAGCTGAGAACTCGTGAAGAGCTTATAAAATGTGTAAAGGAGTGAAAACAGCAGCAGGAATCCCTCCGTCACACACACAAACAAAGATCTTCTGCGGGGAGACGCGGTTCTGATGCCGAACTGTGATGGGCAACATCACGACTATGACGAGAGAAAACAGGTATGCTTGAGCATTCAGCCCTTTATAGGTTTCATCTTGTGACATCATGTCCTGTTTTTAGTTTGTTTACATGTCTTTGGTCTGTGTTGCGTTCATATTTCCTTTGAACCGCACCAGAGTTAGTTTGGAAGCGGACCGAGACCCATCTTTTCAGTGGTCTCTGTCTGCTTGTTTGGTTCAGATGGCAGCGTTCACACTAATTAGAATGAACTGCACTAACAGAGCAATCGCACCAAACAAGCAGACCGAGACCACTGAAAAGACTGGTCTCGGTCCACTTCCAAATGAAGTCTGGTGCGTTTGAATGAAATATGAACGCAACATGGACTAAAGACATGTAAACGAACTACGTGATGTCACAAGATGCGGCCCTAAAAAGGACAGAATGCTCAAGCTTACCTGTTTTTTCCTCATCATAGAAGCTATGTTGCCCAGTCAGAAACACCTCTCCTCGCAAAAGATCTTCGTTTGCGTGAAACGGAGGAACTATACTATCAAAATACCATTGTATCTGTACTCGCATACAACGAGCGCATTTAGCAAATGCTTAGCAAACCAGGACTAAATTTATAATTTTCTTTCTTGGTCCAGACCAAGAGAACCAAACTACAAGTGTGAACACACCATAGAAGATACTTAAATCAAACGATTTTCATGATGTTCAGTTCTGTACATTTTTTCCAAAACTGTAATAAAATACTGCATGATAAATACGCCAATAGGGTTCAACTGACCACTCCTTTATCATTTTGGAGGAGGAAATATCAGTAAGAGATGAAGAAATAAATAACTATTTACACTATTTTAAGGTGTCATTGTTACAGTGTAATTATATATTTAAAGGGTTAGTTCACCCAAAAATAAAAATAATGCCATTAATTACTTACCCTCATGTCGTTCAACACCCGTAAGACCTCCGTTTATCTTCGGAACACAAATGAAGATATTTGTGTTGAAATCCGATGGCTCAGAAAGGCCTCCATTGGCAGCAATGACATTTCCTCTCTCAAGACCCATAAAAGGCACTAAAGACGTCGTGACAAAGTCCATCTCACTACAGTGGTTCTACAATAATTTTATGAAGCGGCGAGAATAGTTTTGTTCTTCCTCTGCTTGTGAACAAAGTACTTCGCTTCCGGGTCATGTGTCATATTCTCGCGCATGTGTCGTGATGCTTCGTGAGTTCACATCAGAGGCCCAGACAGAAGACAAGAACTTGTCGAATAAAGTCGGTTTAGATTTTTTTGCACACAAAAACTATTCGTCGCTTCATAAAATTATTGTAGAACCACTGTAGTGAGATGGACTTTGTCACGACGTCTTTAGTGCCTTTATGGGTCTTGAGAGGAAATGTCATTGCTGCCAATGGAGGCCTTTCTGAGCCATCAGATTTCAACAAAAATATCTTCATTTGTGTTCCAAAGATAAACGGAGGTCTTACGGGTCTGGAACAGCATGATGGTGAGTAATTAATGACAGAATTTTCATTTTTGGGTGAACTAGGTAGGATTAGGGTTTGGTTGAGGGTTAGTTGCATGTAATTATGCATAATTTACTGTTATTACTATGGTAAGTACATGTAACACGTGATGGACACTGTAAAATAAAGTTTTAATAAAATTAATAAATACAGAAATAAATGTATAAATATATGTAATTTATTATTATTATTATTAATGGATCATTTATGTATAATTTATTCTGTCATACAGTTGCAACAAAAAAGTATGTGAATGGTTTGCAAAATCTGTGAAAATTTGAGAGAAAGAGATCATACAAAATGCATTATTTTTTATTTAGTACTGTCCGGAATAAGATATTTATATACAAGACAAAAAATAGCTGAATTTATTCAAATGACCCCGTTCAAAAGTTTATGAACCCTGGATGATCCACGGCTGTTTGTGTGTTTTCTGATGGTTGTTCATGAGTCCCTTGTTTGTCCTGAGCAGTTAAACTGTCCAGTGTTCTTCAGAAAAATCCTCCAGGTCCTGCAAATCCTTCAGTTTTCCAGCATCTTTTGCATAGTTGAACCCTCTCCAGCAGTGACTGTATGATTTTGAGATCCATCTTTTCACACTGAGGACAACTGAGGACTCAAACACAACTATTAACAAAGGTTGAAACATTCACCGATGCTCCAGAAGGAAACAAGATGCCTTAAGATCCGGGGGGTGAAAACGTATTGAATTTGAAGATCAAGGTAAATTTGTCTTCCGGGAAACATGTAAGTATCTTCTGTTGCTTCTGAAGGGCAGTACTAAATGAATAAAAATATTTATACAAAATATAGGATATCTTTTATCCTGTTCAAATGTTTTCACCCCTGGACACTGGACACTGGACAGTTTAACTGCTCAGGACAAACAAGGGACTCATGAACAACCATCAGAAAACACACAAACAGCCGTGGATCATCCAGGGAGCGAATCAAGGGTTCATAAACTTTTGAACGGGGTTATTTTTATAAATTCAGCTATTTTTTCTTGTGGACTATATGTAAAAAAATGTATGGAAAATATCTTATTCAAACAGCACTAAATAAAAAATAACATGCATTTTGTATGATCGCTCTTATTTAGTTAAACTTATTCACATTTCACAGATTCTGCAAGCGGTTCACATACCTTTTTCTTGCAACTGTATACAAATGTATTTATTTACACTATTGTTTAAAAGTTTGGGGTCAATAACATTTGTTGTTGAACAACAAATTCAGTATTAAAAGAAATTAATACTTTTATTCAGTAAGTCTGCATTAAATTAACCAAAAGTCACTGTAAAGACATTTAAAATGTTACAAAAGATTCTATTTTAAATAAATGCTGTTCTTTTGAACTTTCCATTCATCAAAGACTCAAAAAAAAAAAAATCTTTTGTATGGTAGTGTATAATTCACTCTCTAAAGAATTAATTAATGTAATATATTTTACAGTTCTGGCTCTCCATATACGTCATTCTCCATTTCTGAAGTCAAATACAGTTGCGCTGTAGCAAACACAGTGATGTCTGTTGGCATGAACAGCACATTTACAGTACAGTAGCTACTGCTGTGTAATCAAATCACAAACGAGCACCCTGTTGGCACACGATACGGAGAGTGAATCTGTGTGCATGTTGGTCCAGGAGGGATAATTTCTGCCGTAAATAAGGAACGGAGTGTAATATTAAAGGGCTGATTTCCTGTGCTAATTAGCTGATGTTTATTGCGATGCGGTGATGAGTAGGGTGCATGTTTCCCCCACGGAGTGGCGCATTAGCATGTTTGTTGTCAGCCACCTGAAACCATCAGACAAACTGCACAGAGCCAGCTGCTGATCAAACCATCATGAATAAACTGTGGAATGAAGGAAAAAACATGCTATTTTCCAGAGGTTTCCCAAAGACAGTGTGTACAAGAAGAGAGAGCACAGGCACTTTCCACAAACAGGGAGTCCTATACTCCTAATTCTCTTTTGATTTAACAAAAAATTAACATGCAAAGTACTTTAAAACATCTTACTGTTGCATTCATGTGAATGTGGTTTAATAATACATTTTTTAAATCACAAAATATGTTGTTTTCACCTTGTTATCAAAGTTATTTTTAAGAACAAATCATAAAATGTTCTTTTTTTAATGGAGAATGTGTGATAAAACTACCAAGATTTGGCCCCAAACTAGCGACTTGAGGGTAAATCTGCAACCTAAATCTATCAAAAATGTATTTAATATTTATTTCTAGAATATTATTATAGAATAATATAATATAATTAATGAAATAATAAAATAAAATATACACACAAACAGGGACTGGGGTTATATGACCTTTTCAAATGTGATATTTTCAGACAGCTGAAAAAGTCAAAAATGACCCTATTCAGACCTTATTTTGTACCCATTTGTGGAAAGTGCCAGCTAGAGAATGAAGAGAACGGAATATAAAATGGGAGATCAAAGGGGGTGAAAGATGCTCTCAGAGGTGAAGGGTGTGTGTTTTTTCATACCAGCTGTGGGTCAATCTCAGCGACCGATCTGCTTTGCACAGCGTCCAGTAGCTCTTCTAGTTCACCGAAGGCCAACTTGCTGAGTTTGAGTTTATCCAGAGCCAAGTGCTCTCCGTGAAAGAGCCTCCTCCAAAGGTTATCCCTACGGCAATGGCCCATGGCCTGCTCCACGCTGCTCTGAATCTGCCGCCGTGCAGACATCACCTCCGAATTGAGCAGGGGGAAGAGAGGAGACAGGAAGAAGAGCCCTTGAGAGTCGTCGGTGTCTCCTAGCCTGGCCTGACCCGCGTGCAGGAGGTTCTCTATGGAGTCAGATTCAGGGCTGGCTGCAGGGCTGATGGGGACGGTGGTCTCCTCCCAAAGGTCTAGCTCAGATTCTCGCGTCCCTATGCTGCCAGCCTCCAACCGCTCCACATGGATACGGCCACTGAGGTCACCGTGGATCTGAGGAAGCTTCTTAAATCGCCGCATGTCTGCAGTCAAACGCGGGAACAGCTCTCTTTGACTGGTCATGATCACATAGAAACGTAGCCTGAAACCATTCAAAATGAAAAAAGTCAGAATAAAAAAAAATTTTTTTTTTTGGAAGTTTATAGTTTTTTCTACAGTGCACATTATTCAAATGTTTTTTTTTAAATACAAAAATACATAAAAACAAAATTTCTGCTGACAGAATCAAGGTCATGCAGTAGGGGAAGAATATTCACATTATTTATTAATAATTAATATTATCTAGAATAAATAATATGATCTAGAATATTTTTTTATAATACTATTATTTATTATTTTATGTATTACTAATTATTGTATGAATATTATTCATTAATATGAATTATTATTACTATTTATAGTAATGTTATAGGTAATATTTATAATATTACTTGTAACCATCTATTATTATTACTACTATTAATATTAAAGGTAATATTTATAATATTTATTAATAATAATAAGTAATATTACTATAATATTTATTATTTATACTAATTTATTATTATTATTGTTATATTGATTTGTAGATAAAATGTATCATTGTTTATAATATTTTATTATTGTTTACTATAATATTATAATATTCTGATTATTGTGTCACACATAAAATACTTACAGAATTACAAAATTACAGAAGTTATATATGTTGCAGATGTTTCATGGTGCTTGCATTAACTGCTGTACACACACAAAAATTGGTTCTTCAGTGGTTCTTTGGGGTGGTTGAGGTGCACCACTGCCATACAAAGAACACGTTTAGCCCCTGTATAGTTCTTTAAAAGTGCTCTAACTCTCTCTTAGTCTCTTAGTTTAGTTGGGGTTGGGGAAAGGATTAAAACAACATTAAAATACAGTGTATTTCCTGAAGATAACATGGTTCTCAACTTTTTTTTTTTTTACCTCAGAAAAGCATAAAAGTGACTCAAAACAGCTTTTGCCATTGTTGTAAATTCCCATTCATAGCAAACATATGAGAGTGGAGTAACATTTAAAATCTAAAGAGGAGAATGGGGTGGTGGTGGGATGCAACAAGACTGGATACTGACAATTTGGATACTGAGAGCTGTCAGTTGCAGTTTAAATTAGGAAGGAGGAATACAATTGGAGGATGAGAGAAAGATGGTGATTGGCTGTAGTCTTTGAATGAATGTACTTCTTATGGTTCTACATAGCACCACTTGACAAAGGTTCTGTATAGCCCCTTTAAATATAGGTTCTATATAGCACTTAAAGTGGTTCCCCTATGATTACAAGCCAAACCACTTTTAGTGCTATTTAGCACCATTTTTATTTAGAGTATAGTTATCCACCCATGTAGCAATTGAACTCATACTCTTAAAGCGCCCACTTTACAAAGTGCACAGTATTCTGCGTGTTTAATGCCGTACACACCTGAGCAGGTGTCTCTCTCCTTCAGACTGCTCCTCAAACGGGGCGGCATTATGACACACCAGCAGCGACACATCAAAGTCGTCATGGTGTCGTAATCCCTCCAGGTCTTTAAATGAGCCAGAGCTTAAAGAGAAAGACATTTGAATATACAAATATAACTTATAGCATCACCTGCTCCAATAAGTAAGA
Source organism: Paracanthobrama guichenoti (assembly GCA_018749465.1). NCBI lineage: Eukaryota > Metazoa > Chordata > Actinopteri > Cypriniformes > Gobionidae > Paracanthobrama > Paracanthobrama guichenoti. The sequence continues at coordinate 5,049,420 of CM031948.1, read as the reverse complement.
ACAATTCACAAAGTACCTGTTCCACAGAGCGACCAGCGCATATTCATGCAGGTCTGTGCTCGGCGCCCCCTTTTTGTTATCAGTTGTAACTGCAGCCTTAGACATGCGCAAGGGCTTCATCCCGTAAGTACAAGCGTGATCAGTGATGTAATTATACAGCTGATGTGCTGTGATCATTCCCGTTGATATGGAGAAACTCCCTAGTACACATAAAAAGCATATTATGCATGACTGGCAAAAACAGGAAAATCACAAAAATGAATATGCCATCGACTATGTGCTTTAGCTGACTCTATGTGCTTATGCACTCACCCTGGAACACGTGGTTGCGTCCAAACTTGGGTATGTCAGGGTGATGGGCGATGAAATCCTCTAGAAAGCCAGTGAGCTGGTATCCCTGTCGAAGGGTCATGTGACACCCCACGAGGTACTGATGCACCACACGCAGGTGGAAGTCGTAGCTGAATGAGTGAACGTGCATCAAATCCCGAACCTTATCGCACTCCTCGGTGAACAGCATGGACAGCTGGGAGCAAAAACACACATGCATGCAGTTACTCAGAAGCAGAACACACTGGTGCAGAAACTCCACACAATCCATGAGAAACCGCTCGGATCAAAGGCATCCGATTCCCCAGAGGAAGACCGCAAGCAGTAGCAGGAACATCATGATATAGCCTCTAAATCCTGATAGCGGTACTAACTCAAAACCTAATGAGCTTCTCCTACAGATGGTCAAATGAAACCAGCCTCACCGCAAAGTCAAATTGGATAAATCTGGTGAAAGGTCACGTCTTACCCCAACATCAAAAGGTAAACATGAAATTATATTTTGCATAAAAATTAGTACTATTGATCAGATTTTACACTGTAATGCATCCAAGTTCTGTTATCACTAATTAGATTTTCAATACTATAATATGGGGATTTTTTTATTAGCATAAAAGTACAACACAAATATTTATATTAGTGTAGTCAATCGATTAAAAATAATAACTAATTAAATTGGAATTTCTTTCTGTAATTAATCGTGATTAAAACAAGTTTTTAATATTTTTATATTGTATTTCACAGTTACTGTCCAAATTAACTTAGTTTTCACTTATTTGTTTAATGGCATCTTTTTATGAATGATGGCCAGTATCACTGATACCAATACTGCAACTGATGTCTCTGAAATAAATAGATTAGATTTTTAGATTTAGATTTTTTTTTAAACAGGACTGATAGATATTCAACATTACAGTATAATTGAAAGCTACATTTTATTAGGCTTTGAAAAAAATGTTTACTTTTAATTTAAGCTTTTAAGCTTTCAACTTTTAAAGTTAAAACAATCTTCATATAAACCCATTATAATAAATATCATATTTACCTGTGGTTTATAAAGTTATCAAACAGTCTGCCCTGCATAAATAATACAGTAAATATAGATTAATCCTTATTAAAGCTACATTTGTGTCTGTTGCCTTTGTTCTTTGATTAACATTAATGACAGACATCACAGCAACTGTTTATTAGGCTGCTGTCACTTTAAGATCTGCCGCTGCCAAACATAAAGCGGATCTCATTTTCTCACAACTTTAAGTTAATTTAAGACGTTATTTAACTCATTTAAGACTGTTCTTATGAGAATACTCGACAAAATGGGCATTTTGGCATAATTCTGTGTTATTGTTCGGTCAAGCGCGAAAGAGAACCCGATTCTGGCGCGCCGCTTTCTGTGTGACGTGTGTGTCCCAAAGACAGAGTAGCTATATTCACAGAGCGCGTTCTCTTTTGTCTTGTCACGCTGGAATGGTTTAAAAGCATTTGCGTGAATAAGAGCGTGATCATATAATGTAACGCTAGCCAAAGGATGACAGAAAAAACAGATGCTGCGTTAATTGCATTAAATATTTAGCGTTTTTTGACAGCACTAATTTATACGTATTTTTGTTTCATATAGCAATAATACCAAGTCCAAAATCATATAAATAAATATGTTGTGAATGGCTGTGACGGTGTCATACAAATTACTTGTCACTGGAAACTTCTAGTGTCGTTCCTGGTTAAGACAGTGTAGCTATCATGAAACTGAAGGCCCAATGCACAAGATCTTAATGGCCCTTGATTTGGGGGTGAAATTGGAATCCGACATGTTCTAGATGCGTTTCATGAAAGTCACTCAAGCGCACATGAAACCTGACATAACACGTCTACAACTCGACATAGTTGACTTGTGAAGAGCAAACCCCCTTCAACCACCCACCTGCCACCAAACCTTCACAAGAGTCTTTTTAAAAGCATCTGATATCAATTAACATAATAATTGTATCCTATTTAATTAAATCTCACATCAAAGCCGTGCTTACAAAAGCATTAGTGGCAAATGCAAATGATTGCAGAGGGAGAGAGCGGGAGTAATTACAGTACAATGGGAGCAGAGAGGGTGGGGAAGGCGGTGGCGACGGCTAAACGCTATTACCGCTGTCACTTTCATCCTGACCATTACCCTGGAACAAATGCAAATAGGTCTGATCAAATCAAAGAGTTGAGGATTAAAAAAACCCTGTTCATTCGTGTGTCGTGGCCGTGCCATTTGCAGAAAGCAGCTCATGCAATTGCCTGTGCGAGAATCGTTTTTCACATCAACATTTTGAAATCTGCCAGTGGCCCATTTGACTGAAAGGTCTGCCACAGGCTGAGGAAAGATAATATTGTTTGTCCATTTTCCTCTCAGTCATGCGAGGGATTGAGAAACGTCTCAGTCTGTTAGGATTGCAGTGGTTAGTCTGTTGTGTTTGCATAAACACTCTTAAAGCACAATCACGGTCATGTGTTAACCAAATGCCTACATTCAGAAAAATACGGCCATTTTCAAGACTTGCGTAAACGTTTCCCAATGCATCGAACACTATGGTGCCACAAGGCGCACAGGTCAAGTTCTGTAATGTGTCACCAGAGACATCATAAGTGGAGGAGATGGACCACTTGAACAAATATGAATGAGAGCAATCATAACGCTAAACACAGCAGCTGTAGTCCTGCCCTACAGGTACAACAGCCAATATCAGTTTTGATAGAGGCATCGCTACACTTAATAAAGCAGCTGAATGCCTTATGGTTCAAAAAGCCAATCCCGTTTGTTTACTCTTGAACATTTGCATTAGCTGGACGAGCCGGAGAACGTTTTGAGTGACTTGAGCTTAGCATACCACTATTGTCAGATGTTATTCCTGATTTGAACAGAATTTTGACAAGCACTTCTGGAGATTTTTAGTGTCTCTCCATTCAAGGAGATGAAGCTGTACTTGAATGGCTGGAAACAGCTGCCTGAGGCCTTACGGAAGTGACCGTTGAGTGAACTTGCCTTAAAGGGACTTTGGCATCACTTAGAGAGTTCTAGGTGTTCTACTTTCTTACTTTAACCAGTTATACTGTGTAGTTTTCCAACTTTCTGACTCCCTGGTAACCTCACCAAATCACTTTTCAATTGACACCTGATGCTAAGGTACTAAAAGGGCCATAAAGTCAACATAAAAATGTGTACTTTTTAATGAACATGCACTTTATATTCTTACCAATGATTTGTGCACAATATTTAATCAAAATGCAAAAATTGGTAACACTTATTTTAAGGTGACACAGTTACATGTACTTACTATATATATATATATATATATATATATATAAAAAAGTAATTGAATAATTAATTTTGAATAGTAACAAGGAACTAAACCTAAACAAAACCTTAACCCCATAGTAAGTATATGTATTTTAATTAATATTACTCAGCACTTATGTGTGATTAAACTGAAACAATGCTACCTTAAAATTAAGGGTTACATTTTATTTTAAGGTGTTACAGTGTAATTATTATATTTAAGTACTGAGTAATATTAATTAACAACATGCACTTAGGGTAGGATTAGGGTTTGGTTGAGGGTTAGATGCATGTAATTATGCATAATTTACTGTTATTACTATGGTAAGTACATATAACATATGTAATGGACACTGTAAAATAGTGTTACCAAATAAAGTGCAACCCAATAATTAGCTGCATCTCTTTTCCTTTCAGCCAATATAATCTTCCATTTCAAACCCACTCGACTTCCATTTTTCAAAATCCAGTCAATTTTACTACTAAATAGATAATTTACACTCAGAAATACACCAAATTTTGCAAGTAAAATAGGTTTTGTACAGCATTTATGTTGACTTTATATCTTTTGTTTCCTAGCTAGCACAACACAGATCTTTCTTATGTCAGGCACATTAAGAATAAGCGGAAGCCGGCATGACAAAGGGGAAATGCTCCACTTGTGATTTCCTCATTTTGAAACAGCTGTTAAAAATCACAGTATATCATATGTTGATTGATAAAGAACAGCCCACAAATTACTGCTGATGATTCCCTCAAAAGGAGACAAGCAGATCCGAATCAACATGCAACAAGAGCAGAAGAAAATCAGGGATAATCATTGAGCAAAAGAAAGAGATAATTTGGCTATCAGAGCTGCAAGAAGAGTATCCCTGTGACCTCTCAGAAGATGTGCATTGAAATACAGCAAAGAGACACAACCGCATCTGCGGCTAAAGAGGAACCCCTGCAGCGACCTTTCCGGCAAGATGCATCTCTGACGAACACAGACAAACACATGGAAAGGAACCATCTGATTTTCAATGAATGGGCAAGACTGAGGCCGCAGTGGGAAGGGGAGGAGCCAGGCACTACATGGGGGAGGAGTCTGAGGGAAAGACTGAAGCCTGATTGGCTGGAGACGAGCCCGCCCCGAGGATGCAGAGACATACCGCAGAGTCAGAGCCCGTGGGCGCCTCGGGGAACGGCTTGCTAGGAGGTTTGTTGAGAAGTGAACCCTGATGAAAAGAAAGAGTGAGATGGGACTAGACACACACACACACACGCACACCATATGCAGAACAGTGAAACACACACACACACACAAACACAGAAGATAACACACACAAACAGAGACAGATGAGAAACATGCCACACAGAAAGGTTAGAAGTCAATTTACACAAAAATGAACACATGCACAAGCTGACTGTCACACGCTAATGTATGAGGGTGTGTTACAGGAAGTGACATGGAGATGATCAATAATGATGAGGCATGAGGTGTGTGCAGTCCTTTATAGATGAGAAGCAGGTGTGAACTTTCACTTTTTAAAGGAACACGCTGACTTTTTGGGACTTTAGCTTATTCACCGTATCCCCCAGAGTTAGATAAGTCCATACATACCATTTTTATCTCCGTGCATGCCATAGCTCTGTCTGACGCACCCACCGCTAGCCTAGCTTAGCACAAAGACTGGAGGTAAACGGCTCCATCTGCGTAATATCATTGTGCCACTGCACCCATGGTACTGCACAAAGTTCCTGGATTATTACACAGGAATGAGTGTAGTTCCTAGCCATATCGGTCTAGAAAAAAGCAACTTTTCATTTTCCGCCGGTCTTAGTACACAATGTAACTATACACATCACAACATGTAAATAGGAAAATGCTGGCCTTATTTTGTCACTTACTGAGCAGTAGACTAGATGGAGCCATTTACCTCCAGTCTTTGTGCTAAGCTAGGCTAGCGGTGGGTGCGTCAGACAGAGTTATGGCACGCACGGAGATGAGAATGGTATGTATGGACTTATCTAACTCTGGGGGATACGGTGAATAAGCTGAAGTCCCAAAAAGTCGGCGTGCTCCTTTAACTAAATATCCACTGCTCATGGCTCATGTAAACATCATGATCTAAGTAGTTCAACAAGGTCCCTCTCTCGTCTCATATATTATCTCGTTTTGGTGCATAAATATTTTTAATTACTTAAATTCAGCGGTGATTCACACTTTGGTTAATTTACACATGAAGGAAAAAATGTTCCATGTGTAAAATGATTATTATTATTATTTTCTTTTTACATGATCTATTCCCTATGTTCCCAATTCCTGCAACAAATGTCACATATGTGCAACTGACACAGGATACTGAATTAGTTCCATGGGAAACACTTTAAAATCAGATTCAATGTGTAAACATTAGTTGATGTATTAAGTATCATGAACAATACAATGAACAATGCTTGAACAGCCTTTACTAATCTAGAAAAAGGTAATTTTTATACTATTCTAGTATATCCTGTGGACATTTTTCATTCTTAGTTCATGATTCATAATGCAATAACTAATGTAAATTATTTATCTGTTTTTAAATGTATAGCATATGGCAGAACTATATATTTATACAGTCAAACCAAAATTTATTCAGACCTTCAACATTTTCTCACATTATCACAGTTTATTTGCTATAGTTTAGAAAACGGTAATAAAATATGACAAGAACTGTGTCAGAACAAATTCATCTTGATAATGTCAGATAACTTTGATAGAAAGGTATGTAATGGATTACAATCAACCAATCAGCTGTTCAATTTAACTACACAATTAGATAATACCAATTCAGGTCAACCAATGACCAAGCAATGCTTCATTCTGTTCAGTCTGTGGTGTCAAAGGTCGCATTAGCAATTAATGAAAAAACACTGAAGCAAAACATGGTCAGGTCAAAGTGTCGGAATCATTTTGGTCCCAAACTTTTATCAATTTTACTGCTAGTCCACTGTATGAAGAATATTTGTGTATAATATGTCACGGTTTACTTTATTTTGCTCTCCTCACTTACATAAATGTACTATAGTTTATGTATATACACACACACACACACACACACACACACACACACACACACGCACACACATTTTACTTTGAGATTAAAATATGCATACTTTTTTGTGCTCTCAACATTTAGAATGTAACAGGGTTGAAGAAATAATGCATATAAGTTCATCATATTATGACTTGATTAACTTAACTGTTTTGGTATGTTTTAAGATTGGCTTAATAGTTGAAGAATTGGGGGAAAACAACAACCAACATATTTGTTGATCATTGGAAAATAAGCATCCTCAAAAGATGGTGCACTAATGTCTATAGCAGTAACAGCCCTGGTACTTTGAGCCTGAGATAGGAAAACATGATTTAATGAAAGTTCGGCAGTAACTTCAACGCACTTTATTATTAAAAGAACAATTTTCTGGTACAAATGGCACTGTTTCCTGACAATGACCTTTAAATATCTGTGTAACAAGTTCCAAGATTTCAAAATGATTTGCTGATTTTCATGGTGATTTAGATCACTATGTGGCCTTGATAAGAATGTCCATTTTATCCTTCAATAATAAGTGGATACATTTGGTTCTCCATGAACAAAAACAAGTATTAACATAGCAGAATATTTAACAGCTCAACTTGATTGTTCATTCCTTAGGAAAAATAATAACACTGTTTGCCCACCAAATTGGCAGATGGGAATGTTTGTTGACGCAATCGAAAACCATGGATTCTGATAGAACAAATATAAGTTGATGAATTTTCATTAGTGATTCCTTGTGACTTTTATTCCTGTTTGCCCTCAAGCTCAGTTTGAAGAATCTGCACTTACAAACAACCAAACAAACACGCTAATGACTTAATTGCTGGATATGAGCAGCTGTGATTGGAGACACCTTATGGGCTTCTGGCGCTGCTGAAAAAATCAGAGCCCTCCTGCTGAGAAACATCTGGAGATTTACAAATATTTACACTTAATTACTTCTCATTTAGAGCCAACCTGGACCCACTACACATTAAATACGCCATCAGAGAGAGAGAGAGAGAGAGAGAGAGAGAGAGAGAGAGAGAGAGAGAGAGAGAGAGAGAGAGAGAGAGAGAGAGAGAGAGAGAGAGAGAGAGAGAGAGAGAGAGAGAGAGAGAGAGAGAGAGAGAGAGAGAGAGAGAGAGAGAGAGAGAGACATTTGACCAGTAAATTCTGCTAACAAAGGAGAAGATTGCCGCTTGTTGCTCATATTAAATATCCACAGCCATTACAGGCAGGCACATACAACAGATGCACGGAAATACAATATGAAGTCTTAAATACTTTGTTTACGCTCACTTTCTCATTACATGTCTTGATGCCATTACCTGAGAATTAACCGTCTGACCCATGGGAATCCTTGAGCACTCTAATGCAAACTGCTTCACGCAGAAATAACAGCCCTGAAACAGAGTCAGAATGAGATTGTGTGTTACTAGAGGAACAGTTATGCATCAGCTGCAGCTACATTCATCACAGCTTTCTTCACCATATTCAAGAGCTGTCAGAGTGATTCTTAAGGCCCAAATAAATCAAATTTGGCTCCATTTACTTTCTTAATTCAACCAGGTCACGATTCACCTGTGCACATTATTCCAATGAACAAAAATACCATTTATCTCTTTCTTATAATAACCTGTCATATAGAAACACTTTTCACCAACCAACAAATCCTTGATGGATAAAAGCAAGAACCACTCTACATTTTCTTTCTTAAATACGTCATATTCCAGATGCAAAGTAGGCAGGAAATGCTGACTTTGATGTTCATGAATGTGTTGTTGAATGCTCTCTTCATTTTACTTTATTCAAACTTTGCAATTGTATCATTGTAATTCATTTTATTGTATAGTGTTATTATAAATTGTATTACTATTTCTACTTTAGTTCTTCCTTTGACTGTTCACACCGGACAAAAACTACTACTACTACTACTACTACTACTACTACTACTACTGCTACTGCTACTAATACTAATACTGCTGCTACTACTACTACTGCTGCTGCTGCTGCTGCCTACTACACCGCTGCTGCTGCTACCAATACTGCTGCACCGCTGCTGCCACCACTGCTACCACTACTGCCACTGCACCACCACCTGCTGCCGCTACCTGCACTGCTGCTGCTGCGCCACCGCCGCCACTGCCACTGCCACCACCGCCACTGCTGCGCTGCTGCCACCACCACCACTGCTGCTGCTGCCACCACCACCACCACTGCACCGCTGCTGCCGCCACTGCTGCTGCCGCCGCTGCTGCAGCAGCACCGCCGCCGCCGCTGCGCTGCAGCCGCCTGCCGCTGCTGCTGCCACCACCACCACCACCGCACCGCCTGCTGCCACTGCTGCTGCTGCTGCGCCACTGCCACCACCACCTGCTGCCACCACCGCTGCTGCTGCTGCGCCGCTGCCGCTGCTGCCACCGCTGCCACCACTGCTGCTGCCACTGCACCACCGCCACTGCTGCTGCCACCTGCCGCTGCACCACCGCTGCTGCTGCTGCCACCGCTGCTGCACCGCCTGCTGCTGCCGCCACCACCTGCTGCTGCACCGCCACCACTGCTGCCACCACTGCCACCACCACCTGCACCTGCCACCACCACCACCTGCTGCTGCTGCTGCCACCGCCACCACCACTGCCACCACCACTGCCACCACCTGCTGCTGCCCACTGCCGCCACCACCTGCTGCTGCTGCCACCGCCTGCTGCTGCCACCACTGCCGCCACCACCTGCCACCACCACCTGCCACCACTGCTGCTGCACCACCTGCCACCACCACCGCTGCTGCTGCTGCTGCTGCTGCTGCTGCTGCCACTGCCACCTGCTGCTGCTGCTGCTGCCACCTGCTGCCACTGCCACCGCCACTGCTGCACTGCCACTGCTGCCGCCACTGCCACTGCTGCTGCCACCACTGCTGCCACCACCACTGCTGCCGCCACTGCTGCCACTGCTGCCACCTGCTGCTGCACCGCCACCACCACTGCCACCACTGCTGCCACTGCCACCACCACCGCTGCACCACCACCACCACCACCACCACCACCACTGCCACTGCACCACCACCACTGCTGCCACTGCCACTGCCACTGCTGCTACTGCTGCTGCCACTACTACTGCTACTACTACTGCACTGCTACTGCCACTGCTACTACTACTACTACTACTACTACTACTAATAGGTTAGGAAATAGTTCAAATTCCTGTCCATAAGTATGAATAATTCTTCTGCTTCTTCTTTATTATTATTATTATTATTATTATTATTATTATTATTATTATTATTATTATTATGTTTGTTGCTGTTGCTGTTATTATTATCACTTTACAAACTTCAGCAAACAGGTAAAGGAAATCTGAAAAATAAAAATAACAAAGACAAAACAAACAATAATAAACCAACTTCCCACACACTTTATGGACTTAATCTTGCGTTTATGCCACTGACTCATGCAGAAGTCATCTGCTAGTGTGTTACTCATTGGTAAACCGAAATTTCAATCAGAATTTATGATCAGTAATTCACACAGAAAAAATTAATCGCTTATGTTAACACATTAACTATGACAGCTCTAATGTAAAAAATTATTTCTTTGAAATTTATGTTAGACAAGAGATGTTAGACATGAGAAGTACTGAAGATCAGATGATGACGTGCTGTTTTCTTGCTGTTGATTCTGTGTGTTCAAATATTAATAACCATAAATAGCATAAGAGCGAGACTCCATTAAACATCTCTCTCCTGGCCGTCCGCTGAGACTTTCACAGCGTTCTTATGAAAAGCCCAGTGTATGCGCTCAGCTGATGTGCTAAGAGGGCGATTCTATGCCCTGATCTGCACTGAAGGCCGTGAGACTCGACAGATGAAGGTCTTACTTGAAAAGCCAGTTCCATCAGCACGATGCCTCCCGGCAGCGCTCTCTGCAGGTGATATGACGTCGAGCTTGATGCACTGCTCTGCTGAGAGAGGCAGATACGACACAATCACTGTGAGCGTGTGTGTGTGTGTGTGTGTGTGTGTGTGTGTGTGTGTGTGTGTGTGTGTGTGTGTGTGGCTACATTGTGAGGGCCAAATGTTCTCACTTATATAGTGAAATATTATGACGACCAACTGGTGAGTAAATTTTACTGGTCTTCACTAGTTAAAAATGCTTATAAAGTCGGCCAAAACATCTTTTTATCACTGATAAACTGCCAACAGGCGGTGAAGCCATCGGAAGTGTTCGAGCTGCCATCGTACTATTCCCTACCGACAGAGGGCATCATTAATTTGCTACAAATACCTGATTTGCAGCATCTTAAGCCGTGGTCATACTTTCATCTGACACGGCAACGGTCATGATATGATGTTGCTCTCTGAATTGTCTTTTTTATAAACATGAATTCAACATTAGTAATACATTCAAAATGTAAAAAATATACAATCTACTCAACTTTATTGCATAAATATTGTTCTTTTAATTCAGCGAAGAGGTCATGCCTTGACATATTGATCTTCTACTGATCACACGTCATCACGTGATGTGAATTTGCAGCTCAGAGTTCACCAGACTTTTGGATCACAACGAAATGCGAAACTTTTCACACGAGCTTGCGTTTCTGGTCCGATGCATTTGCATGCGTTTGAATGGAAGTCAATGGAACGAAAAATGCAGTGTGACCAGCCCATTAGTCTCACAGGACTAGTTTTACAATACATGTATGAAAATGTATTGTTATTTCAGATGTCATCTGTAATGTTTATGGTCTTTTCGGAAAGGATAAGTCATATAATGAAAACGTTATGGGTGTGACTACTGTTTCCAACACAAAAATATATATTCCTTTATGTATGTAATTATGGAGGAAATATTTAACATGAACATCTGTGTTCAGTTGCAAGAATTGCTTTGAATAGCCTATACAATAAATATTAATATAAGTCTGTTACTATATTGCACTACATTGTATTAAAATTCAAAGCTTACCATGCATGATCTTGGAAATAAAGCAGTCAGCGTCTCTGAATAAATGATAATGTGTGTGAGCTTATGTTCACAACTATAATGAATATGAACGTAAATTAATGAGAAGGGAAAAATCCTGACTTTAAACAAATAAGAATTGTACAGGAAGACTAAGAAAAAACGGTTTCTCGTTAGGCAACGTTTTCCAATTAAAATCATATAAATTCCTATTAATTCAATAGAGCGCATGAGCTTACTAAGAAATACCAATATGGCGGCACAGTGGCTCCACTTTTTATGACGTCATGAGCAAACCAGTTCTCTATATAGATCAGTGGTTTTTATTTAAATCTAGTGTTTTGCACATGTTTCTGTGATTTGAGGGGCTTAGGGGTAGAGTTTGGGAAAGGCCATAGAAAATATCATTAATCTGATATAAAATCAATAGAAGTCTATACAATGTCCTCATTAATGCAGTACCTTTCAAAAGTCTTGAAACATTACACTTTTTAAATGTTTTTGAAAGAAGTTTCTTTTGCTCACCAAGGCTGCATTTAATTATAAATAAGTAAAAACAGTAATATTGTGAAATATTATTACAATTTAAAATTGTGATCAAAGCTGAATTTTCAGCATCATTTTCAACATCATGTGAAAACAATTTTTAAAGACTATATTTTTGTCATTTTTGCCTGTATTTGGATAAGATCCAGAACGGGCACCAGGACTGTGTCAATGCAGAAAGTGCCAAGTGTGTGTGTGTGTGTGTGTGTGTGTGTGAACTGTGACACACACAGTTCAAACCTGTGAATCCAGAAATATTGAAGTGTGACTGAATGGTTGAATGTGGATGAGTACCTTTGGGCTGTCTTCACTCTTCTGCTTATTATATGAGAAAGATGAGAAGGAAGATCTGCCTTCAGTGGATAAAGAACTCAACATGGCGGCTCGGGCTCGAGCGATGCTGCAGAAAGAAAGAGAGAGTCAGGGCTCATGACACCGTCAATAATGCGGCTCTCATGCTGCTGGTCAGACTGAATCATGCGCTCCTGCTGCTTAATACAGTGTGTCGACTATTAGCACATCACACACACTTTACAGAGAACTCTGCAAAGTGCACGTATTGTTGAACATATTGTTGCCAGATGACTCATACCATGTTTGACATCACAGTTTGGATGGACACGTTCTGTGCAAGTTAAGAAATTTTCAGTAAGAAATTGTAGTGAATAACACTTTCCCTTTTTATACAGAAATGCACAATTCAAAACAACGAGTTTAAATTCCAGAAACATAAGATTCATTCAAGTCCTCCTGGGAAGTTTGTATTTATAAGTTGGGAAGTCGTAATTACAATGTCAGGTGCGTTCAAATCAAATCTGGTCAGAGCAAGATTGCAATGCACCTTTTCTACATAAAATTCAACGAGCTCTTTAAACTCTACATGTACATGTGTTTTTGCTTTTTATGTTTTTAATTAAGTTTAAGCTGTAAGTTGTTGTAGGTCCTGTAAATTGAATCACAATATATTCTAATGTAATTGTACAATACTATGGTATTTTGTACATGCAACTTAGATGGTTTATTGTAAATGAAAAATGTGGATTGGCCTTTTAAATTGCTTATAAATCTCTCATTATGTTATATTATGGTAACACTTTAGCTTTTAGGGTCCAATTCTCACTATTAACTAGTTGCTTATTAGCATGCATATTAACATGCATATTACTAGGATATTGGCTGTTTATTAGTACTTATAAAGCACATATTAATGCCTTATTCTGCATGATCATATTCTACATCTTCTTAATTCTACATCTTAATCCTACCCACTTACTTAACAACTACCTTACTAACTATTAATAAGCAGTAATTGGGAGTTTATTGAGGCAAAAGTTGTAGTTAATAGTGAGAATTGGACCCTAAAGTGTGACCTATATTGGAACCTAAATATTGGACTCAATCTACTAGTTTTCTTTTAATTAGCACAGATTTTGTATTCTTTTGGGAACTGACTAATCATAAGCCTCACTGATTTGAGCTTATGCATCTCAGTTTTTGAATTAAAAAAGTTCAAATCAAGCTTATTCACCTCAAAAAGTGTCCAGGAAAAAAGAAATCAATGAGTTGATAAAAATATTTGGCAATAACATAGCATAAAGAGAGATTTATATGCAATTTTTGAACTCTAGACACTGCATCTATTGTGGCCAACATGATTTCTCACTGACACGCCCCAAACTCTGAAAGTCAGGGCGGCTTTGTGGTGGCATTCATGTGCATTCAACTCGTAAATGCAATCTTTCCAACATGACTTGAATGCACCATTACGGTCAAACCAAGGGCGTTTTGCTTTGGTTCCGGGAGATGGCGTTTTTCTGCGGGATACAGACCTGCGTGAGGGCGACTGTGGTCGGACCTGCACCAGGATGAAGCCCATGCTCTGCAGGTACTGCACATACTGCTGCAGGAATGTGCTGGAGATCTCCTGCAGCCACGGCTCCTCCTTCAGTCGACTCGGAAGCATGTCTGCAGAATCCGTGCTATAGCTGCGATCCCTCCCGGATGCCGTGGAGTCACTGGAGCGATGCCGCTTCTGTAACCGGAGAACGAGAGACAATCTCTGAACTGATATCACTATGGAGAGCGAAGATCCTACTACCCATGTAGTCTCACATAGCCAGACTTCTGGCTATCAGCATAAAGCCTGGTCCATACTGAGCCAAAAAACATCTGTTTAAGGTCCAGATATACTCACGGCGAAGTTATTTTTGTTCTTCACTTGGGGGTAAAAGGAAATTTGAAATACCTGAGCAGCAGTATACTGTTAGCGAACATCTCAGAGACAGAGTGACACACGTCATAATCTGAAAACCACGCCCACCGGGGGAAAACAAACCAACCGTCTCCATTGACTTTGTATTGCGTGAAACAGCCTCCTTGTCATTTCTGACTTATAACTTACAGCAAACAAGCTAAAAAACACAGAACCAAAAACCCAGAAGTTTTTATAAGCTGTTGACCCAAAAAACAAGCGTTTAAGGACACAAAACTGGATACAGGCAATAGAGACAGAGCGTGACATGTTATATTACACTGAGAACTATGCCCACTGGAGGGAACGTAATCAGTGACAGGAAATATAATATATAAAACTGACATTTGGATATTTGACTTAACAGTGACAAAATGTTTACTGCACACGTAGGCATACTGAGTGTCAGGATCCCAAAATTTACCCATTCTTCCTGCTGATGCTTCACGTCTTATTGCCTGTATCCACTTTTGTCTCCTTAAACTTTTGTTTTTTTTGGGTCGACAGCTTATAAAAACTTAATTCTGTGTTTTTTTTAGCTTGTCTGTACTCCTGGTCACATATCAGCTTTTAGACACTGTTCTGTTTTTTGTTATAAGTCAGAAATGACAAGGCGACCACTTTACACAATACAAAGTCAATGGAGAGTGTTGGATTGTTTTCCCCCCTGGTGTGGGCGTGGCCTAAATGCGCTATGTCTCTATACCCTTGCTGCTGGAAATGGGTGAATATATAAATATATGCTGCATGCTTTCCTCGCCATAACAAACTAAACACGCAGAGCATTGAGAAAACGAGGATACGTGTTTTTTTTTTGCAAGAGCTCTGCAATTCGGGACTCCAGTCGTGTCATGACACATCTATTTATATAGCACTTTATAACAATGGATTGCTTCAAAGCAAGCAGCTTTACAGTGTTAAACATGAAAAACAGCATCAGTGTCATTTTCAATTAGAATTACAGCTTCAGTTTCTACTCTAAAGCAGCTCTCCAGTGTGTTCACGTTCACGTCTGACCTCGAAGGGCTGAACAGAAGAAATAAACCGGAGAAGATTTACAAGTCAAAGAAGGTGGAGCTTCAGAGCCACACCTATTCTTACTTAGGTTTTCCAGAATGTTTGCTTTAGCAAGCTGTTTCGAACTCCCAAAACTAACTCCAAACAATTTTCGTTTTTGGGCTTATTTTGTTGACAACACACCAGTTTGTTCTTCGATTTCACTTAAAGTATATCACTTTAGGCAGGAAGAGAGCTTCTAACTGACATGTAAAGTGACCAAACACAGTCATTTGTAACATTTGGGTGTTTATATCTAAAATCGGACAGAGAAGAAGCGAAGTATACAGGTGAATGGTGTGCTTGTGCTATTTTCTTTTTTTTTTAAATAAATCCCACTTGCTTTGACATTTTGTTATCTAATGAGAATAATCTCTATGTCACCTCAATCATGAAGAACTGACCAATGACCGAATAATCATGATTACTCTGGTGCTACGCTGACACACGTCTGTGCTCATTATCATGCCTGACACATGTAATTACATAGAGGCTGATGTTT